>JAFIDM010009631.1:299368115-299475850 GCA_023159025.1 Thereuonema tuberculata
AGGCTTTAGAAGGAAAGATCTACTAAAAAAGTATGGAAACTTTACATTCAATGCATATTACCATTATCACAGCAGTTTTTTTTTTTTTCTTTTGAGGATTTATGATAACCGAGACCTTTTCATTTTAATTGTATTATGAAACTCAGATACGCTACAATTATGGTTCATTATAAATAAATAGTGAAAACTAACACTATAAGCATGTTACTTAATCGACACAGTTCCTGAAAGTCGCTTTGAATCACGGGAAACGACTGCAGCGCTCTGACTTCCCATGTGGTTGTTTGAATGACTCATAAACGCTGAATGGGAACTCTTTCCATTAATAGTTATAGATATAAATACCCCTTAAAATTATAATTTCAAATTCGTCGTGATGTATTAGTTGCCAAACAAGTAAAATGAATAAGTAAAATGAATATGTAGATGAAGAGTAATAAATTGGACTTAGATACGATACAATTTTATCTAATTCTTAGGATAAATTATTATCATCACAGAAGTTTAAATTCTTTCTGACTCATCTGAATAAAAGAATAGCATTAATATCTTTTTCTAAATCTCTTCTGCTAGCATTTTACGCTCTAGAACTCTTTTACTATGTCAGTTGGTCCCTCACCACCGGGCCTGGCCGTCAAAGAGGTCTTAACCGTTGAAAAACAAATTATATGAATTTGCCTATCACTTTTAGACTTTTTTTTTAAATTAAGTCTATATTTTATACAAACTATTTTTTTGCTTTAACCATATGCATAGAGCTATTCTGAATTACAATGTTTGCTTAGAGAGAATTTTTTTCTAAACTTTTTTCTATCAACTTTTGGGTAGAGCCGGAAAAAATAGATGTTCGTATTAAATTAATTTATTCTAAAAATAATGCTAATAACTGTGTGGCATTTTTAATAGAGAGAAATATAAAATCGTGTGGTGTTTTTGCATATTTTTGGCTAAAAATCTTTGATTTTGACCATAATGTGGGAGAGTCCCGCATTTGATACCTGGGCCCTAAGATTGACATGAGGCCATGGCTAGAAGGTTTTATCAGTGTGTTGATGTTTTGGTAATTGGTCTGTGAGGATCCATTGATTGTATGTCCACTGTTTCAGTCTGGAAAATACTCTTGTGTTGGATTGATTGCATCACAACATGTTTTTATCTTTCCACACTGAATTTATTATCAGAACAATGAGTTTAAATTCCTATAAAAATCGAAATAGACGAGAAAATAGATTTATAGATTTATAAATAGTTTATAGATTGTGCAGCCTCAACGTATCTCAAAACTTCGAAACTGGCTTAAAAACTTAATTTAGATTTGCTTTTGTTTTCACGCAAATTTCCGTCCACGCCATCTTGTGACCAATAAACTAACCACTGGTCAACCATTCAAGTATGGTTTGTTTCTGTCTGTTTGCGCGTGATTTAACGGTCCAACGACCACAGTCTGCGGTTGCTATGCAATTTTATGATTTACCGTTCACCAAAAGTTAACTGATAAAAGGAAGTTTGGTTAGTTAAGCCAGTTACAGACATTGCGGCAAATCCTTTTTAATAATGATTGTCATGCTATCATCAAACATATCACTAAATTATCTTACCTTTATTATGCATGGAAGCAAAAGAAATTGGATTAAAATATAACATTTTGAAGTTTTGAGCTTAATTAAAAGAAGATCCGTATTGATTTAGCTCTGACAATAAGAATCTGAAGGTTTCTAAATGTTACCAAAATACCTTGATATAAAAAATGGGCAAAATGGGACAAAACAACAACTTATATCTGGCTGGTTGTTATTATTTTTAGACTGTTGATTGCATAATTCTAATTTATTTTTGATATACATTCAATCTGTAGTTAAAGGAGGCAAGGGCCAAAAAACAAAACAAAATAACAATCAATTTTGCCATTATCACGACAACACAGAAATTAATGACTTAGTGTTTTGACGGTTAATTATTTTATTCAGTGAATCCCTATTGATTTCAGTACAGTTTGGGCCCATCTTCGAATCAAACAAGTATCATTCTTTGACTTGTTAATGCGCTGTAATAAAGATAAATAAAAAGCTATTTATCTAGAAAACCCGAAGTTTGCTGATAATAATTAACAGTGATTGTATTAGATGTATAATATTTTTACTGAATTCCGTATCTCACTACTTCGATTCTCAAAATAAGTTCTAGCATTCATCCTCAGATTTCACTAAATTAATAGTATTGAAGTTAAGGAATTTCGTAAATAAAAAGTTTATAACATTTCATTGTTATTTGATTGTAAATAATTAAAGCACGAAAAATTAGTCATTTTGCTTTTACTAACTGTAACAATCATGAAAAAATATGTAATATTTAATTATAGGTTTAAAGTAGTTGTTATTTCCTGCTTTGTAATTTCATCGTGTTTTCCTGTAAAACAAGGTTTCTCTAGCATCCAGATTCACAATCTATGGTTTATATTTCTTATCATCGGAACAAAAAACAAAATTTTTTTTTGGATAGTACCACATAGATATTTGGAAGCCGCCACATCAACGATACTATAATTATGTAAGATATACTTACCAGAAACTGAATTTAATTAAAGATATTCGAAAATATTTTCATTCCTACGCATTCTCTTAACTATGTACATCAAACCCTTGAAGTTGGAAATTTAGTGGCCAACAGACGGCGCGACATACATTTACATTACAATTACTAATAGATCACTCATCAGACATCCTCTGTAGATTTATTTATACTTTTCTAATATAATAAATATTTAATATTTAAGTGACAAATTCAATAATTGAATTTTGAAATATGTTTCTTATATTAAATAAGTTATAATACATCGAGATATGAGAATATTTGGAATGATGAAGTGTGGGATAAGAGGGATTTATGATTCCTTTTTCTTCCCTTTCCCTTCCCAGGTGTCATTAATCTGTCCGATGGAAAGGTACATCAGCAAAGTTGCTGATGGATGAGAATCTAGATATGAAACTACACATCCATAAAAAAAAGAATGTAAGAGAAAACCAATCAAGAAAAGAGGGAGACCATATAGATAGAAGTAGAACGCTTTCTTTTTTATGATTGGAACCATTTCCTGAAGATATAG
The DNA here is from genome assembly GCA_023159025.1 of Thereuonema tuberculata. Classification (NCBI taxonomy): domain Eukaryota; kingdom Metazoa; phylum Arthropoda; class Chilopoda; order Scutigeromorpha; family Scutigeridae; genus Thereuonema; species Thereuonema tuberculata. The sequence goes on from JAFIDM010009631.1 coordinate 299,371,219, forward strand.
ATTCTACCAAAAAAAAAATAAAGGAAGCTACTATGTCAACATAAAATTTACCGTTGAAAGAAAATACTTGAAGGCTAATATTAGCATATACTTCTTTGAAATCTTGTGTTATCATAAGAGAATTTTTGAAACGTGGAGATATCCTCTTCCATTGGTAAATCGCTGTTATTGTTTTTAAAATAAAAACAATAACAGTGATTTACTAACGAAAACTGTTGACATTACAAATTGAGTAATTATTTTCTGACTGTTGATTTAACAGTTGCTTAGGAAACCATTGTTGCTATTTTACTGTAATATAACAACTGAAGATCATTATACCTAACTTTAAATGTGCTGCTGCGACTACAGTTCTTGCAAAAAAAAAAAAAAGATGAACTGTGGGCGGAGCTAATTGATTAACAGGAATTCTTAGCCGACCATATTGCAAAGCATCTTAATTACTTTCCACATTCTACAAATTTAAATAGAAAATAACAAGATCTTCGATTTGTTTTTTTTATTCTTTTCATCTTAAATCCACCATTTAGTGTTATTATTATTATTCGCATAATTTTTAGTCTTATGTTATTCCAAATGAGAACGGTACAAAAGCATGACGTCAGATACAAATCCACTGCTACTTCCGCCTGGCCGCTGCCCGCCCGCATATATCGCTTACGTCACCGTAACATGTTTTTCTTTGCCTATTCACTTTGCCTACTCAAGTGAATGAATAGAGGATCATTATCATAGAGATTTTCTTCATTATCATAGCGATAATGAAGAATCTTCCTTTCCTAAGTATCTGTGTGGATGTGCTACAACATCAGACCTTTCAATGTAAAAATTTCCTCATTTCCAAGCCGCCATTTTTACTCAGCAATGAGTTCCAGGATCAACTAAGTGATCAGAATTTTCCATATTTGACAAGTCAACATTTAAAAAAAAAAAAGTGTTATAATTTAATAATTACCATAACCCAACAAGATCTCATATTGTCTTGGTTATAAACAAAACTATCTGTGGTTTATAGCAATCTACAAATTGCCTTTTTCAGTTGCGTGAAATTATTATTAATTGTTGCGTGAAATTAGTATTCGTTTCTCTTATTAATAACTTTAAATTCCGAATTTGATATAAAAGTATTTATACCATCATTTTATGTCTCTGTTGTAACCAATTTACAGTAAACAATATGGCGGACTTTAAAGATTAAAAAAAAAAGATTCTTTTTCGTCAGTTTTATTAATAGTAAGTGAATTTATCTGTATTTTATGAAGATCAAAAGTGAAATTTAAATATAAGACTCTTCGGAGTTGTTCTTATATGAAAAGTAGGATGTTTGGATAAGAATGTGCGATTTCACTGAGTTTGTTTTCCTGTATGATGATGCGTTCTTTGTGATATTTACGTTATGTATTATATTACGTTATTATATAACACAAATGTCGAATAATACAGTCATCAAATCTTTTAGATTTCATTTTTCATAAAAAAAAATATGAAATTTGATATACCACGAACAAGTGGCAATGAAACTTCTAAAACTAGCTGAGATTTGGTATTTTTTTAATAATAAAATACCTTTTAACAAAAAAAAAAAAAAAAAAAGACATGGATTCTTTGAAATTTAATTCTATTAATTAAAAAGACGTCTAATGAACCCTTTAAGTAAATCTCATTGACATGCAAATCTGTTATAAGCTGTTAACGACATTTTGATGACATTATTTTTTCACATAATTCATTGCTTATTATAATGAGACGGTTCTAATAAGAAAATTTTAATGATATTAAGGGGGGATTACACATAATTAGGCATTAGAATTTTATGCTACGTAGAGACAGGCGGTTCTACTGTCTAAAATACAGATGTGTTTAATATATCAGTGGTGCAAAATAATTAAAGCAAAGAACATTTAGGATTGAATTAAATTTTTAAAGTTCATTGTAGGCCAAAATATCCATTAATTATCTAACCTGTTTAAATGCTGTAAGAATCCGATACTTCCACATATGTTTTGGACTTAAATCCTCCAATGGCTTTTTTTCTGCTTTTATTGAGAGTCATCAAAATTGATCAGTGTTTTCTGAAACGTGGTCCCTTCATGAATTAGCAGAATCCTTTAAATGAACTATTTCTTCTTCATGACCACAAACCCTCATAATTTTAAAAGATTTTGACAACGCTATAACAATATTTATCATTCCTAATTATTAAAATCCTACCTCCTTCTTAGTTCACTCCTCTTCATTTTATGTATTACAATCCATCACACAAACTTCTCAAATTATTTATTAACTGTTGTATTCAAAGAATTAGTTTATTAAAAATGCTTATCATTTTTTTGGGGGGTTTGTTAAATGTTTTTTACCGATATGGTTTAGTATTATTAAAATAAAAAGATGTTATTCCATTGTTGAGATGTGAGTTTATTTGATTTAATCGAGAATATACCATATCATGTTTCTCTTTTGTTTGTCTTATTTATAAATAACTTGAAAAAGGAATAAGGAAATATTCCGAAAATTTGCAATGTGTATTATTTATTATTTTAAGAAGTTTGTGTAATGTATTCTAATTCCTAATTATGTAAGACAAGAAAACAATGTAAAACACCTTCATATTTGTATGTATTCCATAATGACAGTTAACTACTATAATGGAATAATAGAACAACTAACTTTCTTTCACGAAAAATTAACACTAATTATAGTTTATTAATAATGCTTATCATTTTTTTTGGTTTGTTAAATAGGTTTTACAGATATGGTTTAGTATTATTAAAATACAAGGATGATATTCCATTGTTGAGATGTGAGTTTACTTGTTTTATTCGAGAATATAATCTAGCAAAAATCCCTTCAAATGGATATATATTGTCTGAATGATCAATATTTTGCAACCTATTTTTCATAACTAGGTTGCAAAATAAAGAGTTATTATATAACTCTTAAAATAAAGAGTGAATAAAGAGTTATATTATAGTTATAAAATTATAAATACAAAATAAGAAGGCAATAAGAATAATGTATTCTAAGTGAAAAACATTGATTGTTTCCTTGTATTTGTTTTCTTTATTTTATCTTTTTTTCTTGCGTCAACTTGCTTTCGAATCCTGTGGAAATTATGGATAAGGTTGTTAATGAGATGATGTTTTTTTTGTCAAAAACCATAGAACAAACCCATGAAATTTCTCTACATAATGAATGAAATGCAATGAATTTTATTTAATTTTTTTATTGTAGACATTTTATTTCTGTTTTTTTTTTTTTTTTTGGTTATTTTTGCTGTAGCTTGGTTTATCATTTTAATAAGAATTCTGAAACATACACTTTAAGATGGGAAAAGGAAAGAAAAAAAAAAAGCCCCAAGATCGATCGTTGGCTGTACGTAAGAAAGCACCCACCTGATTCCGTAATTTTTTAAATGTTTTTCCATTACTTCTTCCAAGATGAATTTCTTGTTTTGCTCACCAGGGGACTCGCATTGATTTACCACCAACAACGAATATGCACCAACAGCTTCCTCTTTTTGCTACAAGGATTTAGAAAACGACTACAGGAAACAAAGGAACAACAGATCACTGAATTAACCTTAGTTAGGTTCTTAAGTTTATTTTGAATAGAAAGACAGTTACTTGTGGTTAACTATAAAAGAACCTATTTGTATATGCCTCAACAGTCCTTAAAAGAAAATCATGACTGTTTAAAAAAGCAATCAAACAAGCAAACCCTATTTTTTTTAGCTTACTTTCAACAAAGAAATTGGAGCTAATCAAATCAATCAGTCTGTGTGTGAGTGTCCCCCCCCCCCCCCCGCCCTTTCCCTATTAACTTTTGAAGCGTTGCATGGAGGTTCTTTCATGCAAAGTCGAGGATTAGGAACAGTCTACCTTCTAAACTTGAAATCTTTTCCAAATAGAAAATCTCTAACAACAGTTGAGAAGAGATAAAGTACATGTGAATTAAAACAAATTTTCAAGGTTCTATTAAGGACAAAAATGTAGCAAGAATGTCAGTTGCAGTTGTAATGATGACTGCGTTGGGGGTTTGAGGGAAACGTATTTTGAGTAGTTTTATATCTCTAGCTCTTAGATCCAATGTGCACCAGCACCAGAAGGGTTCTAACGTTTCAAACTTAAAATTAATGTTTCAGCCTTCTGAGACAAACAGTTTCTGATTTATTTCGAACACAGATCGCCAGACTATTTAAAGTATTTCGAATTAAAATGCTATTTTTATATAATTTTTTTAAGCTTTTTTATGTTAAGAGATAATAGAAATGTTTAATCAAAGTTTTAATATCCTCTCTTAACCAGGGGCGGATTGGGAGCTCAAACGGTCCAGGCAAACAATTAAAATTGGCCATTAATGTAGGATATGATTCTGTGCGAGTGCCGACCCACAGACCCACCGACCCCGTGTCCCGGGGGCGCAATCCGCTCCTGGTCGTAGCTGTTGTGTGACACATGTAAAATCGAATTATAGTTAAGATAATAGGTTTTTAAAATATAAGAATTCTAACACACTGGTGAACTACAACTTTCTTGAATAAAAAACAATGATTTTTAATAGTCTTTCTAATGTAATTATTTATGAGCTTTCTTAGGAGACATATTCTAACATTAAAAGAAATACCAACTCAAGCCGTTCAGGTGACTGCAAACCTTTTTATTTCTTTTATATATTTTTTTTTCCAATACACCTAAAATTCTGAAAGTTAAATATGAACTTGTGTATCATGTGGGATTTATATTTCTTGTTTTAAATTTTCAAAATATTCTGCAATTAATTAAATTAAAATTCAAAAACAGTCAATTTTTGTTTTGTTTTTACAAGATATTACTCGGTATTTCAACTAAAAAACACTTGACGAAAACCAGAAATGATCAAAAATTCGTAAACCAATGATTTGTATTTAAATTTAAAGTATTTACTATTAGTGCAGTAGTTAATTTTTAAAAAAATATATATATTTTTTAATTATCTGAGATTAAATTATTTATTTTTGCGCGCTGTCAAATAATCATAATTCATTTGATGCTATCCAAAAATAAATTTGTTTTGAAGCATTTTTTTTTATAGAAATAGATTTTTCTTAAATCTATTAAAATTTATTTCTATAGAAAAAAATGCTTTAAAACAAATTTATTTTGGAAAGGAACAGCATCAAATGAATTTGCATGATATTTAGAAAGCCTTTAATGGAAACGGTATTATAATAAATTATAATAGATTATTTGATAATAGGTAATAGATTAATAATAGATAAATTAATAATAATAATAGATTATAATAATAGATTATAATTATAATAATAGATTATAATTATAATAATAGATTATAATTAATAATTATAATAGATTATTTGATAACACATAAAAAAACAATTTTAATATCAAACAATTTTAAAGAAACAATTTTTATTTTTTTAAAAATAAACTATTGCAGTAATACTAAATATTTTAAATACAAATCATTAGTTTACGAATTTTTTATCATTTTAGGTTTTCGTCAATCTTTTTTATGAGTTCAAAATACCGAGTAATACCTCGAAAAACACCTAAAAAATTGGCTGACTTTGAATTTTAATTTAATTAATTATAAAATATTTTAAAAATTAAAAACAAGAAAATATAAATCCCACATATTTCACAAGTTCATATTAAATTTTCAGAATTTTGCATTCGCCTGAATTGCTTGTCAGGACCTTAAATAAAGCATTGGAAAAAAAATAGAAAAAAAAACAAACAATAAAAATCACAATGTTGGAAGGACTGTAAACTTTATATTATTTCTGTTTTTTAATGTAACGGATTTTTGTCTAAGTAAATAAGATATCGTTAGTGGAATGTCTTTTGAGACAAAAAACAATTTGTAATTTATTTCTGTTTAGCTTTTCATTTCCCTTACGTTTCTAAAGAATTGATGGCTTGCAGCTATTTATCTAAATAGAACAGAACTCTAGAAGAAGAAAGCAGCACTTAAGGAGCGTGGGTGTGTCATTGTCTAATGAGTCGAAATAGGAGAAGTACTAATAGATTCTTGGAGTAATCCAGAGAAAATTCTTACCCACGCACCAAATCTTTGGTGTCTGATTTTGAACTGTGGGTTTTTGGATTGATAAGAATGTTTTTTACTTAATGTAAAAAAATCTGCTTAGGAATCCAGGATCTCAAAGAAAGTTTTACAAGGAAGTTCTTATTTCATAATATGTGTTGGATAATTGTTTGTTTGTTTATAAATTACGTTGTTAACTGCTAAATTTTGTTTTTTGTTTTTTTGCGAATTCACTCTCATTTTTACTGCGCATAATAGAGACCAAATATCCCGCGATAAGGAAAATAATGACGCTCTTTAATTTTAAACACAATTTCTTGCGCATCTAATGCTTTCTCTATGGAAATTTCTCGATAGTCATCTACACGGAAAATTTTCAAATTAAAAAGATGATTGCCTGTAAATATACATGAAAGCTTCCAAAAGATTTATTCAAAAGTTATTATACAGACACGTATTCAGAATAATCGATCTTATGATCCTCACTTTTCTAGAAAATTCAGCTGAAAATGGGAAAGAAAGAATTTAGTTTTCTAAGAAATACTTTGTCCGTCATTCTAAAATTACGTAGAGTCAAAAAGTAACTCGTTTCTGATTTGTTTTCTGGATCTTCTTCCTTATCTTCTTTAGCTTGAAAGGAAGAGTTTTCTTAGTTTCCTGACGGTGTTTCCATTCTTGGTGAATCAGGAAATGAAATGTCTCATTCTTATCCTTTCTTCTTCTTTTTTTTATCTTCTCACCTTCTTTTAGATAAGACACTACGTTTGGAAACACAACCTAGAAGCCAAGGAATGGTTTTCTTTGAAATTACTACAACAAAAGAAATAAAGCGGATGGGAAATTTAAGATAATAATTGTTAGATAGTTCTCTTTATATTTATAAAATATCTAACAGATTATACAAACAATAATGTAACTTCATTTCCACCAACAAATCCAGGAAATACCATCGGGAAAGGGAAAGGTCAGAAAGCAAACGTTTGCCGATTCTAGATGTTGGAAGGATGAAAGTTTTCTCCATAAACCTTCGCATGACTTCCTTTTATTGCACGAACAGGAACTGAATGATACCACAGAGCAACGGGGGCCACATTTACAGAACCTTAACTATTCTATGAAAAATGGCATCCCAATGGCGTAACACTCGTTGTTGGAATATGTTAGACCTAACATAGATCGATCGTTGAGATAGTTTAGTCTTAGAACTTCTTCCAATAAAATGAAAAAATAATTTGTATTCATTCAACTAATTTTCTTCGCTTACGATTAGGGTCATTGGAATCATGTTATAATTCTTCTATTATCACAGACTATTTTCTTTACCATTGACTAGGGTTTTAACTTAGTTTTAATTCATTTTCGGTTATTCTGAAAAAAGTATGTCGTTTCTCTTCCATTTATAGATGATATTTTGACCTTTCTGAAGATTTAGGGCTTAAAATTACGAGAAAATCTATTTCGGTCGTAACTTTAAGACAATTAAATGTAAAGGGCTAAACACAGTAAAATAAACATTGAGAGTAGTAATATGATAAAGAAATCGGATTACATTATTATTGCTTATTTCCAAACATAAGTTTATTTTGATAGATTAATTCTATTTACTTTCTTAGCTGGTTTTTTAGATAGATAGGCACTACACTAATAAATCAACGTGACTTACTTCATTTCTACGACCGTAAATGAAAAAGATTTAGGAGTTTTTAAGCGAAAAATGATTCTTAACCTTAATTCGAGTACTTCAAAGAAAATGTTTCTGGGCATTACAGCAAATTACGATTCCAACTAATTTATGTCAACACAATACATTTCAGGCTACAGGTAAGTTTATAAAGTAAGCAAAATGTCTTACGAAAAATTTGTTTTTGTTTTATTTACGAGAGATGTTTCTTGTTTATGAATGTTCATGTTATTATTAATTAACTGTTACATCGATTCATTACGTTCTGCAATTGAGTTATTAAATAAATATACAATAAACATTTGCGACAAAAATATATTGTTTCTTTTATTTTTACTCTTTTGATTATCTGTTGATTTAATCTTTTTGTGGATGTTGGCCTTTTAACCAGATCATTACACTGATGCGGATCCTTTAAGTCTTCAAACGTCCTAAGGTTACCCAACCTTATATTCAGTAATTATTGCGTGTCTTTCTCCGGATTAAGATGGATGAGTGTCAAACTGACCTTCGACTTGCACTTCACTGTCTTAGACTGATGATCGAAGGAGTCTTTACCTCCTCTATTCTCCGTCGTAGAGGATAAGAAATGAATCTTTAACAATATATTTTAATTTGTGTTTAAAATTCTTCGTAGAATTGAAGAATTGCTATTGTTTTTTGTTTTTTTTAACAAACGTTTCTTACTTATAATAGTTTGTCTTTTGTTCCCAACTGGTTTATTTTTATCTTTTCATTTCCATTACTTGATCAAAATAGTTAATAACTTACTATTTCTTCTTGCATTTCCTTTCTTCAACATCTGCTTCAATTTCCGGAAATATCTGGAAAACAGAAACAAAACAAAAAAAAAAACTTAGAGCAGCTCATTAGAGAAAGAACAGATCCATTAGTTTTTCTTTCCCATTGGTTCATTCCCCTCTTCCTTCCTCTAATGACACCAGCTGCTTTTATTCTTTTAGTTTTCTCTTAAAGTCTTTTAGATTTCATTCCCATAACATCTACTGAATAACTATTTCACATCTCAAAGCAATGTCCTCATGGATGATTAAATAATAAAAATAGATTAAAAGAACTTTAACAGATTACAAAATATTATAGTTTTCCTATAGTCAAAATTGACCACATTATCATCATAGCAAATTTCAGGTAAAAAGCTTTCTGGAAGAATCTTTAAAAATAAATCCGGCAAACTCTCTTGGTAATACAGACTGAAAAACTATAGGCCTATAATGACTCACGTAAACTTTTAAACGACTAATATTCGACTGTAATTAGAATTAATTTTAAATTAAAAATTTAATTACACTTCATGAAAATACTGTTTACACTATAATAACAATAACTATGCAAGGATTTCATTTTTGAATTCAATATTTTATAATAAAAGTCTTAGGCTTCTAACATTTGAGAAAGATCGGAGTTATTATGGGATTGTAGTATTGCAACGTTCAATACAATGCTCCTATTAAAACTCCAGTATATTAACAATTGCTTGGTTCTGAAGGAGTGGTGGGACATTAAACTGTATAGATCCTTTTTTTTGAGGGAATTTTTCCCACTCCGGGCCGAAATATCGAGCAAACCACGGCCCCAGAGCGGGGAAATTCCCTAAAAAAAAGGATCTATATAGTAACAACTGCTTTTGAAAATTTCTTTTTCTTACGATACTAATATAGATAACCATAGTACATAAGCTCTCCATCCCCTCATAAGAATGCAAACAACTACGACAAGCACATGCCTAGTAACCTTTATGGTTTACAGTGCATGTTCATCTGTTTTGTTGTTTTTTTTTTTGTTGCAATTCCTGAACTGTCAGAAGATGATTTATTTTAGTATCAAAGGAGGGAAAGAATAAAAGTTTGTGTGAGCCTCTGAGCACTGTAATCCTATTGGCGACTGTCAGAAATGAATAAATTGAACTTGGTTAAAGTCCTTGATCAGTATTCACAACAGAGCTCAGCTGGACAGTTGTTGGTTGCTAAGCTGCCTGTGTGAAACAAGACTTGAACTTTCTTTTTCTAACTTTGAATGATTTGTGGTCTCTGAAGAAAAGAAAACATAAGGAACATTTCGATTTCAACAAAAATCAAACAATGAAATAAGATGGTGGAAATCAAGTGAAGGCTACTTCTAGTAAGACCGAAATCAGCAAATAGTAAGCTAACTCTCATTTTTGTTTACTTCAGAATATATTTCCAACCATTTCCCTGCATTATTTTCTTTTTCTTACGATACTAATATAGGTAACCATAGTACATAAGCTCTCCATCCCCTCATAAGAATGCAAACAACTACGACAAGCACATTATCTTGCAATTTAAAATAACACATTTTTTTTCGTAGATTATAAATCTATCTTAACTTCAATAACTTTTGCTGTTTATGCAAGAAATAAAATAGAACCTCCAAAATTTAAAAGGGTAAATAACTATACTGTACTAAAAATCCACTTTAAGCCTTTATCCAAACAAATTAAAAAGATGCATTACAACAGAAGTTCTGGAAAGTATTAATGGAGCCTACTTTTATTATTGGGTCCTGTAGCCAAGGGTATTGACTTTTGACTGCGGGATTGGTTCAATCTCCAGCGAAGGTTTATCCACGCTGAAGTCTCCTCCAGAAGAGTCCTAGGGCCATCCCAGCCTTCTACAGAAAGGGTAACAGGTTTCCTTCCCTTGGATTAAAGGCGGAAGGGCGTTGGGCTGACCATCAGACAACAACTTAGTCCCATTGGTGAGAAAACGCCGGAAGTTTCACTTCCAGTGACTCCAAAGCTTATATAGGCCTGAAATGGAAAACTTTAACTTCTAACAAGAAGCAGATTCCTGGATGAAAGCCGGAGCAATAAATACAATTGTTAAAGGATGAAGTAATACATATAAAAGCCGAGATGTGGATCTCTTTCTCTTTGGCAATCCCAGAGTGGTAACATCTAGCACGTTATAACAGCAGTGATAAAACATTATATTTTCGCTGTAAAAAGACTGTAACATTCTGCAAAAAAGAGTATTCCGTAATTTATTTGCTATTTTGAAAATGACAGTTGACGCCATTTAGCGAACGAATACACGTATTTCACTTTCAAACCAAACATGGCGCATTCACTTTCCTTTCAGCGAATGAATCTATAAACTTAACTAAGTGATCAGTGGTGGTTAGTCCTAACTGATAAACATCGAAGTCTCTTTTTACTTTTATTGTACTTATTTAGTGCTTTTACTACAATATAAGTATTAATTATTTTACTAACTTAAGTATTAATTATATACAAATTCCAATAGATTATTTCAAGACTTACGTTCAATTTTATTAAATTAATAGTCCCAATTTAAACTTATTCTCGTAAGTAATTGGTTCCATTTTAGACGATAGTGTCTTCCTCCAGATTGTGTACATTCAGAGACCACATTTGTAATTCTAATAAAAATTTTAATTTTAATTTGGGTTACTAAACTTTAGATTCTTTAATTTATCTATAATGCGGATTATAAGAAAAATTATAGACAATTCAACTTTGATGCATCGCTATTATATAAATATTGATATTTTATTAAACATCTCAAACAAAGTTAACATATATTATTGATATAATAAAAGTTTCAAATGCAATTGACTACAGCGCTATTTGTTCTTTCAATATAAAAAAGAATGTTTGTGTAAATTTAATTACTGTGCTGACGCAATAGAAGCATTTCAATGTATTCGCCTTTTATTGTAGTTTTCAATTATAAATGGAGTCGTCGTATTTACTTTGGAACTCTTATTAGAAAAACCCCTAGGCTTTTGTATTGATTTTTATATTTGGGTTGATAAATTGTAGGTATGTTTTGCTGAAAATAATGTAAATAAATGGAACTTTCCTGATTTATTAGAAAATTTAGGTATATTTCTTAATTATTAATTTAACAATTAAGCTTATTTAACAAATTATTTCAATATTTGAATTAATTTAAGACATTTTTTTAAAAGAAATTAAAATTTAAAAAATTGATGAAAAATTTAATTCACAAGTTAATTCACAGTTTTGTAGTAAAAACAAAACCAAGTGACCCCGTACTATCAAACGCTTCCGTTATGAAAAGTAACACAACCTATTGATTGGCACACAAAACTCATTTATTCAAGCCGATGTAATTCAAAGGTTAAGTATGATTCAAGCGATGCCCGCATTGAGCTCATTTAATATAACTAGACCTCCATTTTTCAACATCTCGGCGACTCTGGGTCACATTTGAGTAATTGGCCACATTGGGTCGAGAATATCATATTGGTTCTGAACATAGATAGACCCAGTTTTGTTCAATTACCACTACTTTCTTGATCTGGTCAGTGGCCATCTACAGCTGGACGTGACCTGAACCGGAAGTAGGATTTCCCGAAATCTCTAGGTCATGGGTTGTCAAAGGAGCTAAGGTTTACTGGGACTCCGACTTCTGGTTTGATCTGTGAAGGACGTTACACACACACGGGAATCCTAATAACTTCTATCTAAAAGTAGCTAACTAAAGAAAAAAAACACATGTTTTTTCGATAAGTGTACTAGTTGAAAACAATTACAAATGCACATAGACATAAATACAATTACAAGAAAACATTGGTCTAGATGTAACATAAGGGCGAATAAGAGAGAACTATCAAATGAGTACAGTGCTTACAGTGAGTCTTACAAGTAAGTGATTTTTTTTAATTCATAATTTACCGTCAATAACAGTTAATTGTTTCGCATCTCCTTTGCTACGGAAATTTTTGCCATCTTCATGCGCAAATTTCTCCACAGGTATCCATACGGAGCTGATTTTCATGCACAGATGGTAAATTACCTCTTGTTCGTAAATATTAATGTCAAGTTTCAAGAAGATTCACTCAATGTTTGCGCAACTATTGAATTCATGAGCTGAACTTTCCTTATCAATTCTTATAATTCTTTATTTCCGTGATGCAAATTTGATTATGGTCATTGGATACACGAAGGTTTTATGTCATGTATTATATTATTCGAGGATTAAGCGATGTATACGTATGGCTATTTATTTGCTGCGAATGATTTAAACACAAGCATAGAATGTTCTTAATCTAAGCACTGGAGCTTCATTCCTATGCCAGTCGTTGAATAATGATAAGGACTCCACAATTAACCATCGTCGTTATTCTATCTTATCAGCGCTTTCTTCGTGACTGTAAATTACGCTATTAAATCAAGATGGCTTCTGTGGCTTCAGTATTTATTGCAATTTTATACACAATGCTTCTCAAGTCTTTATGACTTTATTACGATTGCAAACTGATTCGTTGAAAATGTTAATTCACTGACAGAAAGCAGCAACGGAAGAGATTTGTCTTTGTTTTGTTCGTGTAATTCCAATAAAGGCAGAAATTAGATCAGTGGTGCTCAACTTTTGCTCATTCCTTTCCATCATATTTTTGTTCATCAACTATCCAACAACAACAACAAAATAAAAGGGCCGAATACATCGTTGTTAGAGCCGAATACAAAGTTGAACACATCGTTCTTAACGAAGAATTATAAAATAATCCTTAATTCTTTCCTAACTGATAAAACATTGTTGGAAGTATTTTTCTACGACATGCACTTACATTAACACAGGCTGTAAATTCTTTAAAATCGACTTTGGGGGCGTCCATTAATTACGTGAGGTGTATTTAAAAAAATTTGGCCCCCCCCCTCCCCCTTGGTGATTTGTGGTAAAGTGGGGGGGCCCCCCCCCCCTCCCCCTCACGTGAGATTTCCCCTACAATTTTTAAATAATTAAATTTATTTGATGTGTTCATGTATTTTGCTTCAAACCACTAAATACATAAAGCGTGACTGATGTCTTCTATGAAATACATTTTTTTCTGTGAAAGAAGAACGAATTTAATTAAAATTAGTAAAAGTAAAAAATAGGCTGCGATACCACCTTCCCTAATTCTTCACTCACTCCTTGGGCACTCATGTGCTTCCTCTATTGTAATGATTGGACACATGACATCAAACTGTTATAATCTGTTATAATATGTATATTCTCTGAATTAAAAAGTTGACGTGAGATCTTCCTTTAAATGAGATTTGGTGAGATTTTGCCGAACCCCTCCCTCCCATTTTGAGCTCACGTAATTAATGGACGCACCTTTTTTTGCATGGTTAAACATTTCCTTTATAATATTTGGAATGAAACTTGTGAATGATATTATAAAATACGAGATTCGTTGTAAATAAATTTGTTTTTTTAATTACGAAATTTGTGAATGTTAATTAATGTTAAAATATTAAAATCAAATATTTACTAAATATAACAATGTGATGTCACAACAGCAATGTGAACAATAAAGGCATGAGATGCAGTTATTTAACAATTGATCTCCTTGGAGATAAACTGTAAACAAGATGGAAATGGACAAAAAAGGAAAGGAACATATAAAATGTTATAACTCAGGGAATATGTTAAATCTACGTGGAAAATTCTTGTCAGGACATCAGTGAATGAGGATATCAATGATGAAAATGCAGTAAATGAAACTATTATGAACTTTATGAACTGCTGTGACAAGGAAAGTTAAAGATGAATTATTTTAAGTAATGGTACAAAAATTTGTAGACATCATGATTTAATAATAATTTCCCTAATTGTCATACAGAATAAAGAAGCTATTAAATTTAACAAATGGATAATTTGCCATTTAGTCATTTACGGATTTCAAACTTCTTAAGAACCGTTCCACAAACTTAAGATACATCCTTAAGTATTGTAGTTATAGAGAATTTAATAGGACTAACCCTATGGATATACGAAAGTATTTAATCCTTACTTCCGATCGTATGGGGTTAGTTAATTTGTTTCTTCCGAGGAGGGGAAAATTGATAAATATTAGAAAAAAACAATTAATGAATAATAGAACTCTTTATTTATCGATGAATGAATTTTTGGCTAGACTACAGAACATTCAGACTACTATGAATGGCCGCCCGCCGTGGTGACTTCGTGGTACTGTTATCTCAAGATCGCAGTTAGCCAGTTAATTTTTCTAGTAAAAGATCGTGCAAAACCATTTTGAAATAAGCATTCTACCTTTAACTAGTTAATTGTTCGTTTCACATTATCCGCCGTCTTCAAAATAGTAACGCGGGCTATTGGTTGGCCATTGGGCATACCATGTTCTGAAGTTTAACCGATTGTTTTTTATTTCATTAACTCGCATGCAATTGCAATTGTTGTGTATTCCTGTGGTTCTTAAGCCACTGAAAGCTTTGCAAAGAAGAATGATTATGAAATAAATTTTGAAGTTATATTGTCAGCGTCACCCTTACCACAACTGAGTAAATTATCACACTTTTTAGGATGACTCAGTTAAGTAACAGGCAGTAGATAAACTGTACCTTTTTATTAAGCTTGAATACTCTACCACTTGTTCGAGTCAAATAAATAAATCCCAAATTTGCTGTGTAATTAAAATTTTAAAACACTGCTTTAAAGAATGGACTGCATTATTTTATATTTATTATTACCTTATTAGTTTTATTTATTTGCTTTATTATCATTTGTTTTTTTTGTGAAAGACTTGATTGAATTTTGTAAGCCCTTCACTTGCGATCCTAGTGGCTAATATTACCTATACTGAACTGTCAATATACTGAACTATCACCAGGATCGCAAGTGATGGGTTCGCAACAAAACAATGAGTGATTTTTTTTTAATTTTACTGTTTGTTTGTTTTTTGTAGGCAAAAATGGAACGGAACGAGATCATCCTCACGGTGGTGCTGTCCACTTTGGCGGCACTCGTGTCTATGGGTCTTACCTTCCTGCTCTGCTACTGGTGCTCCAGAAGAAAGCATAAGCGACGGGCAGATGAACTGGAAACGCTGCAGTTCATGTTGGCGGCCGATGGCGCTGCTAAGGACGGCAACAGAGAGCTGCTGCGGGGCAACAGTCTGGATCAACAAGGCAAAGGGTCGCTTAGGCTCAAGAGTCCTTTTATAAGGACAAAGCCTGTCAAGTAAGTGTCTATAATAATTACAAGCACAAGAAAAATTCAATGAAAATAGTAGAAATAGTATTGGTGATCACTGTAAAATCTTAAAACTTTATACGGAAATGACAGCCAATCATGTTGAAGAACGATTAGTTATCTCTGGAAAGTCTATGGCAAACTGAACAGTGATAATCTCATCGAGTTTTCTTTGTAAACAAAGTTTCCATTTGCAATTTTAGAGCTTAATACATGAGTGCTGTTTACAATATTTTCAAAAGTAAAATATTGTTGTTGTTTTTTAAAAAGTCTTTGAAAGCGCTTGAATTTTTTTGGATAAAAAGGGTCCAAACTGCTTTAAAAAATTAAAGTGTATTGCTTAAAAAGTTTAGTAATTGGAAAGTAGCTATTAAATAACATTTTTCAGCAAAGAAAGTAATACATTTTAATAAATTTTGTTTAGTTTGATTCAAAGTGTTCATCCGAGCCTTAGTAATTTCACTAGTAATTATCCCTGAATAACCAAGTTCAAAAACAAAAAAAAAAGGTCTTTATGGCTTAGGTCTAGCTTCAGATGGCCTGGTATTAACTTAATATTGTATTTCAGCTTATCAGTATATACAGTAGGCCAATTTTAAACTCTTTAAAAAGGCCTTAAAATTAATGTCTTTAAAATGGATATGAACCTTGAAGACCTGAAACAATTTTTTTTCTTAATCCGATGTAGTAGCGGTCTTATAAATATTAAAGTTTTCATTTCAAATTTTATTTTCGTAATTTCAGTCGTGCAGAATCCATAACTGATAAATTGTGATAGAAATCCTTAAAGTGTCTTCTTTTGATTAAGTTTGTTTTCCTTAATCAACGGATCCCCATTAAGATAATAACAAAACTTGAAGTTGCTTACTAGAAGCTGGCAACTCAATGAACAACAACTTAGTCCTCATCAGAATCCTCGGTTATTATATCGGAGCCCCTAAGCGAAATATAGGTGGCGCCCCAAGGACTCCAGAATAAGGTCATACAACTATAAAAATCTTAATCCCACCTTACTTTGGGTCTCTTACAAATTCCACTCTGTAAGTTCCGTCTTCCGGTCTATTATATATATCTTTTACATTGAATTTGAAACTATAGAAAAGAAAGCTTCCTGGCCTTGGTGCCCATGTGTGGGGTGCACACATCGTATCCTGTATCGGCAAGATTCTAATTCTTCATTAGGAGTAATAGTCACCCAGAATGTACATATACCTCGTACATAAATTGGTAGTTATGTTTAGTGAATTATTAGCGAGTTCCTAACAGTGAATAAGGTTTAAATCTGTGGAAGGTTCTCCAGTCGGTCGAAAGCTTTCCTTTCCCAATCAAATCCAATAAAACTTTTAATTCATCCACTCATCTGTCTTTAAACTTCTCCAGACTACTCGAATTCTTGAAACAATTTGGGTGCACATAATAACAATGTTACATATCCATTTGTCTTTACAATGACTGTAAATTTTCAATCGTTAATCTTTATTAACTATAAATGGTTATTCAGAGTCACCATTTTGGCGAATCGCTGACAGGCAAATGACTATAAATGGTTCTCGAAATTATGCTAAAAATGTGATTTACTTCTCAGTTTATTCGAGTAGATGAAGATCAAAATCATATATCACAGCAAAGAACCACTACGATAGACTTTAATAAATAGGACTTTTCCGAAATAATCTGTGTCTTAAATTTACTGTGGAATCGATATCTTTCTGTCTTAAAAAGATCAAGTAAGCAAAGGATGAGTGTATTTTTTATAACTGTGTGGTTTCATCTACAATCTTTCAATAAATGCCAAGTTATCTAAAAGAATAATAGGCCCAGTCGTTACTCACTTATTATAAAATAATATATATATACATATATATATACATCTTAAAATTAATATCTACATAACCTTTGTAGGTATACAGAATAATTAAATATATGCGTCTTATAGGCTGCTCTATTGGCATTGTCACTAACACACTGGCCTCTTGCCTTAAGTACCGAGATTCGGTTCTCATGTAGTTTTTGTGGTGAATGATCGCGCTGGAGAGGATTTCCCCTGCAATACATTGCCATTCTTTTTCCATTATTCTCTCTGTCTGTTGTTCTTTCCGTGGATATATTACATACAATAGACCTAAGGTCGTGGTGCTTGGCTTCTCTGCCACCAATATTCACCACAATGCTAATCTGTAATATAAGGCATACTCCTCTTATGTTAGGAGTATAATATATATTCATAATATAATGAAGATGACTATATACATAAGCATGCGTTAAATATATAAATACATATGCTATTATCTTTGAATAGATTTAAGTTGAGTGCAAATCCATCATGTTTAACTAATATAGAAGATGTCATTGAAATTCATGAGAGCCATCTCCGTTCGTTATTAGGTTGATAAAAATGATTTATTTTTTTTTAATCTCAATATATTCAACAGATTATGTGGTTTTTTTCTGAAATTTTGTATAATGTTTTAGTAATTAGCAGGATGTTGCTCAATATATTCTCCTATTATTACAAATTGAACAAGTAGGAGTTGAGCTAAATCTTCAATTATGTAATCTTGTGAATGTACTATTAGCTAAATATCCTAAAAAAATATAATGTTCGCTTAAAATGAGTAGCATTTGATGCAATGTAGTGCAAATTATCAAATTGCCATGTCAATTATTTATTTTTTTAACTTAAATCAATCAGCTTTAAATAACGCTTTACAGTGATTTAATATGAGCAGTATAAAGTTAATTCAAATCATATCATACAAAGATAAGAAAGAACCTTAAAGTTTATTCCCTCGCCTCTCTCCTTTACCACTTTTAAAATTAGATTTGGATTTATACTTTCCTGATAAGGACAGAAATTTGTAATATTTTTGTTGACGAAATTCTGAATCAAAAGTTCAACATTCCATCAGTAGCGTATTGCTTAGCAGAGCATGACGGTTATTTACTTCCCATAAAAAATAACAATAAATATATAATAATATAACGATTTATTTCTTAATACATTTATGCTAAAAGAACTAATTTCTGCTGATTTCATATAAAATTCATTTTCATGAATCCTAGAATTATATAAAAGTAATAAACACTTAGATGTCCCAGAATCCTCTCGATTGTTTGTTAAATGTTTTTAAATTCAATGCCAGAAGGTGTTTGAGTTTACTTATGTGTCCCTTCGCTTACAGTGGTTGCCAACCTTTTGCATTTCATAAGCCAATTTTTTCACTCATGAGTTCAGATGAGTCTTACGAGTCTCTTTATCTACAACTATTCAATTCTGGTAAAAAAATGTTAATATAGAAATATCTAGCTTTTTTCATGATAGATAGGATTTTAGGGATTTAATTTTTTTTTCTGAGAACTTATTTAAAAAATTGGTTTTTGGTTAATATTTTACATTTGGTTAAGCCTACATGTTTTAGCATACTTATCACCGAGAGTACACTGCACCACTTCTAATCCTCCAATGCAACACCATAGTTTGGTCATCTCTGGTTTAATGCATCATCTCATTGCCCTCTGATATTTCCATATATAATATGATAATTTCTGACAGTATTAAGTCTAGAAAAACACATCTTTTGTTAATAATTTCTAGATCTGTTATGAAGTATATTTGCAACTATTCTTGCGACGTTATTAAGATTGAACATGTGGTTCGAATAGAATCAGATATTTTTTTGAAGTGTTTGAGAGAGGTCAAACTAATCGTAACCATATTTTCAATTTGCCAATAAATAGAATTGTAATAAGCATTTCAAAAATCAGTTTAAGTAATAAACGAAAAAACATCAGGATATTTCGATTTGCATTTTTTATCAATTCAAGATATTTTCTTTGACTTCTTGTCCAATCTTAGATGATTAGACAAAAATCAACATTAAATAAATAAAAAATATTTACAAATCATAAACAGAATACAGATGGAAATAGGTTCAGAATTCTTAGTTTCTTGTTCACAAACAAAATTTTTCTATTCATCTTCTCAACGCATCTTTAAATTCTTCGTTTGTTTTGTTATTTATTTGTTTATTTATTTTGAGACTTCCATTTCGTAAACAAAACAACATAATATATTCTTTAACTGAAATAAAGAAAAAGGATAGTTGTGTCCGAGCTTTCGAATTTACATTTAGAAAGAATTTGTAAGTTGAAAAACGAAAATCTTTATTTGTATCCTAATAAGTTGGGTGCAGAGGGATATATATGATATGAAAAGGTTCAGCTCCAAATGATATAATTTGCTCAATAACTTATCATCACAGCGGTGCTTTAACTTCAATGATGCTTTTTTGGGCCTTCTTCGTCTACAGGTCCAATTTATACCATTATCATTATGGCTTTGATTTTTAGTATTGATCGAAATTAAAGTGTGATCTTTCTAAAGAGCTTTGCATTACTTTTAGAGTAAGTAAATTTTTAGTAATAAAACTTTTTTGAAAAGATTAAGATTTGAAAAGATTAATGAATCGTGTACAATTACATTGTTTTTTAAATAAATAGGAATGCAGATTAGAAAAAGCTATAAAGTATTCATAAATCATAGGGAAGCTTCAATTTCAGGAAACCAACTTAATAGAATGAAAGCTTTGCTGATACATATTCTTTTGAACATTGTTACCTTAGAGATTGAGGTACTTGTAATATGTTTATCCATATATCGGATGCAGAGAAAGAATCTCGCTTGCTGATTCAGCCTTCGTTCGGCAGCAAGGTCTTGGCTTTTTTTAGGGCAGAAATAGATGAAAGTCATTCCCTAATGACTTTCATCTATTTCTGCCAAATCAGCCAAATCATGACTGTGTGGAGGATATCCTAACACTTTCTTCTTTTTCAAAGCTCGTCATCTGCTAAGATAAAAAACTTACGTGCCTCTAATGTATATGAAATTAAATGTTTTTACGAGGTTGGTTTGGAGAGAAATAGACAAACTATTAACATAATCGATTAAAGAAAATGAGTCAAATAACTAAGTAATTTATCACAAAAGAGTAATTTATTGGTTAGAGAATTTCCATAAAATGAAATTATAGATACCAAGCCAATCACTAATATTCATAAGACTTTAATCTTTTAAATGATTCAACTTTTTTTCAAAAACGGAGATTTTATTCTGATGAATACAACCAATTATTAACAAAACGTTTGTTTTTGGTTATCATCTAATCATAACATCAATATCTGTATGGAATTCATGTATTTTGTTGAAGACCCAGATAAAATGAAGGACAGGTGTTCAGAATTCTTTGCATTTAGATTTACTATGCAGGTCCTAAAGCACCATTGGAAAGTGATAAATTTAGATTTTGATTGTCTCAAAATTATCAGTGTTTGATATTTAAAATGATACTTAAATTTATTAGCCAACTCGTAGAGATTTGTTGCTTCATTTAAACGTACTGCAGGAAAAAGTGTTATTATAAATAAGTTAACTAATTATTTATTTTATTTAATCGCCCGTAACACCCGTGCAGGGTTTGGACACTCTCCTACCAGAGGAGTTATAGGCTAGATACCGCAAGGGGGCGCCAACCCCAGGGGAAGAAACGAACAACACAGAAGAAAGGAAAGTGAAACACCCATGCCACTGCCGGGATTCGAACCCAGGTACTGGCGCATTGGACGCCACGGCTGGCCGCCGCCGAGACCGCACGACCACGCCAGCACGGCAGTTAACTAATATATATACATATATCCTGTTTACTGTAAATAAAATTGCGAGAATCAGAAGCATTAAGGATTTATTGAAGGAAAATTGGTTTTGTTTGTTGACCATCTCATGTTGTTTGAAATGCTACTACATGTGCCTTTCTATTACGAAATGATTTATTATTTGAATCCAGTGTGGATCTGGTTAAGACATTATGGGATGGATAGTTTCTCCATTTCGGGACTGATCTTTCGAGTAAGAACGCTTTAGCTGATCGAATGGATTGCGGACGCTTGAACTGCGGAAATTGCGGACACCAAACACGACCAAATCGATCGCGTCTCCGGCCGGAACGGGGGGTACATGGAATGGCCATTAACGTCAATTGAAGATACTAGAGTCCAACGAATACAGTGCAAAGTGGTCAAACGGAATTCAAGGAAATGATAAAGACTGACATATGGTCTAAAGAAAATCGCTCAAATTTCCAGTTAACAAATATCTACAATAGGAAAGCCAATTTGAAGATAAAGTGTTATCTTAAAAAATAACATTAAATATGTTTTAATAAATCAAATATTACATTTCACATAGTATTGAATCAAAAATATTACATAATAATTAAATTACATTTTCAAATGTATTTTGAATCTAAGCCTTCCAGATTTTATTGACTAGAGATGAATATACGGATGCATTATTCCTAAATATACGTATTTTCAATGGTAATGTATATTAAAAATATTATTATTATATTAAAAGAAAATTAGAAAAGAAAATCATCCAGCACAGTAACAACTTCAAAAATGGCAGTCTGTTGAAGTTATCAATTTTCTTGGTTTAAGCTTAAATATTATTAAAATCTTAATATTCTAGTGAATGTTGTTATAATATTTAAATTTCATGTAATATTCATATGAAATTTAAAAATTCGTATTTAATTTTAGGTTCTTCTAAAGTCTGCCTCAGATTTTTGTAAACCCATTGTTAGATGGATAAAAAAAGACATTAAAAAATAGTTTCTTTCTGTTAGATCAACTTAATATACATTTTTAATTAGAATTATTCACTGCTGTGAAGCCTATTAGAGAGAATGCCAACGTCAGTATCATTGTTAACTGTCTAACTTGATATCAATAATTATCAATAAAATAGAAAATATAGGTATGAAAACTTAAGGAAAATTTAAAGATTTTCATTTATATATAAATATTTATATTAATATATATATATATATATATATATATAAATAAATAGCATTAATTATTATCAAAAACACCTTTGACCGAAGCTGGCGCGTTATGTAAATAGGTAAAAGAGGGCAGTGTTTGTGTAAGATGATTAAGAAGATTCCTGAAAAATAAAATAAAAATAAATAAATAAATATTTCGTTTAAATGTTTCGCAGTGGACTATTTGCAGTGGACCGTGATCCATTAGTGAGGATTTAAATTGAACCAAACCCGTGCTAAATTTCGACATTCCGTTTGGTTTCCTGCACTACAACAAAGTTGTATAGGAAAGCAAACGAAAGGAAAAATGGATGAAAACATTTCGTTTTTTTTTTCTTTTCCCATTGCCCGGGCTTTTTGACACTTACAGCTTTTGGCCTCATCAAGAAATTGAACTATTTTGGGGAAGAATCATTACTTCGGGTACACCATGGGAGGCAATTCACACAAGAAAGACATGAAACACAGAAGAAGAAAATCCCATTTATGCCAGGCGCTGTATTAAACCCATATTGAGTCTAACTAAGGCAGATGGTCGTCTTGACAACAAGGCTGTGCCTAAAAGGCATACATGAAAACTTTGAAAATAGGCTACATCCAGAACAATGTCGAACACTTTACATTAAAATGAAAAATTATGAAATTGATAACATAAACCATGTTAAAAGAAAATTTCATTTTTTTAATTTCAGTAATAAGACACAACATTGATTATAGATAAGCCTAAATATAAGTAAAATGATAGAAAACAAAGACAGCTAGATAATAAATCATCATTAGGACAGTAGAAACTCAATTCATTTAAAGTTATTTAAAGGATTTCCATTTATTCTTGAATTACGCTAGATTTTAAGAATGTGTTATTCATAATTTGGAAAGTTAGCAATACACACAAGATATTTTCAAGGAGCAATAGATCTGAACACTTTGGCACAGAAGTTCAACTTCAGGTAACATATTTCGAAGAAACTGTTTTGTTCTCAAGTCAAAGCAAAGTGGCTTCGCTGTTATGTTGAAGGTCTTTCAAAATCAAGATTCAACGTGAAAAGATCAGAAAGCTTTTATTTTAGGAAAAGCCTATTGTTTTCAAAGCTACGTTATTGGCTGGGAGCCATTTCATAGTGACTTGGGAAGAAGAATAAAGCTAAGGGAAGATATTGCTTGAAGCACTTTGGTTAATGTAATTTTAGAACACGATAGTAAATAGAATGGATTGATAAACTTTCGAGGCTTCCAGCCATTTTCGTTATAAATTGTCTTTGCGACATTTTGAGAATCTTTACAAACAGCAACTTCGAAAGCTTTATAAATTTAATTTTATACTTTTGAGGAAAAAATACCAGGAAGGTAGTTTTCCAATGCTTCCGGAATCCGAAATAAAGGTAACTTTTATTTTTAACTTTTTAACTTTTATTTCTTCTTGGAAACTTAAATTTTATTCTGCGTAATAAGTTTAAGAAATACAACATGAAAGCATTTCTTCCTGGTTTAAAGATTTCAGACAGAATTTGCAGAATTAAGAGCAGATATCGTTCCATGAAATCTCTTACAGTTACTCACAGTCTGTGGTTCCTGAATTGTATCTCCGTTGAAGGCATCTCCTGAGGTCTTCGAAGACGTCGTTAAATTTAAAAGATCTACGTGCGAACAGAACAACCATTAAATTATAAAGTAAAGGTGGTGGAGTGTCAAGTCTGAATCAGTCTTAATGTTAGTCATATTTCTGCCCAGCGCAGTTTCGAGATTGTTATCAGCTAGAGTTACCCATTGATAGAAAGATCACCTCGACGTAGTAACAAATATGAGAAACAATAGTAGGCTAGTCAATCGAATTTGATCTATTGATATCTCTAGCTAATGAGACATGCTAATGTTGAGTATTACTAAAATCGTATTTAACAAAAATAACCAAAAAACCAATCCGACATGCATTGGTTTAACCATTTATGCATTATTTCTTAAATTATATATTAAAGAGTTTTTTTCTTTTTTTGTTAAAGACATATTATTGGAGCTTGATAAGTATAAATCAAGCATTACTAAGGGTCTGCTATAATGCCATTTTATTTAGAATTAATCGTAACGAAATCAAAGACATCGAACGATTCAAATTACATCAATTCGATCAGGAATTTAGATGTAATGTCTACGATTTTAGATTTTTGTAAGTTACTTTAGCTCTATTAAATTTCAAAACATAATTAAAGCGACGCTTCAGAATTTTCTCAAACTAGTTGAAAAAAATTTGCAATGGTGGCATCCACTTTTAATTTTTTTAAAATAAAACATTACACAAATTAGATGTTATTGCTTATTGTTTTGTACTACCATTATAATAACACACACTGATGTCATCCTTGATTTTTTTTTATTTGCTTTGAAGAAAATATGAAATCGAAATAATCCTATCTGTCTATCCTATTGTTTCAAAAATAGCTCAACTATAATTTATCCAAAGTCGAAATTTGGATAATAGGTTTACATTTCAGTATTTATTTCCATATTAGTTATATGCTCATTAAATAAGCATGTCGAGATCGAAGACATCAATTTATGTAAATGATTTTCTTTAAGGTATTCGTTAATTAGACCTATAATATTAATTATATGAATATTAATATTAAGAATATTAATATTCTTTTATATTAGTTAGGGTCCTTTCTGTTTTGAGAGCAAAGTAGTAAATTACATTATTTTTCTATAAACCCTCTTTATTCATCTTTCGCAATTTCTTATAACGGGACATTTTTATTATCCTTGAAGATTATTTGAAATTTTTACAATATATTTTATTATGAGAAAAATATATATTAATTTACATATATTTAACATAAAATATCTTAAGGAATTAAGATATTAAAGATTTAATCTATCTGATTTATATGGCAAAAAATGCCTTTGACATTTACTTTTTATTTCTCTTAGGTGGTTGCAACATTGAATAATTATTATTCATTCGCATGATAATGTAATAATGTCATTGTTAGTCACTTAATAATGAATTAGATTAGTTTGTATTAGATGGCAATCTCGTGTAATTTCATTATTCTATTCCCACCTTTTTGCATCTAATGACCGCAAGCAAGAGTGCAACATTGCAACTGCAGAAGGCGCAATAATATAGGGATCGGGCGGCCATCCTATAAAATTAATTTTCGAGCACATAATAACGTAGACAAACTTCTTCTAACCTTTCCGTCTAGTCTTAAGCATCCTGCTTTTCAATAAAAAAATTAACAATTCAAATAAAAAAATTAGAAAATAAAAATATTATGGGGAGGGGTGGCAAAACAAAATATTTGTGCATAAAGGCAGCTTACAAAGACGGCCCTGTTTCCAACTATATATAAGTTGCAGACCACCCACATAAATGTAATACTGCAATTCCGTAAACCCTTAATTGTTTTTATTCAGCTGATGAATAGGCTTCTATTCAATAATACAAGCAAATTGTAAGTTAATAATAATGAAAAATAATTTATACATACAATTTATTGGTTACATACATATTAGTTAACTATTACATATTCGTATAATTCAATGGTTAGAATCACAAAACATTCAATGGGAGTATTGTGCTTGCATTCGTTCACTAGTTTTCCATATTAGCCTTTAAAGAAATTAAAGACGGTCTCTGTTCAATCTGATGTTGTGTTATTCTTCTGAATAGTATTTGTCGAGTCAAACCAAGTTGTATAGTTGTATCATTAGTTACAGAATGAAAGATTTGATTATTGATACATCAAAGATTAGTTCAAAAACAATAAAATAGATGTATATTCTGAGTAAAAATAATTTATGCAATATTTTTTTATATTTATGCATATATATTTATTTATGCAAATATATTTATGCATATACATTTATGCAATATTTAATTAAGAATCTTCAAAATATTTATTTTATAAACTGAAGATGATGAGGCTAAGTTTGTCTCAGATTTTGTGAATCTGTATCGTCTACTATCTTTCTTTTAACAATAAATAGTGCTAAGTAAAATTCATTATTACAAAAACCTTGCATCAATGACATTTATTATCTACCTAATAAGGGTCCATGAAAATCTGAAACATACTGTAAATACGAAGAATAAAGTTTTGTAAATAATCAAACAATTTTAACGTATTATTATTTTAAGTTGTAATAACTGAACTCAATTTATTGTCTTAAATTCATTTTTCTAACAAATGAATTGTATAATTTATGAATTTATTCAAACTTACATGGTAAAATATACCTGTATTGCTGTAAACACGCATTTACATTCTACTACGAAAAACATGAAGGAGTATTTAATGAAAGTATTAGAAATTCCAATTTGTAGAAGTTTACAATTGTGCTATATGGTTGATTTCAGTATTTTTTTTTGTATTTTTATACAATTAAGAATTCTTTCAAGTGAAAGGGAAATTTTATGCTTTTGGAGTTCTTACTGGGCTAAGCAAATATCAATCGATTTTGGTATAACTACAGTTATCCCTTTGGGAATCCTAATTTCATCTGTTGAAGGAATCGTTTGTCAAGGAGCGCTGTTAATTCAATTAAGGAATGTGTACCTGTTTGTGTTTCAAGATGAGGGAATCCATTGATAAGAATGTCAGCAATAAATTAAGAATGTTCAGGAAGTGTAAGTGATCTGTGCTTTTGATCATGACAAACTCCACGAGGCATTTACTACGTTAATTAGAATACAGTTTGCATGAGATGGTTTAATTTTCAGATTCACTGGATTTCAATATTGGCCCGTAACTGAACTGTAAAAAATCAATAGGAGTTCTGTCTTAGTGCTTTTATTGAGTCGCAAAAGCTTTTTTTGTATTTTATTTCAGCAACAATATTTTAAAGTTCTTTAATTTTATTATTGCAAAGTAACAAAATCAAGAATAACTGTTTGGTATAGTTGACCATAAGAAATTTCTACATGTATTGGAAAAAGGTCTTATTTGAAATAAGAAGTTCGAAAGATGTCAGTTCTTATTTTTTTTCTGATCATTGTTTTAGTTTTTCACGTCGTGAAAACTCTAAAACTAAAAGACTGCATTTATTTTCCAATTCTAAAATCTACTTAGTACAAAAAGTAGAAATTTTCCTTTTTCTGGAAAAAACAATAAATTAAATTTCATTATTTCCTAAATTTGTCTAAATCAGACTAATTTTAATTGTATCAAACCACGGGCAATGGATTAGCTAAAAGAATTTAATATTCCTTGTATAAGGCAATGAGATCTTAACAGAAATAGGATGAAATCCATTGTTTTGATTCCAATGCTTTTCTATGGGAATTTCTGTCGCCTTCTCTTCCTAATTTCCATTTGGAAAAGATTTTAATTATAAAAGCTAGATCGCCCCTAGTGCTCGAAGTGCATACCAAATTTCAAGAAGAGCCACCCAACGGTTCAGAAGATACTAGGGCAGCAGGGGACACACGCAGATTGATTGATTTGACGAGCTTCATTTCCCTAACTTATTTTATTAGGGCAGTTGCTATTTTAAGATATTTAAATTTCCTTACTCCTACTTTGCTTCGTGTACTTGATTTCTTCTTTTGTTTCAGGAAGCATTGAATTCCGAATGAATTCTAGACAGCACTTTAAAAGTTCATTACGATATCTTACGAGATCCAAGAAATAAGGAACTGAAAATGTTTTGTTAATCTGATTGGAATTAAAAGTAGTCCAAATCCTAAAAAAAATAAAAAATATAGGATGTTGTTTTGAAGCTATTTGATATTCAAGAAAAGCAAATCCTGTCAAGAAAGCCAAATGAAGTAATAATGTAAAGAACAAGTAAGAAATATCATGGAAAATGTAGATTTCTAATCCCTCTCTTTGTTTTTCCCATTTTTCTTGCACGATCTACTATTTTACTTTTCTTTGATTTGGTTATGTCTACAAATCTGTTGCTTTCTTAAACTAACATTCTAAATCTTAGTTTGTAATTACATGACCTTTATGTTTAATTTTTGAATGATTATTCAAGAAAAAAGGGTAGGGGATAGTTTGTCACAGAGTAAGTAAAATTAATCCGAGTCACGTAAGTGTGAAACTTAACGTATCCGATTTTGTCCTTAATACATGTCCTGATCACAAGGGAAGTTCCTTGTCTTTGTTTTCGATTTAAAAATCTTATGTTTACATTGTATTTTTTCGGTATCTAAATTCCTGGTTTGCTTTACATAGATGTGATGTCCTATGCCACAATTGAAAAAGCACGTAAACTTCTGAAAGTTTCTTTTCTTTCTTATCAGATGGTCTCGATGTTTGATCTGGAATGCAGAAAAAACAAGCAGAAAATATGGGATAGTAAATAAAAAATATTTACAGCAGTTCTATTTACAGCAGTAGATGGACCACAGAAGGCTGGACTGAATAATCGATTACAAGTTTATTTACACTTGTGCCCTTTTGAGCAAGGGTATAAACTTAAGGGCATAAACTTAATGTTCATCTATTATTTAGGACCGAAGTTTAAAGTTAGGTAATAATGGGAAATTTTTTTTGCAATGATTGTGTATAGTATTCTTATAGTAAGTTCAAATAGGTTTAACCTTGATAGAATTGCTTAATGTACATCACAGCTAGAATATAATAGATTGTAAAAAAAGCTCTGCCATCCTATTCATCAGTCTGTGATAAAAAAAACTATTATCCTAAAAAGAAATGCATTTTAGCTTTCAAATTCAGGATCTCATTTGTTGGTTTTTATGCTTTTGCTGAAAATTTTATAGTCAGGAACAAACAATCGCCAATGAATATTGGTGCTAAGTGTCTCAGTAACTTAACGTAGGAAGCTGAAATTTTTATGCTAGGTTTAGGCTATCCAATATGGATATTCATTTTGTTAACACAGGTAAGTAGAGCTAAAAGATATTAATTATCTGACCATATATTTTATGTATTTTTCGATGTATAAATTCGAAAACTCTGCATATCAGTTTGAATTTCTTTATTTTAATTTTTACTTTCTTTGTAGTATTCCTTTTTTTTTTAACCAGCAGTGGGCGATTTAGCCTCAGTGAACCAGGGCTCATTTTAAAGGCTAATGTGTCAGCCCCCGAGGTCCTTTGTTGGATAATTGAAAGCTCGTGTAATTGAAGTTCAGCGAACCAGCGCGTTTTGTTATTTTGATCAATCACTGGCCCGTTGTAATAATGTTCTTGGTTGTCTTTCAATCCTTTGTTCTGTTAATTAAGGAGCTTGCTCTTAATAAAACCCTGCAAACAACACCCTCTGCCGCATGTAGCCAATCACAATTAACGATGCCTTTAATGAGACCCTATTACTGCAATCATAAATTTTTCAATGATCCACCAGCAGGCGCTCGACTACGTAAATGACCACCGCAAGAAGAGCAAGACAATTACCCATGAGAAGGGAAAAAAAATGCTCAAGTCTTTGTTATTAATATTTTTACTACTCTATCTACACTCCCTCTAAGACGGGACCACAGTCCTCAAACGATTGAAGTAGCCTCGAGAAAAGAAATTTTACATAAATGCATAGTATTCGTACTTATATAAACATCATCACATATAAGACAAAATTTAAATATCATAATGTAAAAGATCTTCATATTAAATACTTTAATAACAATTTGTTACAGACAAAAAAAAGTTTTTGATTTATTTTTCAATGAACTTCCTGCGACTTAAAACAATTGACTGAGAATGCGTAGTTTAACTATTCCATTTTTCCTCTTTTTGCCAATTTGTCTGTTTTCAGGTTTGTACGCGCATCATGTTAAAACGGCTGGAAGGATTTCCATAAAATTTGGTACGTAACTTATTTACGGTCTAAATTAACCAATGAGCACGATTCCTTTAATCTTCACCATCTGCTCAGTTTCCAATACGCGATGACTTCCAAGAGTATACATAATCTACATATATAAAAAGAAAAGTCCTGACTCACTCACTCACTGACTGACTCATCAACGCCCACCCCAAACCCTTGGACCTAGAAAGCTGAAATGTTGCACAGAGGTTTCCTTTATGATATCGACAAGGAATAAGGCCGGAGTTTTCGAAATTCCCACGGGATAAGGAATAAAGAGGATTTATATTTTCGCTTTAAAGTTGCCTTATCGATATGTAGGTGTGTGGCGCGAACCCGCAATACATCTGAGTTATCCGGAGAAGGCCTGGGAACGGGCTAGGAACACGTATATTTTCCGATCTCGATATTAATTTGCTAAATAAATAAAAAAAAATTTTTTTTTAATGTTATGTATGCAAGGGTTCCGGAGCGAAGCGAAGGTACCCGGCTAGTATA
Source organism: Thereuonema tuberculata (assembly GCA_023159025.1). Classification (NCBI taxonomy): domain Eukaryota; kingdom Metazoa; phylum Arthropoda; class Chilopoda; order Scutigeromorpha; family Scutigeridae; genus Thereuonema; species Thereuonema tuberculata. The sequence goes on from JAFIDM010009631.1 coordinate 299,402,105, forward strand.
CAAATATAATAGCGTACAGATTATAATTGTAGGTAGGAGTTTTGGATCGAAAACCGCCATTTATCTCAATTTTTTCATAGTAGGAAGTTTGGACGCCAACTAAGTTTTCAATGAATATAATTAAAGGATGTAAGAGACTTGACAGAAGAAGCCGCAATCACTGTCATTGGCTGATAAATATTAATAACGACCCAATGAACATAATCCCTCTTGAAGAAAAGGGATTGGAATAAAGCTTTGTTGGTTGTGGGAGTTATTCTAGCAAGTAAACATTCAAATCTCCTTTCATAATAAGATCTTCAAACTTATCAATAACAAACAAAATTCCGTGAAAAGTAACAGTAATCCATAAACGAAATTCAATACAAATATGTATTCTTTTTTATTTATTTATTTTTGATACTTGAATTAAGTATTCTGAAAAATGATGAGATGATGATAAAAACTTTAAGAACACAAACAAAACATAAATTTACGAAAGCATAAATAGGTTATGAAGGTTTCATTTGAAAAAGCAAAGCGAATGGAAAGCCCTTTTTTTTTGGAATTTCTAAACTAGAATTTTAATCAAGCGTTGGATAGGAACTAGAATTTTAAGTGTTTTAATGAAATTTTTTTGTAATTCCGTTTGCCGAGTATAAAAGCATATATATATATCAACGTAAATATGAACAAATAAGATTGCAAAATTTTTTCTACTCCAGGTGCAATATTTCGGCTCTGTTCCTTGAATCATCTTCTTAGGAAGCTTCAGAATTACAAGAAAAAACTCCGTGGCGTTATTTTGTCGATGTCAATGTTTTGGAGCGAAAGATGCTTGCGCCCTTCCTATCCAAGACCTTTTAAAGAAACTGGTAATATACCACAGGCACTGTCTACTCCAAGCTATTGACATGACAAAATAATATAATTCTGAAATTTCTGAAAAAGAGTCGAGATACCGAGCCGAAATACAGTATTATATGACACTACCAGAGTAGAAAAAAAAAGCCTTTAAGTTATTTATATATTTACATGGCTTACTCCTCCTTTAAAATTGAAGTCAACTAATCGGCTTATGCTGAAAATCGAAACACCTTAGACATTTAACATTAATGCTGCCTGGTTACTGTACGGGCAACTGAACCTATGAATGAAATTTAAACGCTACTTAAAGTTAAAGTATCTAACAGCAGGCCTTTGAGGTCGCGGAAGGTAAATCTCCTGCAGTTTCCTGACCAGTGGGACTAAGTTAAGGATGGGTGGTGAACCCGAAGCTCCCCTGCTTTTAAACCTAGGGAAAGAAATCCGGTACTCATTCTACGGAGAGCTGGATGGACATAAGGACTCGACTAGAGAAGAAATCAGAGTGGAAAAATCCCCGACCTATGCCGAGGATTGAACCCGGCTCCTCCAGCCCGCAGTAAAGCTAATAACCACTTGGGTAATGCTCACAAATTGTAAACACTATTCAAGTGTAACGGTGACGTAATCGAAAGAAAAAATATGTTAGTGTCACTGTTAAATATCGAGACAGTTAATGTAGGTTAGCTACAGTAGTTGGATGTTTTTATCATTAAAAAAAAAATCGTTATTTATTCTATGGGGAGGAGAAACTTCCAAAGCGGTGTCGTCTGATAAAATTCAAATGTTTTTCAATTGATGTGGAATAATTGTAGATTTATCATTGTAGAATAATACAAACTTTTAAAGGGGTTGAAGTAATTATTCAAAGGAATTGTATTTTACGATATTGATAATTAATAATTTTGCATCCTTTGCTTTCTTAACTTTCAGTTAACTTAATACAATATTAAATTGACAGAAAGCGTAGAAAGGAAAGGATGTAAAATTTCAATTTCTTTTCCAGAACCCACAGAAATGTAAAAAAAAGCCAAACTTAAATCAAACAGATCTAAAAGCGAAAATAATAAAAAAAAAGTCGGGACATGACATTAGGAAGGAAGGGTTAGAGTATTTGACATGAAATAATTCTAAAAATAAATTAGTTAATTATTATATTATATTATAATGTTGGAAATTGGGGTAAGTTTATAAAAGAAAAATAAGAGAAAACTGGGTAAGTAAAAATATTCAGAATCAGAGTCTGGATCGATCGGTTGTCTTAAAGAGGAATTTTAAAGTACCTATTAACTGAAGCTGTACCTTCCTTTCAATTAAACGAAGAAAATGCAACATCAGTTTTTAACAGTATAAGCCTGTCGATATAAGTTCCTGATACTAATTGAAATTAATTGGGCTTTGATGTATATGAGATATTATTGGTCGAGTGATAACACATATAAAACTTCCGATCTGTGACTCAAGTCTTTGCGAAAAGGTCTGTCCCAATTATGATGTAAAGCAAGTATTATTGCATAAATGATATACAATTTTCTTTCGTAAATAAATTAAGTTCATAACATTTTATTTTTAATCTGGATATTTCAACGGTTAGGGTTGAATTGATTTAAATGTAAATTATGTTATTAATTGTTCCATTGCCAATGAATATAAATGTTGTATTCGATTCCTATGGTTCCTTCATTGCTAGTTTTCTTTCATAGATGTCAATTGATTTTTACTGATGTCTATCGTACACTAGACACGGAACCATGAAAAATTTTTCAACATTTTATTGAAATTTGTTGGCATTAAGGTGATTATTTAGTCCAGTTCCGAATACTGATAGTGCAGTGAGAATCGATTAAGATTTTTGAAATTCAATGGACTGAGGTTTCAAAATATCTTTTGTAGGCTTTCTTTACAAAAAAAATTATTTTGTTCAAACATATTGTCAGTAAACTTAATTTGAAGATCATTAATCCTTCAAATTGTGAACAATAAATTTTAATAAGTAATAAATCTGCATCTTCTGCTGTCCTTAAAAAGGACACACTACATGCTGATTTTAATTAGTTATTTCCTGCTGTTTGAACCGCCCAACTCTTCGATGCCAGAGGTAATGAGGTCAGTTGTCCCATATCGTTGGGAAAGAAAATTCCCAATTTGCTCCTGTTTCTGGTAACCTTTTCCTGTTCATACGAAGTCTTACTTGACCATATTTTTTTCGCTATTTGTCCATTGGCTTGTTTATGAACGCATCACGCTATAATGACTATATTCAGTATAAATATATTTATGATAACTTTCTATCCTGTTTCTTTTCGTGGAACTAAATATTCACAACATACAAATCCCTGATTTGTTTTATTAATCAAAATAATATTATAAGAGAATTTTTTATTGCAATATTTTAAGGATAATTCCTCAAAAAATACGTACCTCCCATTAAAATCATTCGTATGGGCTACACCAATCAATTCAACCCCCAGTGTATCGATTTACATAATCTTCGCAATATCATCAGATCGTTAAAATTTATCGATCAATTCGAGTTAAATTTCAACTGTCCAGTGTCCCTTTTGCCTATTTCACAAACAGAACTGTTATCGAACAATACGATAACATTGTATGGAATTTGTTTATTTTTTTTATTCAAAGAAAGTAGGATTATTTCAGACACATGCGGATTATAAACAAAGTTCCTAAATTACAATTCTTCCAACTGTCCAAACGAAAGAAAGGCTTGTAAGTTAACCTTATCTGTTTTATATGTGTTTCGTAATAATTTTGCATCGATCAACATGTATTTTTGAAACTTGAAAAACAAACTACATTAAACTTTTTTCTTTCAGTAAATTTAATTGGACATATAAATGTAACTTAAAACTGAAAAATAAAAATAAAAAGCAAGAGCCAGTTGAAACGCAATCTTTCATGATGAATAAGCAAATAAGGTTTACTGGTATGTCTGTGGTATTCGCTGTGCTACTTCAGCATTTTTCGGATTTTTAAAAAAAAAAAATTATTGCGGAAGTTGGCACGCCAATTGTAGTTGATAAATAATAAAGTTTATAAGAAAGAGGTGAATTTATTAGAAATTAGTTCTTAACTATCTGCTTTACGAAAATAGATTTATTATTGGTGACCATGTATATTTTTGCAATTAGCATTTACTCGTTAAGAACTCTTTTCGAGAGAAATTGCAGCCGTTGTGGTATCTCGCCAATTAGGTTGGCCTTGTCCACTAGTGGCTCACAGAACCGTGTCTGTTATCTATTCTCTTTATTTTTGACAATAGAGGAAATCTCGTTAGAAGGAAGCCTTTGTCAGTGACGAAGAAAATGAGGTTAGGCTACAATTCAATTATTCTACAATAGAAATCCAATAGCCAGCGATCGATAACACCCACTAAAAGTACAGAAAACACCTTCGAAAAATAAATAAGCAAGCCCCCTCTCTCCCCCACCCTTCTTTCTTTTCTTCGATAACCTTCGTCCAATTTTAGTAATCAGATATTCTGGATTCTGAATTGAATGCTGCAAGATCTAGTTTGTTCTTAAATGGCAAATAGAATATAAAATGTAGGGACTGTAGTAGTTTCTGAAAAGGATTTTCAGGAAATTGAGCAAAAATACTCCCACCACTTCCATTATTTTTATCAATCTGATACCAAGCACAGTTTTGAGACAGATGTAATCAGCACAATTATTTATTCAGATATTTTACTAGCAAATGTATACCAGTCAGAAATGGTTGGATGAATATTTGGCGGTTTTATATTCAATATCGACGTTTTGGAATTTTACTGTAAATTACTGTTTTGTAAAAATGCATTCATAATTTTTTTTCCCAGCAAAGTTCTAATTTAATGCAAAACGCCTACCATTTCTTATCAAATCGAGGGCTCTATGACATAAAGGCCTAAGTGACATTTTTGTAAAAATTGAGTTACATGTCTTAAGTGAAATCCGAGAACCATATCTTTCATATGAAAAAGAGACCTAACTGAAAATTTCATTGCAACTGGTAGAATTCTACTTCCATAAAAAGCTACTTCCATAGAACTGGCAAGGCAATACAAACATAAAACCCTTAATAACTCGGAATGGAGATTTTGTCACTCAGGCCTTTATGTCATAGAGCCCTCGAAATAGTCTGCGTCAACAATGTGGATTACTATTTAAGTTAACGAATTGAGACAATAGTTTCTAGTCTGTTCAAAGAATGTGGACTCTTATTGGCGAATTTCTAATCTGCAACGATTGGTTAGTCATAAGAACAGTACAAACATATGAAATTACACTAAATAGATGTTGCAACAACATTATATATAATAATTGAAATACTCGTAGAAAGAATATATTTCCTATGTAAAGTCATCATTGTAGATGATGCCAAAAATTTATTATTGAATAAAAGCCTTACATCAGAGCTACATAACTTTTTGTTTTGAATACACACTGAGATATCATTTTATGAGATAATCCTAATCTAATAGCGTTGCGCCTGTTTTGGCCTTGAAAACAGTCTTAATATATTTTGACAAGGATCCTGCAAGATGTTGGAAGCATTGTAGAGAAATGTCATATTACTTCGACAAAAAAGTATTTCAAAAAGTTTCAAATGTGATTTGTTTAAATTGAAGCAGTGTAAAATTTCTACAGATGCCATCCAGCATAGTTCACAAACTGAATCATACAAAAAACAAAGTATCCAACGATAAGTCCAACTCTGCTGCGTTAATACTGTGCTATTGCCAAGATATTCTAGTAATTTGTCTGACACATTTCGTACTCAAATCTTTTTAAGGTTAAAGTTCAACATAAAATTTGGAACTTACCGCAATCAATCTATACACTATTAAAAAAAAGCAAAAACACCCGATGCATTTGGGAAAAAAGTGTGATCATGATGAAACATGATACGTGGAAAGAGAATGGTAAGAAAATTACGCCAGAACAATGAGAGCAATGCAGCTGTTTATTTTGGAACGACAGACCCAGAATCGGTACATGTTAGTATATTGTGGGGCCACCTCTTGTGGCGATGCATACGGATATACGGTGTGGCATTGATTCAAATGTCTTGAAGTTACTGGGCTAGTTAGCCCATATTGCGGGGTGACTGTAATCGCTGTCCCACATGTCCCAAACATATTCTGCAGGTGATAGATCAGGTGATCTGGCAGGCCAAGGAAGTATCGGAACACCACGTAGACACACACTAGAGATATTTGCCGTATGCGGTCAGCCATTATCCTGCTGAAAAACGGCTCTTGGAAGATCTCGCAGCATAGGCAGAAGGACAGTTCGCTGGATGTCCTGGACAACAAACGGTGACCGGGTGTCATATGTGATGGCTCTCCAAACATATGGACGCTAGGTGTGACGGCAGTGTGACGCTCCACAGTTAGGTGAGGTGAGGCACGCTGGGCTGGTCATCTCCGTATTTGGCGGTCATCTGCTCCGAGTGAGAACCTAGATTTATCACTGAATACTCTACGGTCACAATGCATTAGATTCCGCGCTGCTCTAGCGCGACACCATTGCAGTCGGTGATGGTGATGCTGGGGAAGAAGTGGTGGTCTTCGTAACGGATGCCCGCATCGCAATCTAGCCTCTGCCAGCCTTATAGAACTTGTTGATCGTGACACAACAGGCTGCGGAAATTAAGTCTCCTCGAACAGCGTTTAGGGAAACTGTTGGTATCCTGCGGGCCGATCTGTTTGGTAGTGGTTAATCTCGGCCAACTGTTGCACTGCTGACTGGTATGTGTGCGTTGCCAGACCCATTGCTGACAACATTGTCTTATTGTGACATCACCACGACAAAATGGCAAGCGAAAGAACGATGTGTCCAATCTGACTCTCTCAAGCCCACGATACGCTCTCTGTCAGATTCACTTAGTTGTTGACGCGATTGTCGGGTAGTGGGTCAAGGTATCCTCAGTGGCTACAGATCGGCATCCAACTACAAAAACGTTCGGAATTGCCGAAACAAGGGAGAAACGCTACTTATAAAAAAATCTAGAATGCGCGGTTCAAATGTGCCGTGGCACAGGCTTCTGCATTCATTGGCTGAAATTTTTTTACAATCTGCACGTCTACCCATGTATTTGTATATTAAGTTTCGCAGTTGTTGGGCAACATTCTGCTGTGCATCGTTTTTTTGTCATAGACTGTATTTTATCCAATCAGTAATCATCAAGTGCGAAATGGCTGCCGAACGGTTGTACTATTAGCGCTTCGTATTATTTCCTCAAATAGATATGTCAGCAGGGATGTTAGGATCTCGGGGGTCTAGTAAGAAGAAGAAGCAATTAAGAAAAAGGAAAGAAAGACAAAGACAGATGCTCTCATTTTTTTACAGGTCATTGTACGTGTGATGAAAGAAGAATGAACTTAAGATGTAGCCACAGATACATTGACTGTAATAAACAGATACAATAGAGATATTTTATATCTAAGACATTTTATGTCAAAGATATTTTAATTAGTAATTAGACAATAGATTTAACGTGCGTTAGTACATTTTTACAGTAAAATAAAACAAAGAACGCACATAACTAAACAAAACACAAATTCACTGAGCTATTTTTTGATATTTGTGCTGGAAATTGGAGACAGTACTGTTTCGAGGCTTATTGGCCTCTCATCAGTCCAAATCCATCCAGCATACCAAGCTCAGTGTTCACCAATTTCCAGCACAAATATCAAAAAATAGCTCAGTGAATTTGTGTTTTGTTTAGTTATGTGCGTTCTTTGTTTTATTTTACTGTAAAAAAGATATTTTAATTAAGAGATACATAAAAGTTCGTAATGAAATATAACTATTCCTTACATCTTTAACATTTCATCTAAAGTATTATTAATGTGCAGATTATTTTATGTAACAATTAGACAATTCGAAGACATTAAAAATGATATTTTAGCCTCGGTTCACTTAAAAAGTGTAAAGAAACACACTGTCCACGTTTAGCTGATCGTCCGTCTTAACGTAGAATTAATTAATATTTACTTTCTATAATTATAAATTTTAATTTTTTTTTCCGTAAGTCTCTCACACCGAATGCTATAGAAACATCTCATCATCTATGACTGACTTTGGAAATTTCTACTTCATTCTATTGCCCGTAGATACGACATGACTATGAATGTTGCCGTTCAAAATGCACATTCTTTTTTGTTAAGATAGAATATTGTTGCTTATGGTAAATACAGAAAACAAAATATTAATAGATTCGGTTATCTTAAGAACATTATTTTCTTGAAAACGTCAAGTTACTCCGGTATTTTAAACTCTCTATTACTTTTGAAAGGATTTAAACGCTGAAATGCCTATTTCTCAGTCGAAAGAAATATAGAAAATATAGATGTCATAATTTCAGTATAGCGGGAAGAGACGCCTGATTTCTCTTTACATCCTTTGTGAAGAAACTGCGTTTTCTAAGGAAAGTCGTACCTAATTCAGTCTACGTATTTATTTTGATTTAAAAAGTATTTTTTATTTTACTAGCATGCTTATTTTATAGTGATTATTTCAAATTGTTATTTAAATGTTTTTTTTTTCTTTTAATTGTTAAGGTAAGCTTGAAATCTAATGTAAAATCTTAAAATTATGTCAGAGATGAGGATGGGGTAGAAAATCATGATCAGAAGTGTATCAAGGATTTTGGAATGGGAGGGGTTCTGATGGTCATTCAACCAAAAAAAAAACGTCCTGTTCGGATGAGAGAGGGTTATAAAGAAAGAGATGGACTTTCCAACCAAACAAAAAGAGGTTCAGAATCCTAATTCTTTTTTCCCATTTTTTGGATGCAGTGGAGGTGGGGGAGGTTACAACACCTATCGACTCCCTCACCTTATTACGCTAATGAATTAGATTGATTGAAACTGATAGTTGACAACTTTTTATTGCAAAAAGCCACTCAATTTTTAAATTTTCAATAAAACCCACACTTAGTAGAAAACTTTCTTCACCAGCCAACTTAATAAGAAGAAAAAAACCCATCCTGACTAATATCAGATAACGTAAAACAAAACCGAGGAAAGTTGCCGAAGTACCAATGTTGAGAACAAGTGAAAAAGCTGCATGTGATTCATTGACCCTCAGAATGCCATCTTCAGCCTGAAAGTAAATCAGGTTTATTCAGTGGAACCGCAAGAGAAGAAACAAGCTGGATCAGAATCTTGAGCTTCCAAGTGATGGATAAATGCCTGTATATGTTGAGCCACTGGTTTTATCTTTAAAGAGGGAACTTGCTTTGGAAAAATATACCTTTTGTTTATTTTAGTTTTTTGTTTCACAAGATGTTTTACTTTAGTTTTTTTCCAATCTAAATCCTAGAAGAAACAACTTTGACGAATATACATAATGAATGTACATGAATATACATTTGCACAAGCCGCAACCAGCCAAGTGTCATCCTACTACACTTTCTTTAAGGTTATCCATTTTGATTGGTTTCACCTGGATAACCTGTTTGAATTTCTATTTAATAGAAGAACTTCGGAGAAATTTATTATCGTCTCCTTTTCAATAAAATTGGAATTTTAAACTTCTTTAATTTGTAACGGAAATCGGATTCCAAAGTTTTTCTCATAATCTGAACAATCCTTATTTCTTTCCAATCTTGAGATCCTTTAAATCATGCATTCACTCGAGTAATAAAAACACTGCTTAAGGCTTAAGCGCCTTTGTTATCGATTGGAAGGCAGTTGAAGTGAATTTTTCCTGTTTCCATTTCACAATGCGTCAATGAATGAAACGCAATTTCAAATGCAGATAATAACCAAAACACATTCCATACACACTTTCATCAAGATAACTAACATTTTTAGGAAGTTATTGCGAGGGAAACAAAAGCCCACAATAATGCAAAATCCCATCGTTAGATCGTAGCTCGGCTTCAAGGGGGGGGGGGGGGATTTTGGAAATATTAGCTGAGACCTATTAAAGTAGGTTAACAGATACTAACTTTTTTATTTTTTTATTTTTTTTAATTCCAATAATAAAGTTTAAAGTACAGTGGAACTTAATTATGGATTTTTACATGTAAACAAACTTGTTTACATGTTTAGTCCGTAGTTAAATTTCTTTTTTTTTATTATTGGCACTGTACATTAACGTAATAAGGATTGTGTATTAATATAATATAATATAATATAATATAATATAATATAATATAATATAATATAATATAATATAATATAATATAATAATGTATAGAAGTTACTAGAGGCTGTTTAGCCATCGCACTTGCAGAGTCTAATTTCCTTCTCCCATCAACGAAATTCCTATGAAAACTTAAAAACTTAACAGTATCCTTAACTCGATAAATTTATCAGTACGCCGCAATGAACAGGAGGATGCTTATTATTACGTTACTGTCTATAGGAATTATTTATTGCAAATCAACAAAACATCATTTGTTTTTCGTGGAAAGTATTGTGGTCTGTCCAAGAATAAAATTCACTTTATTAAGAAGATGGGAAAAGATGTGACTTACCATGAAAACAAAGAGAAACATTTCAAAACATCTCCTCTTCATTATTATCAGAAATGCAAACAAGACGCATTATGTCTTTTTAAGAATCGACTATGATGTATCACAAGCATTTAAAATATTCTTAATTTTAAGGTGCTCTACAAGCAAGAAAACCATAATGTAATTATTTTTTGCAACATGTGAGTTAATGTGAGTCATATTAGAGTGAATTAAAGAATATGATTCATATTATTATGTTGTTATCATTAAAAGCTGTATTTATCGTAAATTTAGTATTGAAAGAATTAAAATGGCGAAATTGGGTTTCCTATTGTACAGAGAAAATCTTTTTAAGCAAACAGTTGCTAAACTCCATCACCTAAAATAATAGCTTATATTAAGATTACATACAAAAGTAATATATTTATAACATCATTTTGTTGATTTGAACTCGGGCAGATGACTATTTAGAAAACCCTTTTTGACAGTTTGTAAACCTTTATTAGATATTAATTCAAGAGTAAAATATTACAAATATTAGTCTAACATAATTCACAAGTTAAAGCTGTTATTAGTCTATTAGCATTTATTTATTTATTTTATTTTAAGTCTTTGTTTTAAATAAAATATATCATCTTAACTCTATAACTAAAATAAAGTCACTGGTCCCCTACTTCAACATAGAACGTTTCAATTGTTCTCCAACAGTTTTATCTTACAGTAACAGTTTTAAAATGGTCATCTTTAGTATTATATTACTGTAATAATCTTTAAAACACCACTAAACTTTCTCATATTGTTTAAATATTTTTTTAAAGATTCGAACCTCTTTTTGCGAATAAAGTGTTAGAAATGTATTTTGCAAAATTACATTGTATTTAGGAAATGGCAATGATTAAAATTTTATTGCAATTTCTACATGTGTTAGCAATTAAAATGTGGTAAAAGTTTGTAATTTCCCAGGCACTGCCAGGATTACTAGTCGTATTTTTTTATCTTTTATTAAAATCAAGTTAGTTAGTTAGTGAACTGCAGAGATGAAATGCTTACTAAAAGGTCTTGTAAGACTGCCTAAGAATTCTTGGTTTAATTAAGAAGAAATTGATGAAACTGGACCTTAGATCTAAATTGAGGTCAGTGGTGTTAATGGCGTCTGTCATTTCCCTCCAAAATTAAGTCGACATCTACTACTGACCGAAAAGCTGACTGGCTATCAGTCATGTACTGTTGGTTAACTACTAAATTGTTTTTTAATCATTTTTATCTTTCTGAGCCAACAAATTGGTTTCCTTTTCAATCTACTCCCAAGTTATAATACAAAAATATAGTTCAAACATTCATGCAAGTTAATCAATAAACCAAAAAGGCACCAAAGGTAAACAAAAGATTTTGCCTCTGAGCTATCAACAGTAGGAGTGTGGGTCGGCCGTTTCGTTCTCTTTATGGACTCATCAGCCACACACACCCTCTGTCGAAAGCTCAAATCGCGAAACCAAGTCCACCGACGCACGCGGCTGTGGGTTCCCAGTAAAACAAAAGCAAAATAAAAAATTAAAACAAAAGAAAAAGCTCAATTTCCTGGCCTGCGAATCCGTCAGATACACAGGAAATTGAAGAAAGAATGGCTACTGTCAAGACACATAAATTACAAAGAAATCTTAATGCACCTGTTATAAACTAATCAATATTAAGACGGAGTAAAATCCTAACTAGCCTTTCAGGCACAAGTTTTGTTGTCAAGGTGACGTCATACGGCTAATTCGTTTGAACCTGGTTTCGAATCCGGGAGAGATATGGTTTTTTGCTTGTCTGCATCTTCTCTTTTTCTCCTTCCGCCGTCTACTGCATATTCTGTTTGATTTCTAGGGTTTGTAAGTAGACCTACGGCCTTCAACGTGGTGTTCGCATGACGTATAAAACAAATAAGAATAATAATAAGATCTCGAAACAGCTGTCCAAAGGTCTCAGCTTGACTCAAAAGCTGACTCAAAAGATTCATTATCATTTTGTTATGAATTGGTTTCTTTTGTTTCACTTGTTAAGAGTTTTAACTTTTTCTGCTTTATCATTGGGAATCTATAAAAATTTAAGATAAAGATTAAAGAATGTTTGCTTATTCAAAAAATCATTTGAGTTAATCAAAAAGTTAAACTATTACTGGATTAACTAATCATTTTATCAATGTTTTAAAATTGCAGTAGATTATCATAGTCCTGAGATTAGCTGGAGGAATGGTAAGGGTGCCACAGGCTTTGAGGATTTTGTTACGTATTACATTAGATTGTTATTTTGTGACGATGAAATATGATTTGATAAATACGTATCTGCCAAAACAGTTGAAGAAAGTAAGGATTTGTAATGTTTAGAAACACGTTCTGTCAATTAAAAATACTATATTTTTCATAATTTTATGAGTGGTTTTCATAATGCATCCAGATTTCTAATCTGATTTTAGAAGTGATGACTTAATAAAAAGTTCGTATTTATATTTGTTATTAAAATAATAATTTACTTACTTTTTTTTAAAAACAAAACAAAACTTCATCACTCTCTTTTCTTTATAATATATAATATTTCGATCATACAATCACTGGTCTTTGGTAGAAATATTGCTAAATATTATTAAGTAAGTAGAAGAGAATGACGATTTTTTTTTTAACATTTACTTATTTATTTTATTATTTATTCACATACATGGTTTTTAAAGTGTTTTCAACTAAATAATTAAATTAGTTTAAATTATTCATTGTACCTCCTTTGTATTGTTTGAATTTAGGCAGCGATTTTGTTTACTATTTTTGTAAGTTCCGTCTATGCCTCGAAATATAGGCTATCCTTCTTAATGTCCTCTTCTTAGTCAGTCTGAGTTGTGGCAGCCAAATAGCCATCTGAAGGAAACTCAGATTAACTGGAAGCTAAGAGAAACCCAGCAGCTGAGCCTCTAACATTATTCATTATCAGTGAAGTCTTTCGTTTCAAGCTGAGGGCGAACGAAATGAACCTAGAACAATGAAAACTCCCACAATTCCACATTAATTAAATCGTTCCATGGCAGCACAACGCCTCCGTGTGACATTAAAGAAAAACTCTTGGAGATTTTACCTTACGGCGCTTTCAGAAGCTATACACTGCTAATGAGGAAGAAAAACATGAGCTCTTCGTTCTTTGAAAAAGTTCTTTTAGGTTAAACAAATTAGAAGTCTAGGAAGAGCAAAGAAATTGGATCGTCTGATTTTAATATTTGTAAGACGAAAATTTAGGGCAAAACAATTACTTTCCCAAGATCAAAAAATTAAAAAGAAGATTAACAATCAAAACAGGATCTGTAACAAGAAAAAGAATGTCTTTTTTTTATGGCTAAGCCTAAACTCTAAGTATGAATAAAAAGTATAAGAATGAGACGGATAAGTCTTATGATGGAATGGCAAAGAAAATTGATTTAAGCTGTTAAGGGAAATATTTCTTTCTTTTTATAATCTTTCTGGGTCTATGAAACATTTATTATTATTATTATTATTACTTTTTCAGTTGATGTGAAATGTAATTCTACGTTTAACCACTATTTTGCAAACGTTAGGTCAGTATTAAAGAAGAGTATTAATCAGTATTAATAAAGAAGTTAAGTAAAAATTTAGTTACAACTAAGAATAAAAAATAATTCACATCCCCTTTCTTCTCTTCCGTTATTTCCTATGAAATACTATCCTGTAAAATACTACAAAATACTATCGCAAGAATGCAGTAATCATATACTTTCAGAATACAGATGAATTTCGGGAACCCATTTCTCATTGCATTCTCGATAGTAATTTATCGAGGTAATTTCTGTTTACTTCTATATTTTAGAAAAAGTAGCTGCTATATTTGCATTTCTTACTATTTCGCAACTGAATGTTACAATAACAAAGTCGCTTTCTTAGGGCTTTCTTCGTAACATCAACGCTGAATTTAAGGAATAATAAAATATAGAAAATAAAAAATCTATGTAAGGAACTACTTTAAAAAGGTCTTTATAATAATTAAGAATATTAAATCTTAGTAGATTCCATAAGACGTTTAATGTTTTCTTTTTCACTGCTGACAGGACGCGGAAAAAGGTGTTTTGGTCTCTATCCGATACAAAAAAAGGAAATAAGAGTGAATCAGAAGAAGAAATCCTATTAGAATCAACTGAAGAAAGGTAAAATTAAGTAAAAACAACAGCTCTTGTCTTTTAATTGAAGATGTTACGATGAAATCATCAATTTTACTTTTGTTGAGAATCTGTCCTGCAAACAGTCATACAATTGTGGAAACACCTTTGGTTCCTACATCAAAAATTGGTTTAGAAGATAAAGGTAGAATAATGTAAATAAAAATATATATATATATATATATATATATAAAATCAAATCTAATATAGGTTTTATTTTATGTAAAATATACTGAGGAACATGACATAATTTAACGTACTGGTAATATATCAAGGGGGCGATAAGAATAGCAAACAGAAAAATTTAAAAAAAATTAGATTTAAAAAAAAATCCTCAGATTCCCAGCAAAAAAAAAATTTCTACTGAAACAAAAAAATAAGAATAATAATAAGAATAAATATTGTTGAAAATAATGTTGAATAAGTTTACTTACTGTGACGATTCTTATCGGGACATTTCGTATCGACAATAAAAAAAATTCTGTCCACGTGTATTTTTTCTACTCAGTGGAGGCTGCCATTTTGTAACATACTGCGCCTATGCACAGAAATCCGGAAGTGACGTTCATTGTTGTTAACCAATCGCAGCCACTTTTATAAACACATTCGATGTTTAGCGAACATCAGTAAATGATTCACGAAACATTGTTGGTGCACAGGAATTTTTACTTACGACAGGTTTTTCACTATCGCTTCCATAACTAATGACTGCTTCGATTGTTGGTTGGTGCACTCGGCCATAAGATATCTAAAATCGTTGAAATTTTATTAGTGAATTTTATTTTTGTAAGAATCTGAAAAGAAAATGAAAGTTTCCGAAAAACAACATTGAGAAACTGAATTCTAGTAAAGTATTGCGTTTCACAAATGGGCATTTTAGCCGGAATTTTACAGAAAGTGAGCAAAATGTAAAATTCTGCAAATGGAAAACGTAAAAAAATCTGCAACGTGAAATAGTCGTTTCACTAAAGAATTGCTGAATTAAAGATCGTAGAATTGATTCCTGTTAGTATTGGAATTTTTCAAATTTTTTCTGTTGGACATCAATCTTCTATTTTACTGTTTGTTCGAAGAAGTAGGACAGAATCACTCAAGATTTCTACGGATAACAATTATTTAACAAATAATTAACTGAATAGATGAATTACTGAAGTCTTTCACTGATTTAACCTTCACGTAAAACGAGAAAGGAGTTTCACCATCTCTTAGATGTTGAAATTAAATCAATGGCCAAATTTGAAGAGAGGAGAAAACGTGGAGATCAAATGTATTTAAGAATGTGTATTGCGTGTTAGGAACATTAAATATGTACGCTTCTAAAGTTTAGTTATATTAGAGGTAAGTTACTACATATATGTATTACTCATACACATATATACACAAATGTGTGTTTGTGTGTTCAATGGTGTAGATGTAAATGATATTTGAATCATAGCTCCAGAAGTAAAGAAAAAGTTGTATTTGTAAATGAATCTTTGAAAGCAGGCACAGAACTTTAACTTTTGTAGAAAAAATGTATCCAGTGACCAACTGTTTCCTGAAGCATCATTATATTTGGATGATTTCCGTTTGAAAGTGATAGCAGTATAAACTCAACTAACATTTTACTGATAGAGATTTAAGTAAAAAATTCAATATTTTTAAATAACTTATAATTTATACTTTAGGCCTTCCATTGAGCCAGAATTCGATAATACTGAGAAATCAATGGTATCAAACGAATCAGTGGTAACGAACCAAGCAGTGGTACCAAGTCGAACAGAAACAATTACCACCAATTTATCTTCTAAAACAAGGTAATTATAAACTTAGGAGTCTTTACCTTTCATTAAATCTTAAGATTTTTAGTCTAAATTCTTTATGGAACATTTTAAAGAGAAGGCCTTGAAATACAAATTACTTTCGGAATTAAATGGATTTATTCACATGTGAATTCTCATTTTAGTTTCATAAAACCTATATATATATAAATTCAAATATATATATATAGGTTTTATGAAACTATATATATAGTTTCATATTTAACTATATATTTTAATTTCTACGTTGTTTAGATTTATTCAAAATCCTTTGATAAAGTGTCAATCTATAAAGCAATAAGAGTTAATTTATGGTCATTACTTTATACATAGGAATTATTAACGCTCATAAAAAATACAGTGTATTAGAAGAATTTATAAAATGGAGAAACTGATAGAACATTCTTCGAACTTCTGATGATAAAAATTATTTCAATGTTCAACACTTTACAAAACTCTAATATTAAAACATTAAAAAAACATAAACATCTTAACATAAGATGTATATGATGTAAAGGATTCAAAAATTACACAAATTTCAATGCATTTTTCATTTCGAACTCCACTGATAATACAAATAACAATCAGTTTCTATAAATTTTTGTTTGGGTCAATTATCAAATGACTATTTAGTTTGTTTAGTTTTTAACAAACGTAATTTGAATGAAAAGCAAGTTTCCAAATAAAGCTCATTTCAGAAATATAATTTTTGTAGAAGCTCTTATACAACCAATGTTTCAGTGATCTTCTGGTATCCATTCTCAATAGGATGTATCACAGAAATTTCAGAAAATTGGAAATATTCATCCACTTTTTATAGCTTAACTTTTAGTGTATGTGATATTAACTTTTAGTGTATTTCTTAACGTAATCGTTAATTTACGATCATGTAACATTTTAACATGTGAATATTCTTACAGTTGATAATTACAACTCTACGCAAACTGCTCAGATACGAGTCAGTCCCATTCCTAGAATGGTTGATTTTTTTTTTCTCATATATGTTTATTTATATTTTGGTTTTCAATCAGTATTTCTACTTTTCTTTTTATGTGAAAAACCATTAATGTTTTTAGATGCGAAACATAATTCTTTAAACATAGAAAAAAGCCACAGCTATTGCTTGGAAGAAAGACGTTGCCACAAAACGATTTCTTAAAAGAAAAACAGACCCAGGAAAGAATCATATTTTGAGCTTAGGGCGACAGCCGTTCTAAGAATTTCATAAAAAAACAGCTGTTTTTAAATGAATGTTTTTATCTTATATTGAAGATGAAATTCTTTAAATGCTTTTTAATTTAAATTTTTTAATATTTCATCGTTGTCTTTATCATATTCTAATTTATTTTGATGGCATTTAATAGATTCTATTACACGAAATTTTAGGTCATGAAAACGAAAAATAACCTCAAAAATAGACGAAATAAAAATTATAATGAATAGTATAAGTCTCGCCACCATTTATTAATTTACTTCCACCTCCATTTTATTAATTTACATAGCGTCGTTGAATCTAAGCCAAACATAATTTTGTTGGCATTTCTAAAGCCTTCTGTGTAAAACATTGATGTATTAGAAGTATTATATTAAAATATGCATAATGAGTATTATAAAAATATAAATTCCTTTTCTTCTGTTATTTTCCTGGTTAATACTTCGGTTCAGAGTACCTTGGACCTTCTTTAGAAGAATCTCAGTATTAAAGCATTTGAAATAATTAATTATCATTACGTAATTGACTGAGGAAGCCACAGCTTACTATAACTTTCGGATGGTTTTTATATGTCCGTTTATCCTTCTGTTTGAACATGCATCACACTAAAACTTTCTTAATACTTAGTACGATTGGTACTAGAGAAACCTTAAAATGGGAATAAATGTATTTTATTTTTCAACCCATTAAAAAAAAAATAGTAATATTTGTTAACGTTTAATAAAGTTCCAGTGTTCATTTAAGAAAATGTATACCTGAAACAATCTGCTTAATCCATTATTAGGAAATTTCCAAAAATGCATTATTATTGACGCTGATAATCGCATATCATCGCAATAGTGAAATATATCATAAAATCTATATTTTATTATCTATATTATGAGGTCATGATTAGGACTCAGACGTGTAAATTATTCATCTAGTTTAATGAATGCGGAACAAGACAGGCTATCTGTCAAATTTGAACGGAATATTTATGCCTGGATATCACTTCAAATATTTCCTAGTTCGTAAAAAATCAGCTGATCATGACAAATCTATATCTAACCCGAAAACCCCGTCGCAATTGTGCACAACAAGATTTTAGTTGCAATTGTTGCACAGCACTATTTCTATAATTCCCATTGTCGCCACCAGGTGAATATGTAGCGCTATTGTGCAGAACAATATTTTAGCTCCAGTTGTTGCATAACAATATTTGTGTAGTTCTCATTGTCAAGATAACAAATCCTACAACCTAACAATAGTAACGGAAGCAAACTTTCAGCTTTATAACTTTTCAGCTTTATAAAAAAAAGCAAGGGTTTTTATCCTATCCCGTGTGTGCAAAATCCTGAAAAAGGGTTCTAGTGATTACAATTACCTACTTACATGTCAAATTTGAAGTCTCTACTAATTATAGTTACGGAAATAATTACGGAAATAAGAAAATTTTCAAACGAAAATAAACCCTCCTTATTCCCGAACCCGTGGGAATTTCGAAAAATCCTGAAAAAGGGTTTTAGTGATTATAATTACCTACTTACATGCCAAATTTGAAGTCTACTAATTATAGTTACGGAAATAATTACGGAAATAAGAAAACTTTAAAGCGACAATAAATTCTCCGAACCCGTGGGAATTTCGCAAAAACCGGCCCTATTCCTTGTCTACAACATAAAGGGAACCTCTGTGCAAATTTCAGCTTTTTAGGTCCAACGGTTTTGGCTGGGCATTGATCAGTCAGTCAGTGAGTGAATGAGTGAGTAAGTCAGGTCTTGTCTTTTTATATTGTTAGATTATTAATTTGGTGCCGGATTAGACTACGTTTAAGATTCAATATATAATAACTTGCTTAGTAAGACATTGAACGTAAGAAAGTTTTCATTGCAGTTTTGCAGTTATGCTTACATTTTGACTGGCAGTGTACACTGGAGAAGCGAAAGTGGAATTACCGAATTCCGGAAAACATTCGATTTTCAGTATTCTTAAGGTAGTTCCGTTCTTTTTCTTTGAAAGCGTTCCATTAGTAGGAAGATAAATGTCTTTACTAATGGTCCTTGAACTAAAAGAAAAGTTGTTGCACACCATTATTCAGTTCTTGTTAGAAATGTCACGAACATATTCACGTGGATTTTGTGCTCAAATTCGGCGTTTCTGTGATGACTGACGTAGCCATTAGTTTGAAATTACTGTCGCCTCTAAGAATAAGATAGAGAAAGACAAAGAACTCGAATTTGGGGAAACTCTTAAGTTTTCAGAACATAGCTTATTATTATATGTCTTAAATTTCACGAGAGATTAAACTTCAAAATACTATTCTTCAGTAACACTGAAATATAACACCAATTACACGGAAATGCCTTTTGAGAGTTAATAATGCTACAAAAATAGCCTTTACTTACAGAGTTGGATAGGTCTAGAGTGGCAAAAACAAACTAGAATGCGACCGATGATTTTTGTAGTTTTGTTAAGATTTTGGATTAAGTAATATGTATGAGTCACATAAGTAATACGAAATCGCACAGATAATCTACATTACTTAAGCAGCAGTTCTATACAAATAAAATCGTACAGCTTCTCCTCAAATGAGGCTTAGGAGGTGAAGCCTTGTACAATCACCAGCATAACGGAGATTGAAGAGCGAGATTGATTCTCGACCGCTGGGAATGAAACCTTGTAGTAATTTGATAGAGAGTTGGGTGACCCCTCGCATTCGTCTGAAGGCAAATAATCAAGGAAAAAAATGCCTCACCTTTGCCAATGACAATCGGGTTCCCCTGGACAGTTGACAAAATCATTATTACTTGAGCACCTAGGCCCAAATTTCTTAAGATGTTGAAGTACTTCCATTTTAGTCTTAAGTATTCTAGTTCTTAGAAAATGTTTTGAATAACTTTTAACAAAAGATTGATTAAAACAAATGAACTTATATTTCAGGAAGTTATCAGCTGGCAAATCATTGAAAAAGTTAATTGGTTCGAAACGGAAAAAGAAAAGGTATTCCCTAAAGTCCTTTAAGTTAATATAGAAGTAAGAATTTTCTAACAACAACTAGCAAAATTCATGTTCATGAACATTATTACTAACACTAGAATGTGCTAATTAATTAAGTATTTACTGTCGTAATTCTATTAATAAAAACGACCATAAAGACTTTTCTGAGAATTCACTGATTAGAAAAAAGAACTGGGAATACCTCGAGAAAGTGTTTTTGATCGTTGTAATAGTAGCAACCTAGAATAGATTGTCAATAAGCAATTTATCATTGTTTAAAGATAAAAATAAGTTTAGTAATATGAATAAAAATATTTTATACAATGTTGATATTAGAATGTGAAAACAACATTGTAAAGATTTGGTAGAATAATAATACGAGGAGCGTTCAAATTCAACTTATTATTGGCATCGAACGCCAAAGGAACGATGCATGCGCTGAAGTCCTACCAGGGCTGTAGCTACCACCGGGGCAGCCGGGGCAATGCCCCGGGGCCCCCGAGCAAAGGGGCCCCCGAACAATGTCGTTTTTTTTTTTTTTCTTGGTTGTTAAAATAGATTGTCGTTTTTTTGGTTGTCAAGGGCCCCGCACCCTCCGGCTCTGCCCCGGGGCCCCCAGTCCTCTAGCTACGGCCCTGAGTCCTACCTATCATGTGATGCTTTGGAACTTGAACGAACATTAACCACGCATTCAGCCATTAGCATTTAGTTTTGTAAAGTTACAGTCCTGAGTATAGTGCATCCAAGCGTGGAAAAACGCATTAATTTTAAGTTCTTCCAAGGGAAGAAGTAAAACCTTTCGAAATATGCAAACGACTGAAGGAACAGTGTGGTGAAGCAACGGTGTCAGACATAATTGTGTATAAATGGAGTAAAGCCTTTAAAGAGGGGCTAGAAAGCGTTGAGAATGAACAGCATTCCCGTCGCCCAAGAACATCAGCACTTTTTTTTGGGGGGGGGGGGGGGGTATGAAGTGTGTTTTGCACTTGGATTTCCTCACAGAACGAAGATCGATAAACGCGGAGTACTATTCAAGTCTCCTGGCGGGCCCAGTGAAAACAGCCATTCGTAACAAAAGGAAAAAAAAAACCGATGAATTGGATACGATTCAGAAATTGAAGTGGGCTGTTCTTCGCCATCCACCATTTAGTCCGGATCTCGCCCCATCGGACTTTCATCTCGTTGGACATTGGCCCAAAATTTTTTTTTTTTTTTACGTGAAACACGGAAGGTACCAGACTGACGGCGCCAGCGAATTACTAAGGAGGGGGGTTACGCCGAAAAATGATATGACTCACTTCGATATATTTCTGTTGTCTTGTCTCTAAATATCGAATTATAATTTAAATTTTAACTCTCATCGTAATAATGTCCTTAATTACGGAACGTAGTTAATTAATAGTTGTTTACAAGCCCTAATGCAAATATAATTCACGGGAATCCAAAATTCAATGCATAATTAATTCGAGAAATTTTGCACTTAAATACCAACGATTCTGAATTTATAAATAAATTAGTACTTAAAGAATTAGTACTTGAAGAATTGAAATAAAAAAATAAAAAAAAAGCAAAGAAAACCAAAACCTGTCCGAGCAGAAAAAGCACTTCATAATGTAAATTAAACAACGTAAAAATAAGGTGGTATTAATTTAACATTCTATAATTTGTTTCGTGAATTTTATCGCTCATCAGCTTCAATTAGAAATGTAGGTTAAACAAAATATTTGAAATACAGGAAACTTTCGTTGGTGAATATAAATCTAAAATTAACATGTAAGTTTCCTAGTGTACGTAGTTGCTCGAGCATTGTGATCATAGATTGAACATTTGCCAGACACTTATGTTTGATTCATCATTAGTTGGAATTTGATACGAATTTGTCCCAAAGTTGTCTTTGTCTTAATGTTTGTCCAGCGGTTTATTAGAAGAGCAGATCTCAACGTTAAACATATTATATTAGAAAAGAATTTAAAATTAAAAAGAAAAAACACGTTTATATTATTATAGTCTATTTTATTATTAGATAATACTGTTCTGTTACGTATTAACATAAGAGGCGTCGGAATAAAGCCTCGATCTTATCGACCTTATTGTTTTAATAAAATCCGAATGGTTTTTTGTTCAGAACGACCCTTAATATCTAATATCCAAATTCAAATTTTATAATACAATGAAATATGTATGACTAATGAACGAATGAATAAAAACAAAAAAGGTTCTTATAAATGGAGTTGATATAAAAGAATGTCTCTTCGGAAATAAACATAAAAGTATATTTGTCTACTTTGGAAGATGTTGTAAGGTTACACTGCAAAATAAATATTTTGGATAGTAAAACCTTTCCTGTAAACTTTCACCTTATTAGCGATCCCATATACAAAGTGTAAATGGGTGGGGGAGCGCCTAAGATCGTCCGTTACCACCTCTAAAGCCAAAACTGTAAGTCGGATAGACATGAGTGATACTTATTTTGAAAGATGAGGGATACTTAGGAGTTATAAAGGTGAGGGAAAATATAGCTTCGATCTGCGGTCAGTTTCTGTTTCGATCTCGTTATAAGAAAGAAAGACTATTCACACCTTAGAGACATTCAAGGGGTTTTTGATTCATCTCGTATTCGTAGTAGTGACCTTAAAGTGGTTAATACTTTATATTGTGACTGCAGTAACCAGGTTCAAATCCTGGTCACGGCAATTTTTTTCTTTTTTTATCTTATTTTTTTATTCTTCTATTGTTAATTACGTTTTATATTAGGTTAAAAATAGGAAACACATTAAAATGTTATAAAAAAGTCACTAGATACAATTAAAAACACAACGTTTCGGCCATTATGGTACAACAGCCTTATCAAGGCGCTCTTATTGTACTATAATGGCCGAAACGTTGTGTTTTTAATTGTATACAGTAACATTTTTTTCTTTTTTTTAACCTAATATTTTAATGCACGTAAAATTCAATCGAACAGTACGTTTTATATTTTTTAATCATTATTTGTAGAAAATGAACCATGGTATCGTGTTAAACCAGTGTCTGTCTTGTTTCTGCTACATTTTTTCCATTGTCAGATGAGTTGGAAATCCCTGAAACTGAAATAAACAGAGTCCTAGTAAAAATTCCTTTATCCAAGGGAAATAAACCAAGCATCAATGGTATTGCTAATCCACTCAGAGAAATTAACCAAAGAAATAGGAAATAGATTATGTAATTCGTCTCTGTACTCATTGTTAAGTTAATAATAACATTGATAGTTGTTTTGTTTCTTTTAGACCACCGTAACAATGAATTTTAATTAGCAAAATTCACTGTATAGGTTCTTTTGTTGAGGGATTTCCTCACTCCGGGAAATAAAATCTCGATATTTCGGCCCCGTGCCTCGGGCCTTCTTCGGGAGATGTTTTAAAAAGTTAATCACATGAAGGTGAGCGCATAACGAACGACTTCCGTCGTTGGTTTCTCGGAGGTTGGTTTCTAAGTGGAGTCTACCGCATCCCATGTGAACCTTCCTGTGAATCCTCCTACATCGGGATGACCAAGAAGAACTTCGCAATCCGGCTCAATACCAAGATGACGTCCGGCTAAAAAGGAAAAGCACAGCTCTCTCACGCCACACCACTGACATAGGAAACCTCCCATCATGGAGTGCGGCGAGAATCATCCAACCCACAAATGGTTTCTCCCAGAATGTCACCTTTGAGACGCACTGGATTCTGAAAACCCCAAACACCCTCAACAGCGACAAAGGTCTTCTTCACCACCTTTGGCACTCAATCCTGGAGGCACAATAAACTCCATTCCATTCCAATCACCCTAATTAATTAATTTATTTATTTTTATTTTATTTTTATATATATATATGTTTGTATGCATGGGTGTGTATGTGTGTTTTTGTGTGTATGTGTGTAGGTGTATATTTGTATGTATGTGTATGCCTATATGTGTATGTATGTACATGCATGTATATTTATGTGTTTGTGTGTGTGTGTGTGTATGTATGTATATATATTCTATGTATATAAATGTGTATATGTATATTAATTTTTTTTTCTTTTTACTTCCACATTTAACCTTTATCTTTCTTTGTCTCTTATTTTTATATTCAACTAACTCCACCTTCATTCGCCTCCTTTATTTTCCTTTCATGTCGTACTTTAATCCTTTTTTTTCTCTTTTTTTCCCCTAAGTTCTAATCCGACTTTTTACTCTCCATTTATTTATTCACGGTAATTATTTCTATTTTATATATAAAGAGAAATATAAATTTAAAAAATTCTTATCTAACCCTCTCCTTTGCATTATTTCTTCATTTTATCCAATTAACTCTATCCCTACAACCATCGTCTTTACTTTTCTTTCATGTCTTAGCTTGATTCCTTTTTTTTTTCTTTTCCCCATGGCTCCACCAACATCCCAAAAACCTCAGCTATTTTCATTTGTTCCTTTTTTTTCTCATGTCACATTTCAATCTATCCATGACGAATTTTAATCCAGCTTTTAATTTTAATTCTTATATATATAATTCAGGTGAATTAATACTATTATTGTTACTGTTATTAATACCATTAATATTTTCTCTTACCAATCTTCCCACGTCTATCATTCAATTATTTTCACGTAGTTATTTATATTTTCATACATATTAATTAATTTATTTGGTTTTATTCTATTTTACACTTTCTTTTTTACATTTTGTTTCATTTCATTTCATTTTATCTTTCAAATTCTTCTCCCCTGTTTACCTTGCTGGCTTTTGAACGGATTTTTTGAATTCGAAGAGACCTTCCCGGCTGTCCCCACACCCCCCTCACGCAATTAAGAAATTGTCCCCAAGGAATCTCCTTCCTCTTTTTTTTCCCTTTCCGTCCACCCCCTCTCCTTCTCAGTGCAGTCACCATTTGCTCGGAACCAACAACATGAGCAACTCTCCCGAGAAACCAACGACGGAAGTCGTTCGTTATGCGCTCACCTTCATGTGATTAACTTTTAAAACATCTCCCGAAGAAGGCCCGAGGCACGGGGCCGAAATATCGAGATTTTGTCTCATCCCGGAGTGAGGAAATCCCTCAACAAAAGAACCTATACAGTATCATGTCTCACTCCTCCTTCAGGACCAAACTACAGCAAAATTCATTGTTTCTGTAACTTGATAGGAGGAAAGCATACGTTACTATATGACAATGTTCGTGTCAAGAAGACTCGTTTTGACCCGAAGATTAAGTACAGTATTACTCAATAAAAATCAATAAAAATATATAAAATCAGTTTTTGATCGACATGAAAGGCAGTTTAAGGTCTTGATTTCTTATCTACAGGTACAGTATTAAGAAAATCAAAAGAGATCTTTTTTTTGGTAATCTGAATTTATCACTAAATTTTTAACTTCTTAGGAAAAAAATTGAGTTATTCTTGAATAGCTTTATTATCTGAATCAATATTAGACAAATAAGATGGTCTGATATGCATGTTTTAACTTAAAAATTTCATTCTAAAACTTTCTATTTTTTTTCTTCTTTAATAAAAATTAAAACATATTCCAAATATTACACAAAAGCATTTAGTATCTACTCTTAGGTTCCAAGTAATAAAAATCCCATTGTCTTTAGCTAATATTAAGATTGTAGATTCAGCATTGAAAAATGAAAAATGACTGTCGTAAACATGGCGTTATGGCAAAGACGTCTTAAGAAATCTGTAGAACAAGACACTATATATTGTCAGTCTAAATAGATGGTCCATTTGGGTTTTCACGGGCGAAATGAAGCCCGCTTGTTGTGTGTACTTTGTATTCCAATCTGTTTTCGCCCATGGATCCTCTGCAATTCATGTTGATGTCATTTCTATGATAATGGTATCTGTTTTATGTGCTGACTGGCAATTGTTCTAGAATTTTCAACAAGGATTCCGTCCAGAAAGTTGGAAGAGACGATCTAAATATTCACCTACACCACTTTTATTGAGATTTTTCTATTTATTTTTGAATTTAGGGCAGGAAGCATAAACAGAAATAAATAACATTACATGCACTCATACGCAAATCTCTGCTATATCGTATTCTCATGTTTTTGTAGAATTAAATGCAATATTTAGTTAATTCGAATATCTTGGCATTGTTTAATACTTGGCATTTTATTTTGAAATTTTGGCTTGATAAAGAAGTCGCCATAAAGACTTCGAAAATTTATCTTTTGTACTGTTATGTTTTTAGTGAAGTAAAGTTATTTTATTAACAAGTATGTGACAAGATTTTTTTTTCCAGATATTTAGTCTGCCAGATTTTTGTTTTGACTAGGAATTTCAGTCTTAACTGTTACCTCTATTACAACAATAAAGAAATCTCTTCATTACGTTCAATCACCAAATCTTCATTATATTTATTATTTTGGAGACTTATAATTGAACTACAGTAGACGCCGCTTAATGTGATCACGAGGGGGCGATCCGATTTTGATAACTAAAACCGATTGATTATAATAAACGAAAAATATAAATTAAAAAAGGGCAGCATATACTGTAGTAATGGTGAGGAGAGGACGATTTCAGCAGAAAACATTTACTGAAATTATATGCATGAAATAAAAAAGTGAAATTGATAGACAAAAAATAGTACATACGTGTCAAGGAACAAAGAAATCATCAATTGTTGACTGCCTGATCTGCTTACGAAGTAAGTCATCAATAAATCGTTCGTACTCGTAATGTTTACGAAACCCATCAACCTCAGCTTTTCTTTGCACTCCCAGTCGCAAAATTAGCACATTCGTCATCTCATCACTCGTTGGAGTCTTCTCTTCCTCGATAATATTTTCGGGTTCATCTTCATCAGAAACAGATGTCGATATTTCTTTCGTGTTCGATACAGCTTCATAAATGTCGTAGTCTGTTAATACAGCCGAAGTTTCAGGTTCTCGTCGATGTCCATCCAAGCTTCGAAATCTTGAGCAGTCATGTCGGGTGGAGCACTGATAATTTTCTCCAATTCTTTCACAACTGCATAGATGTTTTCTTCTGGTTGTAAGAATCCTCCTTTACCAAGACGTTCCACGAACTTCGCCGGGAATCGCTCATCGAAAATGAACCCATTGGCCTAAAATTTGATAACATTAAGCGATGTAACGATCACATTAAGCGATCATTTTTGCATTAATTCGAATACCGTACGTCTGTTCGGGACCGGAGGTTGTTGAAATATTAAACGAATGATAACATTAACCGTGATTATATTAAGCGGCGTCTACTGTATTAATTCCTTACTTGAAATTGAAAGAATAAAGATAGTTTTCTAGTAAAAGGCAAACCAAGCGACCATGTAAACAATTTGCAATCTAGGACTATCTACCGCTGTGCTGGTCCGACTTCGTTTTGAATTATGGAGGGCGTTACACACAGACACGGAAATCCGAATATCTCATCCTTCCGAGCTCGCTAAAAATCAGTGAGAACATGTTATTTATTTTCTTTCCTCAAGTTTTGATTCTGTTTTCCACCGATCATAAAATATTCAGTTCATCTATATTATTAAAAGAAAAGTTGATTTATTCTGGCCCTTTCTCCTCGATTAAGACGCAGAAATACAAATAAGGTGGGAAATGTTAGATGTAGTATTGAGGATGCTCACATTTTCATGTTATCTACGTGGGTCAAGCTGACATCCCAAGACTTCCCGAGACATCCTGGATCTCCGAGAATGTCTTCGAGAAGCTCACTTTTCATTGTTAACTATGTGGGTCAACCGGAAGTCATGTGACCTACGATCAACATACGGTCTCCGAGATGCGCTCGCGAGTGATGGGAAAGCGGTCGTGGTCTCGGATGGTGAGAAAATTATCTCAGAATCCAAGATCACGTTTTCACAGATTTGCCAGTTTCGTTAAGAAAATATATTGCCACGTGTAAATAACATTAGTTTTTCTCAAAATAAGAGTTCAGGCGTGTATAATGAATAAAGCTATCAACACTCTTGGGAAAAAATACAAAACAAAGCTTAACAGAAATTGGATTAAGTGCCCTTAATAGAATAATCAATTGTATTATTTTTCAAATCGAGTAATTTAAGTAGCAACAGCATTGTCTTAGGTATCCATGAAAGCCTTTGATGTTTTTTTAATGTCTGTTGTTCATTCAATTTATATTATATTGAACAAAACATGAAACAATAAAAAAAGATGTATGTTAGCATGAATATCCCAGTGCATACTAGCATACCAGTCAATTCAATACTGATAAAAGATTAATAAAATGGATAATAAACCTTTGAATACGGAGGGTTGATTCACGTTTATTCGGTCGATTTCAAGGGCGCGCGCCCACGTGCACGTGACGCAGCATTGTTGCGTTCGAATCAGAGGTCATAAGCCTGTAGTTGATGATCTGGTAGCTGGAATTGTTTTGCATTCTAAATATGCCACCAAAAATCCCAAATTGGTGGGAGGGGTACATGGTTGCCTTATGCAGTGCTTTATATGCCGCTTCAAAAATTGTGGACATTTGCAACCACCAAAATTTTCATGTTTGCAAGTCCACCATCAACCGGGTAATAGCAGAAAGTCGTATGAAGCCGCCAGCCAGGAGCGGGGTAAGCCGCAGGCCCGAAAACAACACCCACGACCGGCAGCAACTCCTAACATTTTTAAGCAAGTGAAGATTATGATTGTCGGCGAGAACCCTAGCACCCAAAGGTCGGTTGCCCAGGCTGTAGGGTTTCTCAGCCAACGGTTGCACGGATAATTAAGCTTGATCTGCAATTAGAAAAGCATCATAAAGCTCGCGTTCATCGCCTACTTCCTCGACACGTTGCTGAAAGGAAGACCCACTGCCGAAAGCTTTATGAACACCATTTATCGGGAGAAAAATGTAAGTACATCACTATTTTGGACAAGGCATGGATCTACCTTAGTGATACCAAGAAGCCAAGGGCAATATTTTATCGCCCTTTTCATAGCAAAGGACGATCAATGGATCTACCTTAGTGATACCAAGAAGCCAAGGGCAATATTTTATCGCCCTTTTCATAGCAAAGGACGATCAGAGTGGTACCGCGAATGCAAAGAAAACTTTTCGAGATGATTCGTGATTGTTGCGGGTTACAGCTACAGAGGAAAGTTGCCGCTGACGAAGGTACCTGCAAAGGCCAAGATTAATGCTGACTTTTACCGAGAGCATGTCCTGGAACCCTTGTATCGTGACGATATTCCCTCATTGTAAGGCAGTGATAAAAGGAAAGTGTGGATTCGTCAGGACAAGGCGTCGAGCCATATAGCTAGAGCGACCGAGCTGTACATGGTCAATATGGCGACTGAAACCGGAATACGAGCAATCCCATACAGTATGATTCATAGAAAATTCCCCGGTGCATCCCCAATGGACTTCTGCGGGTTCGGATTACTTAAACGGGCTCTGGGAATACGACGACCGAAAACAGTAGAAGGGCTTTGGAAAGCTTGCAAAGAGGAGTGGAACAAGATCCCCCTCGTCTACCTCCAACGCAGCCTCCTTCAAGGCAACTGCGATGCACAGCCATTGCCAGAATGCAGGAGCACTCCATTGAACACAACCGGTGGTGGAGAAAAGGGTTCTGCTAAGTATGACGTGATCAAAATCGACCGAATAAACATGAATCAATCCTCCGTATTTGGATAAAAACATACATTTTTTTCTTAACAGATACAATGAATATGCAATTACTCTAAAATTATGAAGTAAATATAAATTTATGTTTAAAAAGTCAGGCTGGTTATTTCTTTTGCTTTTAACATTAAATAAGCCATATTGTATTAAAGAGGGGCTTCCATATAGGAGCCCTAAAGGCTCCAAGTGCTAAGTATTTTATTAAATGTTTCTTAAAATGTTTTTAAAATCAATTTGTCTGTTGTTTTTAATTCAACAAAATTTTATCATTAAATAAGTGTTTTTTAGGGAGAATTCGTTACAATATATGAGCAAGACGTTAGGGTACAAGTAGCCTGCATACTTAGTTTGAGATAGAGAGTAGCAAAGAAAAAATCCATTATTTTTAAACAAAGAAATGAAAGTCATTTTGTTTTAAAATGTTTGGTAAAGTTTTGGACAATGATTATCCCGTGGTTCTATTTGTTGCTTCCGTTGAAGAATATTAGCTGTGCACGTATTTCATTACAAATGGCGCAAATTGTTTTGACGCAATAGCTGCGATGAATAGACGTAATGGAAAGCGTGTTGCCATGGTTACTATTGTTGTTGTTGATTGCTGTTAGAAAACTCTAGAATTACACGTTACTCTAACAATTGAGAATAATTATTCATTTCAATTTGAAATAACATTTAATAATTTAACTCAAGTAATTGTTTGTCTCATCCTAAAAGAATTCCTTACTTAGCAATAAACGTTATCAAGGTTTATAGAAAGTAAAGTGTTTCCTCCATGTTTTAATTTCAGTTTATCGCTAAATTACTATACAGGCTATCCAACAAGGAAGTGCAACAGAAAACCGAAAATTCGCAAACTATAAAGCTAGTGTTTTTAAAGCTGCTGTACGTCACTTAGCAACGTAGTTTGTTGGGTAAAGGGAACAAAATGGATGAACTGATGATCTTTGAATTTACAACGAGGCGTAAGATAGCAAATTAAAAGTGCATTATTTACTATATAAAATTATTAAATTAGATATTTATCATAAATTCAAATAACCCCATTAGCCAGACCCTCTACAAAAATGCGAGGTAAGCCATAAGCAGCTGAAAATTGCTATCAACATTTGTATGATAAACATATTTCATTTACAATGACCATAGGAACCAAAGTGTATCTACAAAAACTGAAATGAAATTTTGCTTTTATCTTCACAATTCAATTCTAAAGACGGATCTGTAAAAAACTAAATCAGTAAATTATTAGATTTCATTATTCTTAAAGATGAAATCTTTTAATTCCTTCTGTGTGAGAGCTCTTATGTGCTCTTTAATTCAGACTACGCATTAGATGTATTTAGGCCTATTTTCAGCGCTCCTAATCGATTATCTCTTATAACATATTGTTATATATACAAGATTAAAAATTGTATAAAATTCCTAAAGTAAATTTCGTCAAAACTTAAAAAAAAAAACAACTTAATTTTAATATTCTACTGATTACTCGAATTGTCCTAAGCTATAAAGATTTTGGTGAATGTGGGTGGCAAGGAAGGACCGCGACCTTAGATGTATACTCAAGGAAAGAAAGACAGACGGAGAAAACCATGGAAGTATTGCAGGAAAAAAAAACTGCCAAGCGCGGATCGTTCATCACAAAGCGATGTTTCGTGAAACAAGTTTAAATAAGTAAGTTTGAAACTACCGCAATATTATGTATAGGATGCATGGGAAAGTCCCAAATAGCTTTTGAACGAAGATAGCTAGAGTTAGGTATTGGTATAGGAAAGCGACCATGCGCTATCAGATGAGCTATCTTCATTCAGCTATCTTATATATATGTGTGTGTTATATTTCCACATGCCTCCATGGTCTAGAGATTTGGCATATCAAGTTCGGGACAGGAACGGGATGGAGATTAGCAGGGATTGTAACCTTCTCATTAATTCCTAGAAGAGTTGAATTCCAGTATTTTGGATTTGGCTGCAAAACCATCGTTTTGACTCTAAGTCCCTCTCCCCTCTTGAAAAAAAAGGAAATAATGGATTTTTTGGGGATAAAAATTCCCTCCCTATTCTAAATTCCTTGGTAATACTCTAATAAACAGGATGTTTCGAAATTCCTATTAGAAACTCCCAGGGCTTGTAGAGGGGACCGAGCAGATAACGTTTTGATTAGGAATCCATGTCCAGAAACGTATCGCGCCACAAGCAAATTAAAATCAACTTGCACTTGCCATCGGGATCATCTCGATCAGTTATTCAGGGGAAGATGGATAAACCGCGATGTCCTTATTGCTTGGCCTCCACAATTGCCGAATTAACTCCACTCGACGTTTTCCTGTGGGGCCACATGAAGAGCCGTATTTACGAGATCCATGCAGAGTCGGAAGGAGAACTGCTTGCACGAATTCTGCCCGCGGCACAAGAGATTCAACACACAGCAGATATTGTTGAGCGCTTTATCAGAACATGCTTCGCAGATAAATGTATGCAACGAAGTTGATGGTCGCCACTTCGTAGTCCCACTTGTGCCGGATAGGGCAGGAGGTCCTGGATTACAATCCGGCGAGAGACAGCCTTGGCAGTTACTCTGCAACAGACAGCCTATCATGGATTTGGGGAGAGGAAAGTCGATCACGGCCGGTACTTTGGGAGACCGTGGCGTGAATTCCCTTCTGGAATGGCGACGAAACAGGCGCCACCAATGTCATGGCGCAGGACTAGGTATCGTTCAGGAAATTGGTAGGCCCAAAAAGGATCCAACAGGATTCTTGACGTGCGTGATCTCCACTCGTTTTTACTGTTCCTCTCTGGCACACCGGTCTCTTCCCTTCGGGGTTCAGAATGAAGAAGATGGCGAGAGTATTTTGTCCCCAACGGGGTTCCTGATCACGATGGTACACAGCATTTGATGCAAGGCTTAGGATAGGCCATTCCAGTTGTTTTTCGCGGATATAGTTTACAACGAGAGAGTGGAATAGATCTTTAATGGAGAAAACAACAGGATTCACGACCTGAGTTCCTTTGTAGATCATCCATTAAAACTCTCTTGAGCCACTACTGAGGTCGTCAAATATTCAAGATATAGTTTCCTCGGCGCCATATTGACGGAGAACAATGACTTGAGTTGAGCTGCAAACCCTTCAGACATCGGGAGTTTGGCAAAGGGAGAAATGAAGAAAATGAAAATAACAGACAAAAATAAGTGAAAAGTGGGCAAAAAAGAGTGTGATGCGGAAGGAAGGGAGAGTAAGGGGTTATAGCAAGCATAGCGTCAGGGCGCGAACGGCGTTCGTGACAATTGTGTGATGTAGAATATAGAGATTAAGGTAATTAACAACTTCTAGAATTTCTGCCTAAAAGATAAAGATTAGTTGCAAGACACGAATGTTACAAATGGTTTCCTGGCTATTCTTTTAATTCATGGCCTGTCTGTCTGCAGACTGTCCTCTTTATCTGTTAGGCTTAATATTAGTTAATTTATGACTTCAGTGACGTTAAGTCCTGACTTGATCATATATCTTGTCAGCACTTAGCGTCACTGAATTCATAAATTAACTATTATTTAGCCTTTAATCAAAAATGGCAGTGCAGTTAAATAATGAAGTCAATTAAATGAAAAGGAAATGAAAGTGAAAATCTTGCTTTCAAGTGTTTTATCCTATAGTAGAGTAATTAACTATGAAAGGATCTTCCGTTTTCATATATTAGTTAATGTCATACAACACTATACCGATATGTGAATATCAGCATCTATAACTAACTTTCAATGTAGAAAAAAAAAAACCTTTGAAATTTTGTCTTCGTGCTTCGTCAAAATATGTTTCAAGAAATTTTGAAGATTTCAGAACTCTTTAAGAGGAACATGGGAAACGGCTCCGTTTACCTTTCATCTCTAATTTATAGACTCTTAAAACACCCGAACTTGGGATCTCCACTAACGACAAAATCTTGTAGAGAACTACACATCGTTCATTTTAACGGGAAACTTTTTCCTTAGGAAGTTTTTGAGAATTTTTGAGAACGAATCAAGATTTCTTAAGAATTTGTAGGTACTTTTCTTAATTATTGTGTTTTTAGTTTTTAAAGTCGAAATAACAGTCAGAATAAGGATGATATCCGTTTAATTACCATATACACAGAATACTAAATAACTTTCCGTTTCCTAAAAGTTGATGTACTTAAGTTAAAAAAAAGGCCTAATTTTTTTTTTTTTATCAGTCAAAGCATGCGCCTATAATATGGATTAGCATAGTCACCACTACAATCCATTCATGCTTCAACAGAAATTCAAGCGAGTTAAGTGTCTGACTTTCAACTTTTTCCGATTTTCTTTTTGGAAATTTACGATTTTACGCGTAAATTTCAAATAGAAACCACACGTAAATTTTGAAAACCTTTTTTCATAAATATGCATTCCAGTTTCAAGAAGATCCAGTTATTTGTTCACAAGTTGTTACTGAGGGGCACAGGGACACTCAAAAATATCTAGTGACCTTCCATGGCTTTCGGAACTTCGGAAAGAAGGCTAAAAATGAAATGCTTTTTTTTAAATTATATGTTATTGTCATTCACTACTATTAATGTTCAGGTACTCAGGCCGCGAAAACTAGCATGAAAACTATTAAAGGTGATTATTCTTTTTTTTTCTTTTTTAGTCCAGTTTATTACTAAGTCAATAGGGATGTTCTACTGAGAAGCCTAAATCAGAGGGTCCAACACAATACCGTTTTAGGGCAGGTCTGCCTTTAGGACCAAAACATTTTAAAGTTATTCAGTTATGGCAAGAACTATATATTACAGTGTTTGCTTACAATGTTTATTTCATTTTAGCATGTAACAACATACGAGCACCTTCACTGGTCTTACTAGAGGAGTTTAATGAATATACTGTTTGTTGTTCCACTTTATGAATTTCCATTCCCTCACCATAATGATACCTTCCTCCGGAGATTTTGAACTCCGGAAGATCTGTCGAGTATTAATTAACTGTGAGCAATGTAAAGGAAATCCAGGGTCTGAAGTCGATCACTGAAATGCTCACTAAGTCAGCTTTCAAGGATAAATAGTTACTGAGTAACCAAACTAATTGATATATGAAGCTCACTTTCGAGTACCGACGATGGACGATAATTCTACTTTGCATATCAATGGATGTTAGAAGCAGTAAACTAAACTACATGAGCTCACAGAAGATTTAAATAAAGATTTATGTTACTCATTTTATTTAAGTTGTTTCATGTAGACAGCAACAACTGATGATAGAAACCATGTATAACAAAGAGATGTCAAGTTGATTTTGTAACGGCAAACAGTAGAGCTGTCGGTTGCTGAATTCCGGAAATATTTATACATTGAAGACCACAGGAATCCATCGAGATCACGCGTCAAATCAACCTTCCATTTGCACGAGATCAGTGCCATTTCCTATCCCAAGATAAATATTAACTTCTCTGTGCTTTATCAACTAAACTAACGTTGGAAGAACAGAACAGCAAGGCAAATGGGCATTTTGACATTAATTAAACAACGCAGAGATACGTTGAATGATTAAAATTATTAATATATATATATAAAAGTGGAAAATGATAGATTTAATAATTAAGGTGCAAATTTTCGAATGTCCGTAGGAAAACTTTCTGTAATTTTTGAATTCCTTTTAACTCTTTCTAAGTATCGTCCTCTGTAATCTAGGGTAATGTTGTTTTATAATAGCTGGAGGCAGGGCTTTTTTTCTGCCGGAACGCACCGGAACGGCGTTCAGTTACCTTTTTTGACAGGAAAATAACACGGTACGATTTTATAAAAAGATTAGTCAACAAAAGTATTTTAGTATTTCTAAAGCAATTGTTTATGTAATTTAAATGCATTGTGCGCTTAGTTCTCTCTAAAAAGTGATTATATATATGCTAAAAATGACCAGAGTTCCTGTGCCTTTTTCTATAAAAAAAAGCCCTGGCTGCAGGATATACAAGTAGACAAGCGAAAGAAAAAAGTAATTTTAGAATTAGGGAACATTTTGATGTAATGAAATGTCCAATTTTGAATCTACAAGGAAATTATAAAACTTGAGGTTTTATTTTTTTTTATTAAAACATTACTTTATCGTGCTCTCTAAGAAATATAAGAAAAATGTAATAAGATTTATTAGGCGTGGTTCTTTTTCTTCAGGACACGCGGGCCACGGAACATGGTGGCTATCCAGGAATTGTTGGAAGTTGCATGTCACTTGCGGTAGCGCATTATCCTATTCGTAAGTTGGCCCAGGCAGGCCCTGAAGATAAGGAACAACAACAACACCTCAGAGATGTAACGGTGGTTATTCTATGTGCTAGGGAATGCGCAAGAGGGACTGGAATCCAATGGTGCCAATACTAAAATGCAAGGTGCCGGACCGGTACGGCGATTTTTGGGAGGAAAAGATATCGAAGATCGTCTACAATCATATTCTCAAGTGAACTAACAGAAAAAGATAGAGAAAATCATTCATATCGAACTCAGCATTTGTTTCTATAAAGTACTTGAATCTTTCAGATGAAATATAAATAAGAGAGAAATGATCGCTGGTAGTGAACAACTCCAACAATTAACCGTAGACTTGGCCATCCTGATCCCTGATCTTTCTAAATTGTGAATTCTAGCAATATTCATTTGACTTCTAAATTGTCACATAACTTTCTATATTTTCTAGTTTTCGAAACTGAAACATGAATTTAAAAGACTAAAAACAGGACTTTTGCTTATCGTAAATATATCAGTGAATAAATATTTAATTAAAAATAAAATGATGTTATATTTTAGTTAAAAGTAATTGACGATTATTAAAAGTTATTTTATGTATAAAGCAGTTTTCAGAAAAGATATTATTAAAATTAAAGTATTCCTACTTAGAGGGCTCTAGAGTAAGTTCTAAGGCTCATAATGAAGAGAAATTTGGACAACAGGTACTTCAAAGGATGCGCTCATCATTTATTGAAAAAAAAAAAAAATAGTTGCAAAATTTGTCACTAGATGGAGCTGTGGCAATAACTTATGCATAGTGTTTCCTAGTCTACTCACTCTACAAAAGAAAGCAGATTCTTTAAAATCATACAGCAATGCCATCAATCCCTTGCAGGAAAATGCGTCATTAGTGAATACTGTATTATCAGAACAACAACAAAACATCTACTTCTAGCAGAGAATTCTGGCGGCAGAAGCGCATAAGACATGGATCTACGACTGTTTGTTCTGTCTCCAGAATAATGGGAAATTTGAAACAACAGGGCATATTGGCGTTCAACCAGTAGAGTTTAAAACGAATGGACTCCTCTAGTGTTGTCGGGGATTTATTAAGTCAATCTCCATGTGGTAGCACAAGTGTTGATTGTCAAATGGTTGTCAGTGATGTGCTACACTCTAGTGATGCTTCAGGTGTTGGGGTGGCATCCTTACAAGATCCACATTGAACAGCAGCTAAAGCATGGTGACGTAAATATTCGAGTCCCATTCGAACTTCATTTCCTGTGGAACGAATGGTAGCGGATATCTTGAGCCCTGGAACATCCTTTAGAGTGGTGAGTATCACGTGCCATCCGTTTATATAGGCACGTGAATACTCAGAACTGTCGCATTTGGGCAACAGAAAACCCTCGACTTATCCTTATCTATCTAAGAGGTCTCGTTGCATTCTACAGAAGTGACAATATGGTATGGATATACGGCAACTTTCATCATTACGAAATTTCGGCAAATTTTGCAATGCCAGAGATGCAACAAGCGGCTGCATTCACGGTACCATATTCGTGTAAGATGGTTCGCCACCCTATGTCGACCGTCCAAAGATCGCTACAGCAGCAGATTATAGACGAACGGTTCATCAGCCATTGTGTCCAGTTATCTAGCCACCCGGATCAATGGAACTCACCCCGTGCGATTTTTTTTATTGTGGAGAATTTCAGGCATATCGAGAAGGATATCAAACTCTGTCCGATCTGAAGAGCAGATTATTGTGCAGCAACTATCACAACAATGGCAATTGAACGAGAATTCCATTTTATATTTATAACATATAATTTGCTTGCGTTATTTATCAATTGACTTTCTGTGAACATTTCAGTCAGCAAATCTATTTGTAATAAATAGAAAAATAGAAAATATTGATTATAAATATTGGTTAACAGAATTACAAACGATTAACAGAAAACTATTTAAATAACTTTTCAGGTCTAATCGATTTTCCTTACTGTATTTTTACACAATAAAGGATACTTTGAACAGGAATAAAATTTCATTTTCGTTTTTTTTGAAAGGTTTTCCGTAACTTCGTATTTAGTTGCCGGGGCTAACATAATAAAATCATTCCTGTTATTCTACAGCGTGATTGAAAAGTAACTCCCTATTGTAAAATCTTTATAAAATATTTATTTATGGTAATTTTTGTCCCAAATTTTTTGTGTGTGATCTTTAATGTATGGAAATGTACTCTGTCAATTTAATCTGTTTGTATCTGTGTTTCAGATTGAGTATTGTGTTTGAAAGTTGGAAGACCTACAAACATAGCTGGACATCGTACCCTGAAGGAGCGTGCCCAGCTAGCTTCTTCAAAGTCTTTGGTTTGGTACAGGAGACTTGCTCCTTTAACCAACCCCAAAGAGAAACGTCACAGGGTGTGCAGACAAGACTCCTGGCTGATCACTCATACGCACCATGACGACCCATCAATCTCCCGGGATAGTGGGTATTCAGCCATTCACGAACGACAATAGCAAAATGTGGAGGGGCGCCATCGTGCATGAAAAGCAAATCTTCCACATTCTCCCAAGCACTGATACTTGCCAAATTTCAGCTTGAAGCATGATACGGTACCTTTCAGCATTCATGGTATCGCGATCCTTTCCGAAGTCATCCCACACCACACCGTTACTTTGGGCCGATTCTGCATTTTTTCAGAGAAAACAAAGAGGATCTTTTCCTGCCCAATTTTCAAATTTCAGAATATGCCGCTAGCTGGACACACTCCTGCAGGGAAAGACGTCCAGCCATGTTTGTAGGTCTTCCAACTTTCAAACACAATACTCAATCTGAAATATAGCTATAAACAGATTAAATTTACAGAGTATATTTCCAAACATTAACGATCATACATACAAAATTTGGGACAAAAATTGCAATAAATAAATATTTTGTAAGGATTTTACAATAGGGCGTTACTTTTCAATCAACCTGTACATCTATTTTGGTACTTCTGTTTTTTTACTTTATTATTGGAGAAAGGATATATAAAAGAAATACACTGAAGATTGTAAAGAATATTGAATAATATTAAATGGTAATATAGAAAGTGTAATATATTTTAATCTGTTCATAAGATATTTATTGCTACTAAGTCACTCATGAAAGTCTATACAGGTAATTCAGGAGGAGTTATCGCCATTTAAGAAGTTTCGTTTATGACGATATTTTGAGCAAAAAAATGTCATATAAACCCTGGTCCTATTCTCAGTATTTCTAGAGTTACAGTAATCTGAAGGTTGTTTGTAATTTTCATTAGTTGGAGGAGTAAAAATAAATGAGAAATAAAGAATGAACATTTCAGAAATAATGTTTCCTTTTATTGGCTAGTTGAAGCTGAAAATGTGTTAAGAATTACTGAATGCGTCGTACAGAAAGTTGTATGAAGTTTTAACTAGGAAATTATTCTGACTTACTTACCAGAACAATTATTACAAATCACACCACTTCTACCGACTTAAGAGTTCAATTTGCATCAAAATAAGTTTACAGAATATTTTTCTGAAACGTTCATTCTTTATTTCTCAATTTTTTACTCATTCAATTAATGGAAGAATATTTTACAAACAGACTTCACATAATTGTAACTCTGGAAATATTGAGAATAGGACCTGGGTTTAAGTGAAATTTTCTGCTCAAAATGTCGTCATAAATGAGCTCCGTAAGTTTCGGTCACTCCTCCTGAATCACCCGTATATCGATATTTAATATTTTAATAATATATTTATACAATATACAAATATAATTTCAATGTAATTTTACACTTATGATGTATTCGTTTCTCTGATGTGTACTGCTTAGAATGAAATACAAGAAAAGATTTCAAATATAATTGTTTCATTATTTTGAATAAAAATATTTATTATACCCACAGCTATTACTTTCGTACAATTGCTTTTTAATTATTTTTATTTTTACTTTATTTTCAATAAACAAATAAATATTAATTTAAGAGAGTTATGTTTTTTCTAATTATTTCATGTTTTTTTTTTAATTCTCTTTTTAACATTATTTTTTTTTCTTTGTTTTTTTTTTCATGATTTGTAATCATCAGTGCTCAGTTAGAGTAAGTAAAGGATACAATTTTATGCATTTCTACTCTTTGTTCTATTTCCTGAGCTTGTTCCTCGTGACTTTCAAGTCGTCTTTCTGCTTCCTAAGTTCTTCATGTTTTCTCTTTTCTTATACAATTTCTTCATGTGTGTTTTTATTTTCTACTTTTTCTCTTTTTTTTTTGTAACTTTAGAAAATTCGTTTCGAAAATATAATTTACATTAACTTCACTAGCCCTGTATATCACGGAATTTAATATCCCTTTGGTGAGATGAAAGTACACAAGGAGTACTTCAAAAATATATGTAGGTTGAGGGGCTAACGTTCCTTCGATTTGAAAGTTGTATTGATTGATTTTTCAAGTATTAGCTTATTAATTTCCTGTTAGGTAATTTCAGAGGAAATAATGATGTGGTGTAATGCTTAAGCGCAGTTCTGAGATCTAGGGATTGAGGGTTCAATTCTGCTGTGGGGCAATTTTTTTTCTTCTTTTATTTTCTTTCTTCTTTTTTCTTTGTGTGTATGTTTTTTTTTTTATTGTTTTTTTTTCCTTAAGACAGTATAATGTTGTTTTTTTCGGTTATGTTATGAATATTAGGCAGAAAAGTGATATAATTATGTTAGAAGAATAAGTGTTATGGGGTAGGGTGATCCTTAAACTCTAAATATTCTTTATTAGAAAGAATTCGATCCGCTGCTCAGTTCAGTTAGAAGTAAGAAATAATATTCTCCTTATAGTTTCTTAATTAAAAGTATTTATAAAATAAAACATATAAATATGTATCTTAGCTATTTTTTTTTTAATCTTGTCTCCTTTCTTTCCTACGCTTCAGAAGAATGAATCCTGGATTCTTACATCTCGAAACCATTGTTTAAGCATTACGCCGTATGAAATTTCCTCTGAAATCGAACAACGGGAAGTTAATAAGGTGATACTTGAAAATCAATGAAAACAGTGTTAGATATCTCGAAATCGATAGTATGTTACCCCCATCCCTAATTCATATTTATTTTTGAAGTATTCTACATGTACTTCCATCTCACAAAAGGGCAATAAATTACAGGATATACAGGGTATGTCTCCTCCTTATAAGAATTATCAAATATTTTCATAATTTTTTTTTTATCTATTTAATAGTGTGTAACTTTTAACTTTTAATTTTTTTCCTTCAAGTCCCATTACTCTTTAGAGTTACTGGTAATAGTGAAATATAAATCATACTCCCTGATGTCATGTTTAAAAGCATTATTTATAAACAAATTAAATGAGTTTAGTGCTTCATTCAAATAACTGAACTTATGGAATGTCTGGGTTCCGTGTAAAACTCATATCGTTTATCTCAGTGTAGAAGCCATTAAATAGTACAGAAGAAAGATGAATTAGCTTATAATAACTAGGAAGACTCAGCCCAAAATTTCTTTTAGCTTTCATTTATTCGAAGTCAGTTGTTAGATATAACTATTTATTATTTGTCTTTCTTTTGTTCATTTGTTTTATTTTCGTATTTGATTTAATGTTTTTATGTTTTGTATAATTTAAATTTCTGTACTTTTCAATTTGCTTATTTTATATTACTTAATTTTTTTGCTCTATCTTTAATTATCCTCCTACCTTTTTTTGTGTTATTTTATGCTATTTAATTTACTATTTATCTTCAGATAGTTAATTTTACATTTTTTTAAAAAAAATATTATTCTGAGGTATTTCTTGTTTTCTGAAGGGATTTCTTTATTTCTTAGTTTATATATTTTATTATTATTATTTTGGTTTACTTATTTTGATTGTTGTTATTTATTTGTTTATTTATTATTATTTACCATCATAATAGAGTGCTAACATTTTTTTTGTACTAATATACAATCAAAGATAATGCAATTGTTAGAATTCATATTACAAAGAACACTAGAAAAAGTAAATTGTTGGTTAAGAATAACAAAAAAAAAATAGGCTTTCTAATTGCTATTTGTTGCATATACAGGGTGTATCAAAATTTTATGATACAAAATTTTAATGGGAGATAGGACGCACCAAGAGAAATGTTTTTCTTCTAAGAATGTATCTCCGCTGACGTCAGCCTTTAATGGTAGAGGACACTACTTAGTGGCACTGTAATCGGCTATTTGTGGCAACAAAGAACGGACTTGTTTTTGAAGAGGCATTCGTAAATCGGATGAATTACGTCTAAAGATGGAGCGTTTCATGACTGCTGAGATGGCTGGCATGCATCTAGCGTTTAGGGCTGCCAATGGAAATGGAAGAGCTGGTATGAGGTTATACCGACAGCGCTTCCCAAACAGACCAAACCACCAAATATTTGCGCTTTTGCGCCAGCAATTGCGAGAAACTGGAACATTTCCTACAAACATGCACGACACTGGTCAAGAGAAAACCATGCGTATATTCCTGACATGGAAGAAGAGATTCTACAATGGATTAAGGCACAATCACGTAGCCTCGTGTGAACCACGTCCACGTGTGGAGAATGTTGCAGGAGAACCATACTTACATCCATTTCATCGTCAGAGAGTCCAGACTTGTTACCTCGGCATTACCCTCTTCAATGGAATTCCTTTGCTGGTTTCTGTGGGATTTGTAGTTCCCTCTAGCACCAAAGGCTGCGATCAGCGGACATACATTCATAAACGTAAAAGTTTTGACTCCCTAAATCCCATTAAAATATGTACAGAGAGTTTTGATACACCCGGTATAACATATATTTGGTGCATATCCACATATACTGCATAAGTTTATCAATATGCTGAAGAAATTTATGTTGAGTAATTTCCATCTTATGTTGAAGAACATGACAAGCATGATAAATTATCTCCTGATGCTTCCGTACGGGTCTGTGGCTAACGTATTGTTCTTACGACTATTTCTCAATAAACCAACGGTCGCGGTGCTCGGCTTCCCATATAACACTCACCACATAACATAACATAACATAACATACACCTATTTCTCCGAATCCGTCCAAAGGCTGCAGAAACACACGAGGTGATCTTTTGCATTCTTCCCTCGAATTCTGATGACTCTTTCTTTCTGCGGAAGATATCACGACAGCACCCTTCTACTTAGTTACATTCTTTGGAAGAAGGCATAGCTTGAAATGACTTAAATATTTAATAAAAAGTAGTTAATAAAAAAATCATAATTATTTTACTTCGGAATCTGGATTATTCATTTTCACAAATACGAGGGTGATCAGAAACTAAGGTTACAAAGCCTGCAGGGAAACGTGTATATTTTATTTCATACAACCAATGCACTGATTGATAGTACATATGTTAGATTATTTTTCGACATAGTCTCCATATCGGTTTAGGCACTTGTCGCTGCATGGGATGAGTGTAAATATTCCCTCCTGGTAAAAATCCTGTCTTTGCGTGTTCAGCCACGTTGTTGCGAAGTGTTTCACCTCCTTGTCTGAAGCGAATCATCGGCCT
The DNA here is from genome assembly GCA_023159025.1 of Thereuonema tuberculata. Taxonomy (NCBI): domain Eukaryota; kingdom Metazoa; phylum Arthropoda; class Chilopoda; order Scutigeromorpha; family Scutigeridae; genus Thereuonema; species Thereuonema tuberculata. The sequence goes on from JAFIDM010009631.1 coordinate 299,445,971, forward strand.
CCTAGGTGCTCCTTCAAGTGAGGAAACAGGTGAAAGTCGCTGGGAGTGAGGTCCGGGCTGTAGGCAGGGTGGTCGATGATATCCCAGCGAAACTGCCTCAACAGCGTGGTGGTGGTCTTCTGGGCTATATGAGGTCGCGCGTTGTCGTGAAGGAAGATGAGTCCCTCGGTGAGAAGTCCTCGCCGTTTCCTTCTGATTGCTTCGCACAATCGTGTCATGTTTCGCCCACAGAAATCGAATAACGGAGCGGATTTCTTCGCGAGACCAGTTTTCCAAACGAGTCGCCATTTTTGTTTACCTACCACTAGCGCTGTAGGTGGCGGGTGGCTGAAACTGCACAGTTGCCAACCGCATGTATTAGAATAACCGCACACTACTAATTTCTCTATAACGGACGAAACTCCAGAAATATCGGCCTTGTAACCTTAGTTTCTGATCACCCCTCGTAAAAATTAATAAAAATAAATGGAAATTAAGGGTTTTATTATTTCTACATTGATCCAATCAAAGCAGATGAGGAACAATCATTGTTTACAGAACAGTGATCTTAACAATCATCAAGATCTTGGAGGTTTTATTCTGGTAGATTTTGTGAAAGCAATGTGGTGTCCAAATGTTTTCACAGAAGAACACACGTTTATTGGCTACACTGAACCAGTCATCGAATTATTGTTCGATAATTGTTTTCAGCAGCAATTTGAAAACAATTATTTAACGTTTCAATTGTTCACTTTCTTTTATTAATACGGAGAAACGAAACATTGAACTAATTAATAAATGGGGTCATGGGAAACGATCAATAGATAACAACCACCCCCACTTTTCCTCTGCATTAGTTCTCCGATCGGAAAATTTGCCAAATGTAAAATAAACACTGAGCCTTTAGAACTTAATTTATATTTCTTTCCTTAGTTATTTCGAAGCAGGATATTTTTTTAATACTCGCATAACAATGTCGGGTGAAAGAATGTCGATAAGTTCTAACCGTTTTAAAAAAAAGCCACAAGGTCCTTCACGCGGGGGGGGGGGGATTTATTGCCGACTTCATGGATCCAGAGTGAAATTAACCTTTTTTTTTTTTTGTTTTGTCAAAGAACGAATAGACGAGAAATTCCAATTTATATGGAATTTTATTATTGATTAGGTCTACTATATTCAGTAAAAAAGCCTGACTTCGATTGCGCATTTTAATTGTGCGAGTTTTTAAAGATTAAACTTAATGTAAGTTAACACATAAATTACGATATAAAAAATTTACTTCAAAATATGCGAATCCTAATATACAAAAACACATTTAAATCACTGGTACATGAACGTGAGTTCTTATAGATTCTTCTTCCCGTTTTCGACACATTAACATATGTGATTTTTTTTAAATTGTCAATTCTGTCAAAGGTATATGATGCTTCAAATGCTAAACTTCAAGTATATTAGCACCTAACAATGCAACATATGGTCAGACCAAAGTTGTTGTGTTCATGCAGTAGTGAACATGCTCAGTTTAAAAAAGGGCATTTCGCCCTCTTAAAATTCGATTTAAGCATTGAAATTGTGATTCCGCAAATTTGCGTGCAATTTTACGTGTGTGCAAAATTTCATCTTCCTACCTATTGTAGTTTATGAGTAAAAGGGATCACAAAATTCAGGCAAATGTTGATTTCAGTGGGAATGGAGAACGGACTTCGCTTCGCCCGCCCGTAATAATCATAATAGTAATGACTCTTAATCTACTTTATTACAAAAACATGCTAACGTCGCTTTAAAATTCATAAAGTACCATACACATATGTACAGTATATGTAGCGTATATTATGAATCTCTGAAATGATCCTAATACTTCTACGACGATTTCGGAAACGCCCATTACCAAATCTGATCTCGAGGCTTGTATTGTTACGTACGAGAAGGCTGCAGGCCAACTTTGTAAATTAGTGAAATTTCTTTCTTATAGCCGTTTTACATTTACCATTTCACTCGCCATAACGCAGGCAATCTCAGGGTAGATTGCGAGTTGATTAGTGTCCGCTTTACACTTACCATAACGCCTTCCATCACACGGAACATTTACACTTCTCAATTGTCATCATGCCTACGTTTTATTTACGAAAAAAATAGCATTGATTTATATAAAAACCATTTAGTCAATGCATCGGATAGGTGAAAGAATGTTTTTAATTAATTAAAATAGGAAATATTCATGTTTTTTTCATCGTTTTATGTTTCTTTGTTTCCAGTTTCGATAAATAATTCAGTCTCGTTAAATCTCGATCAACGACGATATGTTTTCGAGATCTCGATCGCTCGTCGATTCAAATTTTTAAGCCGAAATTCAGAAATGATTTTGATTAATAATGTAACATTTTATGAAAGCATCCACGAAAACATAAGGAAAAGATGCCCTCCGATTGTGAAAATCATTTTTGTAATCGGTGATTTCGAATAAATGGATACAAATCGATTGGACTCCAAGTTCTACAATTCGTCACCAGGAGCGTTGGTGTGACATTGCGCCATCTCATACGGCAGCATCTCTTCAAAAATAGAGCTTGGGCTATCTATCGCAATTTCCTCGCCATGTGTGATGGCGAGGTGATGGCGACCATTATGGCGAGGTTATGGCGAGTGAAATGGTAAATGTAAAACGGCTATTACGTAATATCTGAAATATGATCTTTAGCGACCTATTTGGGCGCTATTGCGTTTGTCCTGTATGTCCGTATGTTCCTCTCCCACCCCTAACAACTCCCGAACGGCAGGTCGGATCGGCAAATGGACTTCATCGTGTTCAGAGGAAAAATGCGGATAGAGTCAGACTGTTTCTTCCCAAAATTGGGAATTTTTTGCTCCACTACTTACTATTGACCCGATCGACTTGAAATTTGGATATGCTTTAAGTTAGTGTGTCTACTATACAATCTATATTTTTATTCGACCATATCTATAACATGAAATTAGACGCCGACACACAAATGTAGTTTAAAAAACATTTAACACATTAAAAAGTACAAAGTATCTATAACAGTTTGCGGAAACAGTCGACTGTGTCTCATTCTTCCGGATAGGCAGAAATAAAAAAAAATACTCACTCTAAACTAAAGCATATCCAAATTTCAAGTCGATCGGGTCAGTTGTTGAGCAAAAATTTTCCAAACTTCACCTTTTTTTTTTTTTCCTGTGTCCATCTTATTTGAAATTGACATTCAAGACACACGTCCAATGTCCGCATGGGTTTTAATGGGCCTTAATTTAATGCTTTAGCACAATTTTTTTTTTTTACTTGTGTATTTCATTAATTGTTATTTGTAGCTGTTAATAATAATCCACAAATTTCGTTTATTTTAGAACTAGTCGGCTACCCGTCGCTTCGCTCTGGAAGCCTCGCGTATGTAACGGAATACAACTTTTTATTTATTAAAAAAAAACCACACACAAATTACATCAAATAAACTAAACCTAAAATTTTTTAAAAGTTTTTTTTTTATAATTTAATTTTTGATGTTTATATTCTGTCAATCCACGACTGCTTTTAGAACCAGCGTGTAAATCATATATAGTCTATGATATATTTTTATTTTTTAAAGAGATTAGAATGTAGGTCTCGTGGTCTAATGGCTAAAACGTTTAACTTCGGAGCAGAAGGTTGCTGGTGCTTAGCGAACTTGTAGAAATTATTTCTATTTTCACAAATTACAACAATTGCACCAGACAGACTGAGAAATAAAAGATTTTAGCAATATAGATATACTTTTCAGTTTTTTTTGAGTTACATATAGTATTAGTTTTTAAGTTACAAATAGTGATTTTACTGTATTATACCTAATAGAAATAGTGCTTCTTTCTTTCTTGACTCTCTTTTTTTTTATTTCAATTGATACTTTACAGTGGTTTTTGAGTTATAAAAAGTGATGGTTTTTGAGTAACAAATAGTGATTTTTCAGTATTCTACATAATACGAATAGTGCTTCTTTCTTTCTTGAAACTTTTTTATTCCTATTGATACTTTTCAGTGGTTTTTGAGTTAGAAATAGTGACTTTTCAGTATTCTACCTAATAGAAATAGTGCATCTTTCTTTCTTGACTCTCTTTTTTTATTCCTATTGAAAACTTTTCAGGGGTTTTTGAGTTAGAAATAGTGAAAAATCAGTATTCTACCTATTAGAAATAGTGCTTCTTTCTTTCTTGAAACTCTTTTTTTAATTACAATTGATACTTTTTAGTGGTTTTTCAGTTACAAATAGTGATGATTTTTGAGTTACAAATAGGGATTTTTCAGTATTCTATCTAATAGAAATAGTGCTTCTTTCTTTCATGACTCTTTTTTATTCAAACAACGTGCTTGTTTTTCAATATCATATAGAATTTGGTTAAGTAACAAATATTACATTTAAAATATTCCAACATTTCGGCTATTATAGTTCTAATTGTCATTTTCGAACTAAAAATAAACAGACGGATTGGAAATAAATAAAAAATCTTGAGATTCAAAAAAAAAAAAAAAAAAGGTTGAATACATTTCTTATTGATGGGGGAAATGGGAAGGACATATAAGTCAAAAAACAATACGAAGTGAGTAGTTGTCACGTTGGCCTAATGGCTAAGACGTCTGACTTCGGATCAGAAGGTTATAGGTTCGAATCCTGTCCCATACGTTTCATTGTAAAAATTATTTCTATTTTCCATTCGCTCAGGAATTTGCGCCGGACAGACAGACAGAGAAATAAAAGATTTTAGTAATACAGATTCATTACATCTAAAATTCCGAACTTTCCGTATTCACTTTTAAAAATAGCACTTAACGACCATCTTTACAATGCTTCAAACTCAAAGGTTATATCAAATTTCACCTTTCAGAATTTTGTTAATTGTGTACATCGGATTGGATGTTGGTGTTTGTAAAGTCACTCTACAAGCAGCTTTTAAGTTTGCGCCAAAACACTGTCTCCAAATGCTTCACAGAATTTGGCAATGATCAGCAGAAAAATTCATTTCAAGAAATTAATCAAGATGTTTTACACTAATTAGATTTTTTGTATTTGTGTTTTGGTTACTCTACTTAAGAATTCAACAATAGCAATATTGTAACTTAAAAAATCAAGAAAAACTGAATGACTTACTATAAATTAGATTATTGAAATTGTAATTAAACTTTGAGATTTTGAGATCTGTATGTTAATGTTAAGGCCAGAATAATCGATGAATAAGTACAAAGTAAATGTGAGAAAATCTTTCCAAATTGCTATTTATTGTTTATTTTAGCGTTAAAGTATAATTTCGTTATTCATTTTTCGTAATTTAACGTTTGTGTGATCCCAGGTTCCTGTATTTGCTTCATTTTCTTTATACATACGAATTACTTAAATAGCATTCGCCTACGGATTTTTAACTGTTTAAAAAATTTAAAATTTTCTATCATGTGATTGGTGGATTACAAATTCAGAATCTCAAATTATGAAACAAAAAATAAAGAAAAATACATAAAGATTCATTGACTGATAAAAATACAGGAAACAAAACATAGAGAACGTTGGAAATCAAGAATAACAGTAGGCCTACAGTTATAAGTTTGGAATTAGGACTATTTGTTTGTGACGTGATGTAAGTTAGTGAAGTCTTTAAAGTTCTCGTGAACAAAATATAGTTCCAAGCGATTGATTTTGTTAAATTACTTAGAAGTCCACATTGGTGAAGCGATCTTATTTAAAAACATGAATTAATGACGAATTGAAATTGTCGAAGTAAGACTACTTGGCAAAGAAGAAAAAAAAATAACAAAATTATTTTCAATTAAATTTATAATTTTGTTGAAAAAGAATAGATTTTGATTAAACGTTCTTTATTATAATCCTTTATTGTAGAATTCTGTGTCGTTGAGATCATTTATAACTCGCCACCTCATTAGTGTTTCACTTCTGGTGGCCATATTTGCTGATTTAGTTGTAATTTATTTATTGCTAACGGATGGAAATTTTCCAATACGTAGATGATCGTCATTCAAATTGGGATTAAAAATTGATAGATTTAGTTACAAAGTTGTGAAGTCCAATCCCATGTAGTGAATTTAAAAGTAGTTAGTTTCTTTTTTTTTTTTTTAATTTTCGGCCAAGTTATTTATTTATCATATGCAATAAATTACTTCGGTGATCAACTTCTATTTCAAATTTGAAAAATTTCATAAATATAGTTTTAACTATTTTTATGGAGAGCATTTATTCGTCAGATGCTTTCTAACTATCTACCTGCAATAAATTCGTATTCATATTTATTTCGGATTTTGATGAAATTTTGTAAGCTTAAGATTCTTACAGAAATTTAAGAATACAAAAAGAATATTAAAAATACATTGTGTTTTTGATGAATGAACAGCTCAGAGCTAATTTGTTTTCAGTTCTTGGTATCGTGATCTGCTGTCAAACGTACATTTGGCATTAAATGCTACAGAACTGAATGTAGTCAATTAATGGATTCCACGAGACCATGTTCGACCTTTTGCATTCATCAATTACTTAACAGATTCAATCACGCATCACAGCAATGCACAGAAAATAAAATGCAAAAATGAGTTAGTAAATAATAATGTTATTACAAAACTACTCAAACAATTTTAATGTTATTTAAACTTTGCTATCGTTAGACAGCCTCTGAAACGTAAGTCTGGTTAACTTTCTGTTTTGGTATGAATTCGAGAAATAATTGTTTCTACAGTAGATTTATACAGTCCTTTAATAATTTTGATAAAAATCATAGGTTGAAGTAAATACGTTGAACAAATTTAAGATAAGTAAATACAATAAAATAGAAATACGATTTTTATTTCAATACTCGCAGCATACTATTGTCATGATAGAATATTAAGAGGTTTGGTTTAACGTTTGTAACTTCACCAAATATCCATTGGTTAGAATGTAATTTAAAATCAAAATACATGGGTTAGATTAATCTGCGGTACGCCCTGTTTTGTTCCTCTCGTCATGGCTGTTCTCAATACATATTGTTTGTGTAGTGGCTACTTGGACTCATTTCCGACCACATCCTGTGAGACAGGAAGTGACCCACAGACCAGATACTCGTATTTTGCCCCAAGTCATGAAGGTTCCAGTAAAGTATGACTCATGTCTGTCTGACATATAGTTTGGGCTGTAGAAGCGGTGAAAGACAGATGACAGTTCATATTTCCACAGCGTCGTTTTGTATCAGTTTTCACAAGTGCTTCGATTGCGTCAAAGGTGAAATAGGTTAATTATTTCTAATTTCTTCCAGCAATTGCAGTTTTGAATCTCAGATATCGTCCAATCTACTTAACAAATACTTTTAAATGGTCTTGATTCCTTTTGTAAGATGCTTTTAAGTATCTTTATATATTACCCTAATTGTTTACTAACTCATAAAAAAAGTTCCTTACATTAAATATAACTAATATCTAAATAAAAATTCATACATATATGTCTTCTTAGATAGTTTGTCTTCCATGATTTACGGAAGGTACGATCAATCAAACTTTTACAATATCAGTTTGATAACAACACAAATTCTAACTCTCGATAGATAGTTTGCGATCTGTTTTGTAGTCTTATTCTAGTTGGATATTAAGCAGAAAATTCATTGTTTTATTTTCTCTATAACATGTCGCATACTTCTGGGAAAAGGTTATTGTGTTCCCTTCACGAGATGAAATTAACAGCGGGAAGTGAAATTAATGGTAATAAATAGATTAAATTTGAGACTGTGAATTTCGTTTTATTAGGATTTAATTTTCGTTTCAGGTAACTGCAGGCTACGTTTCTTACTTAATTAGGAATTCTTTGAATCTGTCCTTCGCCAGAAGCATTTTCTTATCTTCTAAAAATACATAAAAGATATTAAATTTCTAAGTTTATAAAGATTTAGCATTGATGCTATCTTCAAAGATGATAAAATATTTTGATAAACACTTTATTAATTCCCAAGTAATTGATAACACTATAGATAAAAAATAAGAAAGATATTCTTATGTTGATTGCCTTGCATAGATATAAATATGCATTTGGAAAAGTATCCCAAAAAACAGTCATTCATCTATCCCAGTAATTAAGATAGCACCAAAACTATTTTACCAGAAAGCTGAAACTTTAATTTTAGAGTTAGATTAATTTTAGAAAACTCATTATTGATTTCATAAAGAGCTAGGCCAGATAAACCATGAAAATTAAAACTAGCGAAAACACACAAAAAAAAATTGTAAAAAGCGGAAATTTTAATATTGATGAAGTTTCTGATTTTTTGTAAATGTCAAAACTATCAGAACAAAATTCTCTTAAATGGCTTAATGTAAATTTATATAAGAAATGACAAATAAACAATAATTAAATAAAATTAATTTCAATTTTTTTTTTCATGTTTTCACTAATGTTGTTTTTCAAGATAGAAATTATTTCCGAAGTTGCCACGCCAACTACACAATATTTTGTTTATTTGTTTTTTATATTTTATTTTACGTTAACTTCTTTATACGCAACAAATGCTTCTTACAATTTCATTGTTATTTATTAGGTGTCGGCTTTTCTTCGTTACCGTACTCAAAAAATGTCCTTTTATTTAAGAGAGTCTGTATTTAAAAATAATAATAATAAAATGCAGCAATCTACTTTACAGCCCTTGCGAACAGTAAGATTTTCTTCTAGGAAACAATAATAGGTGAAATCCATTTAACTGCAGTCTTATCATTTCAATTATTTCAGCTTCTGCCATATTAAAAGAGCAAATACATTTGTGGTATTTGTTTATGATCGTAGTATTTTATTTATCTTTTTCCTCAGACAGATAAAATCCTTTTAACGAAATTGAATATTATTGATCTGCTGACAAATTCATTTTACAATTTTCATAGTAAAAGTATTATTTGCTATTTAGCTCTTGAATATCATTAATTCACAAATCAGTAAAATATTTTTGTTTTGAAAGAAATAACGTTGAAAACCTCTACAGAGTTGATTTCAATCGAACCTCTCACAATGGAAATCTATTATTATTCCGTTTTATATTTTACTGTTCTGATAAACTTTAGCAACTTTAGCGTATTTTCATATGATTTCATATGATTTTGGTTTGGGAATTTTTTTTTTTGATTAAATGTTTAATAAATATACTTAGCATAATACTCAAAAATATATAGTAGATATAGAAAATAAATATTCTTAAAATAAGTATATGAAACTCATTCTATTGGTTATAGACAGTAAAACGACAATAGGATAGAGGATGTTTGCCTTGCTATTTAAAAAAAAAAAAGGATTCTTTTTAGACACAATGATACGTAGTTAGATTTGATTACAGGAGTGGCTTTACAAAATATTTTGAATTAAGTAGTAGTTTAAAAAGAAAAAGAAGAAGAAAAAAAAAAGAAAACAAGGAAGTAAATTTTTCAGGGATTAATTCCTTCATGGAAACCAAATTTGCTTTGATGAAGATGTAACACGATTCTACGATGGATCGTTTAAAGAGAAATCAACGAATACATTATTTCACAAATTGCATTCCTCCTTGAATTATTCTTAGTGCGTCTGCATCAACAATAAAAGGTAAGGTACATCAACAAGAATCTTATAATTAATATGTTATTCTCTTCGTGGATGTGTTGAAGATACAAGCACAACAATTCCCTGAAGATCGGGATGAAGTTGGATTGGGCAACTAAAGTCCAGCGCCCTCTCACCTTTAACCCCAGAAAGTAAAAAACATCAAACAAAACAAAGGAAGAAATAAGTAAATATTATAACTTGTGAGCATCCCTAGTATGGAATTCCGAATCCATAATTTTCCAAAATCGGAAACTTTTCAAGATGATGTCCTATCTATGTAATATTCATTCTTATTGCGTTGAGGGATACATTGGTCACCTAAGAAACATTAGGAAGATAAATGATGGTCACATTAAAATTGGAGACCAATGTTCATTACTGACATCTCAAGACAACCTGTTTCACGCTAACATGGCTATCATCAGTTGAGAGTAGTCAGAATAAACAAGTAGGTCTCATAACGGAGGTGAATTTTAGTTTAAATTTGTGGAGGTTCCATTTGTCTACTCATAAACTGATGGTAATTGCTTGGTATCATAAAGCCGAGGAATTTGGCTGGATTTTCGTCAACGGGGAATCCAGTGTATTCCTTTTTGCAATTAGCTAAACCTACATAAATTTATAATCTTTGTTAAATAAAAATAACTTTTAAGAAAGTAAATATTTTTTTTTAATTCTCTGCAACAACACCTTATTTCTAAGTCCGGAAAAATCCAAACTCCAACAAACTCTCGGTCCCAAATATATATATATGTTTCTTGGGCGAGCTGTAAGATACTGGGCGAATCCAGCTGTTCATGGTTTGGAAACTTGAAACAGCTGTTCTGGATTCCCGGTGTTGAAAACACTAAAAACAGCTCAGTGATTCCTTATTTATGGGCGTGTATGTTTTTTATTGTTATGTTAATATTATTTTCGCACGTTAAACATGTTGTTAGATACATATATATCGTAATTGAATAATGTGTACAATAATGTAGTGAACATTGTAACTTTACGCTATTACTATTAGAATCCAAAAAAATTTTTAATTAATTTTTGTTCGGTTTGCTTTTTTTGTTTGTTTTTTTCACTGTTCCACTTCATCTTTAAGCTAGATCTATGTTTGTTATTTACATTAGAAGTGCGCATTGAATTGCGCATTAAAAAAAGTCATATTTGTCACATGACTTTAATACCAGCAAACCACAGCTATTAATACATCTTGTACAGTTGTTGCATTAGCTCAACACAGTGTTTCAGCTACTTTTTTTCAATCATTTTATTTTTTCATCTTCCTAAAACGTTCTCCAATTAGAAGGGTGCTGCTTTGACCTTAGATATTTTTTTTTGATGCTGAATAGACCCCCTCTCTCTGCTTTAATTCCCCTTGTTGTTCCCAATGTATTGATGACAGCTCATTAGGTAATGGTGCTAAGCACTGCTCCTACACTTCAGAACCGAACCGTATTTCGGAGGCATGATTGCTGACGACTTCTCCACAGCTAATCGTCGTCTGGTTGCTTAGCAACGAGGTCCATAGTTCCTCAAGCGATTGTAATCAGCATCAGTATTTTACAGGGGATCAAGACTGACACAAGGCCAAGATATGGGTGAGATATTATCCACAGAAGAAGATGGGTAACTTCCTTGACTTTTTCCTTTTCACTTAAACGATGATAATCTCAGGTTGTGCATTGAAAATATAGGCAGCATGCTTCCCATTTTTTTTCGAATATTCCCTTTGTTTCTCTCATTTTGCATTTATGTAAACACTACAGAACTACGAGTAGATTCCATTTGTTTTTTACTAAAACGGATCGTTATCCTCTAATAATAGTAATATGGATAAAATGCGTTACATTGGCAGGAAATTTAGTTAAGTAAGCTAGCTATTATATATGATAATTATCAACGCTTCATTTTTCATTAGCTTTTCCTAGTGTTTGTTATCTCAATTTTATTGGCTTTTATTTAATTAAATTTCAGTTCAAAAATTATAATTTTGTACATCGATAACGTTGAAATCTGAAATATAAATCCTTTCTTACAATAATATTCTCTTTTTATTGTTATTTTCAACAATATATTTAGGATACTTTGAAATTCTTCAAAAAAAATGTGAATTTTAATATTTTAATATGAAGTATTTTTTTTAATAATTTATGACAATAATGATTTCAGCTTAATGTTTTAATTACTATATATTCCTATTTTAATTTTAATATATTGAAAATTATTATATTTCATTTACTATGTATTAGTAGCGATGGACTGGGGAGTCACTGTCCAGCTTTTACTTCTTATTTATTTGTTCACCTGCAGATTCCCTTATCGTAATTACAACAAACCATAAACGGCTGTATTTCATTTCTCGCGCAACTTCATTGTTTTAGCAAATTAACTTCACATGTTTCATTAGATTATGTTTGGAAAGCAATTTGAATAGGTTTTTAACAGAAAAACACCTGGTACTCCATTGCATTTTTGGACAATTCGTAACATTCTATTCATGGATATCATTTGCAGGAATAGGAAAGTTTGTGAATTAATTCTACCAATATTCCATAGTACATTATTAAATTCGACTTTAAGATTATATTATATTATAATATTATATAATATCATAAGATTATATTTCTTGGAAACGAAACGAATCAGAGGAGAATCTTAAGTTCAACTGAAAAACACTTACAGAAAAATCTCAAAAAATATCTCAAAAATTCTTATTTTCACGAAACTTTTTACCATCGCATATCATCCTTTATCTGATATAGTCTAACTTTTGTTTACACGTGAGTGATGAAAACAAAAACAAAAAATCCAAAATAATAATCGTAATTAAAAAATAATTTATTGTAGCTTCTAGAATTTTTAATCTAGTGTGATTCAATCCTAAATGGCTTACGATTTTGAAATTGTTAAGTCTTGAAATTATATTTTTATTCATGTTTGGCAGCGCAGCAGCTTCAAGAATCTTTTACAATAATGCATAGGGTTAATATGATACATATCTTGCAGTCATTTTATAATTTTGCATGTTATTCTGGTGAAGAATTTCTAGGAATTATTCGGCAAAATAATCTACACTTCCGTCTCTTGTTAAAATGCAAATTACACAAATAAGCTTGAGCTATTCAAATATATTCAATGCAATTCAAATAGAAATGGGAAAATTCTTCCTTCAGGAATAGACAGTACAGTGAATAGATATTATAGAATATGATTTTTTTTTTATCTTGAATCATAGATGTAGGATTTTGTTCTTTATTCTTAATGAATGAAATTGTAATAGTTGTTCTGTTGTAGTTTAAAGGCTAAACGACAATAAAAGCAGAAAGTATAAAAGTACAATCTTAAAAATAGACTATATTTGATATTTATTTTTCCTACCATCAAAGAAAATTGCATTAGAATTGGTTATAGTGTTTGAAGTTAGACCATCACATTCCTATATGTAAATAAGATTGCACAGTTTAAAGGAGGTTGAAGTGTTTCCATAAAATTATAAATATTGTTTAGATTACATGATAGTTACAAAAAATAAAATAAAAAAAAAATAAAATCATGGATCTTTCGTTTAGTTGCTTAATTACAAAGATGTGCTGATAACAAGGCCCATTCGTTTTATATTTTCAATATAAAAGCGTTGTATTTTAATTTTATTACTAAAAATTAAAAGAAAGCATCCTTCATAATTACTTTTATGCTTCTTAATTTTCTTCGTAGAAATATGATTACTTAATTTTTTCTTGGTTGAGTTCAAAAGCTTCGAAATTAAACTCTTCAATTTCGAACTGAGATAAATGCTTCTAAATCAGTCATTTAAGTGTAGACATAAAAAACATCCCACTCAATTAACCGGAACTGACTGACTGCAATGTGGGTGGCTTCAGTGCACAAGCAATAATTGGAAGAGTAATTATTGTAATTTTTGTATTTCTGAGTTTGCTTTTCATATTTGATGCACATACGTTTTCATGAAACTCTAAATTTTAACATTATTTTGTGAGGATTATAAGGACTTTCATTAATTTCTTAGCTCAATATTTTTGGATTTTTTATTTTGCTTTAAGTTTTTTTATCTAAATTTCTTTAGTTTTATATTTTTAGTTTCTGAGTTAGATTGTGGTAATTAATCTTATTTTTTTGTCAAAGTAAAAAATATCGTTACTATAAGGGTTTATATATTTTATGTATGATGACAATTGTAATACTTGCAAGAGGTAAACCCTCGATATGTAAGTCAAAGGAAGCAAATAAATATGATATGATATGATATGACTCTTTAAGTGTTTTAGTAGCATCAGTTAATTTTCTATTTTAAATTAATCTTCAAATGTATAAATAACAACATTTCGTAAATTGATATTACTGATATGCTAGTTATTGAAGAACGTATATAAGTTTAGCTTTAATATTTACTATATTACTTCATTTTTTTTTTCACTACGATATAAAATGGAAGTTTGCTAACTGAATTTCCATCATTACAATTATTGAATGTTTACATAATCAATAAAGGGTTTAAATTGTTGTTATGGCTAAACCAAAACATATCTGTAACATTCTAGTGTTCCTTGTTTAATTACTAAACTCTAGACAACTGGATACTTGAATAATAAGAGTAACGGAATCTGCAATTCAAGTAAATAAACTAACATAAGAAGATATAAATTGTTATTGATGATACTAACAATTTAGTAATCTATAATTAACTTTCTCTAAGTTCTGTGCCCACAAAACTACAATGGTGATCGTATCACCTGTCCGTACTATTCGCCTGATCTAATTCAAATTACATTTTTTTTAATATGACGATAACAGCAAAAGTAGGTAAAAGATAAATAATTTAAGAGAAACCCTTTGATTAAGCGTCAATTTAGTTAGCTATGATTCATTTGTTACAGAAAATGGCGAAGCAAAGATGAAATAATTTGATTTTTTGATTTTTATTTTTCAGTTACGAAAATCCACAAAATAGTCACCAGGAGCAGACGAATGGACAGGCCAAGGCTCAAGCAGGATCAGCAAAGGATGTGGTTGGGGCGGTGAGTAGAGTTTATCATCATTACTAATAACTTATAACCAATGTTAACATTTTGTTATCATTGGAGAAATGTTGTACACTTTACAGTTACAACGTAATTTTGTCTGTTTTAATAGTTTAATGTCTCTTTCTGCAAAAATGTACAACTACCGGTACCTTGTGAAAGGACGCCACTGGATAGTCTTCTAGTGTTGTTGTTTTTTTTTACGGTTGGACGTAACCCTTTAGCCGGAGAAAAAGAAGATTCACTTATGTTAACAGAGGGAGAGGAAGGGACTGTTGATTTCTTTTTAAAAGAACGAAACTCTCAGAACTAATTAGAAGTTTAAAGTGATTTTACATAATTGAAGATATGAAAGCATAGTTCGACTCCACTAAGCTCTCTTCATTCATAATTTCACTTCTGAATGTAAATAGGTAAAAAATTGTCCTAAGTTCTCCCTGACTTCCCAAAGATAAAAATATTTCTTATAGTTATTTAAATTTAATATTTTTTCCCTTATTGATATTTTGAAACTTGATACGAAAAGATTTTGTAGTAAGGATTTGTTAAAAAATAAAACAAAACAAAACGTTAGTATCCCACAACAGGCCTTTGAAGTCGCGGGAGAGAAGGTTCCCGGCATTCCGTGACCAACAGACTAACTTAAGGGTGTGGTAGTCGGGTGGGCAGTCCGATGCTCGACCGCCTTTAACCTCCTGGGGGGAAAAAAAACATTAACTCATTCAGCAGAGGGCTGGTGGGCCCTAAGATCTGTCAGGTGGAGAATTTGGCGTGGAAAATCTCCGATCTCGCTTTGGGTGGGGATTGAACTTGGCTCCTCCTGTCCCGAGGCAATCGGTTTACCACTGGACTCACAAGGATTTTTATAAGTACGTGTATTTCATCTAAATCAGAAGCTGTTAGTCATATTTACAATTTAAAAAAAAAACCTCGTAAGCTTCTCAAAAAAAAAAAGAAAAAAAAAAGGATTCCGCTTGAACTTCATGAAATATCGAAAATATATAAACTTATAAATATTTCTAAATGTTAACAATCGCTTATGATATTTAATTTAAGATTCTTTTTGAATTTTGTTTTGTAAAATATTAATCACGTAATTTTATTCTAAGTAGAAACGAACACATGCGAGAATTGCAGACATTGGTGTTATTTTGTGATAAAATTAAAGTATTTTTAAAGTGATAAAGATCCAAGAAAATCCGAAATAGAGCTAAAAGAGTACAAATAAATAAAATCTCAATATGTTTAATTTCAGATTTGAATTTTTTATTTTTACATCATTTTAACTATAAACATTCAGAAAGGGAATATTCTGAGAGGGTCATGGATTATCTTGTCAATTGCTACAGAAGCTTCAATTTTATCAGGTTCTATTTTTTATACCAATGATATCCTGGAAGTCATCATTTTATTTTTCGTTGATGGATTCGATCCTTTTTTTAAATTTGTAATAAATATTTCAGGAGGAAACTACAACACTGATCATTGGTGACAGCGCCTTATCGATCCGTTTTGCCTCTGGCGCAAGAGTCAACCAATCAGGGAACAGGAAATTTGATGATGTAGAATGTCAGAAGACAAAATGGATTCTATCACTTTAAGAAAAGTTTACTAAACTTCAAGTTTAACTTATAGTTTATGAACTTTAAGATATAAAATAATCCATCTTACTCTTTTGATAAAAGTAATGTTTTGTATTTTGATAGGAAAATATTTAGTTTTATATTTAGTTTTTATATAACAGGAATCTTTCTGCACATTGACTTAAAGAGTAAAATCAAGGCCTATATATGCCGAAATATTTTAATATTTTCAAAGCTATTCTATCTTTAAAAATTATGACCCACGATCCAAAATGATATATTCACTCCCTACTATTAGAAAAATCGAGAAAGTGTATGAACAATGAAAACCAACCACCAAAAAAAAAAATCTCCGGATCGTAATGCATCCACTTCTCCCTGAAAATTATTGTTAATAAGTTAGCATATCTTTATTGGCAACCACACTCATCACGTACAATCAGTGTTTATCAAGACTCGTCGCTACACAGTACTCGGCAACGAGTTCTATGGACAGAGACCCTGTGACAGTCTGTTCTGTGGTGTCGTGACAGCTCCAGCGTTGGCAGAATGCCATGTGAGAAAGTTTTACCTTCTCTGTAATATCATCAATCAATTGTCCTTAATTGTGAAATCTATGTCTGTCGCTTACAGGATTGATTATAGGGAATTATAGTTCAGTTCACAAATAAATATAAAAAAGACATGGCAAATAATAATGGAGTAATCATTCCAGATACAATAGCGACATTTATTGTTAACAAACTGAACTCTTGTAAGCTGTTCGTGAATGAATGAATGAATGTAAGAAGGCATGATGTTGCTTATATCTTGGACATATCCTTATTATTTCTGTAAATTTATACTCTATTTATACTCTAATAATTATCAACTTTACTTTTTAATTGATTTGTTTCATTCATTTTGAGTAACTTCTTAGACATAGACTTCCAGGCGTGATTAAGAATTGGGAAAGAATTTCCTTATATGGAAAACTTTCTTTGATGAAAGCAACTATACGAATCTTAATGTGAAGCGTTTTACTGTTGCAGTAGATTCAAGTAATGCACGTAAAACATGGATTTAAATCTAATTGCTTTCTTACGTAATCACCAGATTCGCTATTATGTCTTATTGTTATCTTACATATATCCTTCCTTGTTATAAAAACAGTTCCTCAAAACTCTCCATTGTAGATACGAAGAGAAATCACTTGGTGCGGGATCGAGACTTAAATATCTATTTTGTTATTTGAAGGAAAAAAAATACACTTATGCTGAACTCCTTCGACATAATGTTTCCTCTACATTTTCACCATTGGCACCAGTATAGTGTTAAAGCTGGAATCGGATCATCTTATGCATCTTTACGTTGACTGCCAGTAACCTACATATTATAACTTATTTATATCATAGCTGATACATAATCTTATCTTTGATTAAATAAATGCTACCTATCCTGGCTGGCGCCTTGATGGTTTGTGACGTCACTTTATGATTTTGAAACATCAAAGCAAGTGTTTTTGCTTTGAAGTTTTAGCCCTACTACTTTTTAAACATCAACTTAATGATGATTTCTTTGAAAAGGTACCTTATAAATTTTTTTGAGTGCTACATTAAAACGTGCGATCACTTCATTATACTAAATTCAAATGAAAAATCTCCTTTTTACCCAAGATGAGATACCACTAAACGTATGTTTGTAGTACCGGCATCTTAACAAAACAGCTGCAACACAGAACAGTTCAATTATACTGTAAAGGCATTGTCAATTGTTCCCTACCACTATGTAATGTATGGTGAACTGCAAGACAACATTTAAACAGACTTTTAAATGAACCAGTATAAAATGATTTTCCGAAAGGTTTGTATATTTGTGGTCTTATATTTACAGTAACATCCTTAACGCATTCTGAAAAAATATTTTTTCACCACTAGCATAAAAATAAGCCATCTGTACATCTGTTTACGATTATATTAATTCCTTGTATTTATATTAGAACCTAAAATTTAAAAGGCAAATTGTAATTTTCTATTCATGAGGTTACTGTTCGTTTTGGTACACATTAGTTTTGGAGTCTATGATCAAAAATCACTTTAATTTCTCTGTTTTCCATTCACTAATTGTCACTCCCACTACACAGTTTTTTTTAATAATTTAATTTTGACATATTCATTTTTTTTCCTTTACGAAATTAATAATTTTGAAAACAAATATTTCATCACTAGTGGCTAAACAGCTGAAGTGTTTTCAGATAACAAAGCTGCTCTTATCTTAAAAGGCTCAAGATAAAATATTAGTGATTTATAGACTGATAAAAATAAACCAAAATAAAATATTATTTAACCTCCATAAAATTACACCAAAATAAAGTAAGCCTTTTATTTTTATTAACCAAAAGTAATTTTCTAATAGTTCAATTCCTATATTACTTTGGTCACTTTAAACGCAGTTTTTTGAACTAAATTTAATTTCTGATCAATGTTAAATTGTTTTTAAAAATAATTAAACTCTAAAATTAATAAATTGTTAACATCATTTCTTTATCTAGTTTTATATTTATGTAAAGATAAAATCTCTTCAGTAAACCAACACCTGCATTTTTTTTCTTATTGATTGAGCATCAAAATCTTATTATTCCACATGAACATTTTTCGTCGGTGTTTGTCTATTTGTAAAACGCTGGATATGAAATTTGCGTAACATTTCGTACATTGGTTATTTATGGTCCAAATTAAAACGGGTATATTTATTTTGTGTTTTCCTCTCCCAGCATCATTCAAAAATGATCCCAAAATCTCTAGCTAAAACGACTGATTTGATTCTTTAAAATTTGGCAAGATGTTCATTTATTGTCCTGATTACAATTCTGCTCCCCACACACACAATTCTCGAAATTGAGCTCTCCCAAGCGTACTTCTCTATGCAATGAGCGCCTACGTTTTGTATATTTTATACATAAAGAGAAATAAATCATTAAGGTATAAAAAGGAATAAAAACGCACACAAATAAAAATTACTCAGCTGCTTGAGGAATTTTTAATCCACGACAGTCTGTTTCAGATTTTTTAACCATCTTCATTTATTTACCCAGTATCTGCAGCTCAGGGAAAGCAAAGAAACATAAACAAAGACAAATAAACGAAACAACGGCCCTTCATATAAAGAGCATTAACAAAATAATTTGAATCTTGACATTTTTAAAGATGTATTTTTAATTCTTGTTTGATCGTTATCTGTTTAATATCTTGTATTTAATATTTCCATTATAGGAATTGTTCTTTCAATTATTTGGTCTCCATTGTTTTTTAAACTGAGAACGGTTCCAATAGTTTTGGAAAACACCGAGTAGTTATTCCTTGTACTGGAGAAAGTAATTAAGGATTCACATTATTAAACAACAACATTCGCTTCCCTAGAATAAAGGTAATTTAGAACATGTTTAATGACAATGATGATTCATGGCCACCTTCGCATCGCGATTTCAGGTTTCTTTGGAATATCCTCGAAAAACATTCTACAGACGGCCCCCGACTTAAGATTTTTCGACTTTACGATGGTGCGAATTCGTGTTTCGAAGTTTTATCTTTTCCTGGGCTAGCGATAGGCGATACGATACTTCCTCGTGATGCTGGGCAGCGGCAGCAAAGCGGAACTCAGTCGCGATTTTTTTCTTTTTTCACGTTCTTCAGGCCCAGTGTGCTTTTAACTGTGTACATTAATGGTGAGACCCATATATCCATTCTGATTTAACTATCAGTACAGCATTCAGTAAATCGTATGAGATATTTGAACACTCTATTGCAAAATGAGCCTTATGTTAGATGATTTTGCCCAATTGTAAGCTATATACGTGTTCTGAGAACGTTTAAAATAGGCTAGGCTAAGCTATGATGTTCGGCAAGTTAGATCTACAGTATGCGCCAAAAACAAACGAAACTGAACGTCACAAGCCTTTTTTGCTCATGCGACCACTTGATGGCCTCCTCGAACGACATCATCAAACGTAACAGTATGCTTATGTTGGTTGAAGCTTGATAGATGTTTAAATGGTGCTAGCAATGGAGGAACAACATTTTATTGCGGAGCATTATTTCGGTCATACTGAGTTCGACGTTTGCTATACAAATGGACCAAGTTTGCTATAAGTTGGAAATGCATTTCGAGAACGGTTTTAAAAACCATCATCACTCACAAACAGAGCTATGTTAACCGTCATTAAAAATTTCGTTCGACCGGCAGCGTTCTGAACAGTGCAAAGGCTGCACCGGACGTCCAGTTACAGTGATAACAAATGCGTATAGAGGAAGGCTCCTCGAGCAGGTGTCGCCTAAAAGAAGTCTACGGCGAACATTCTTTGAAGTGAATCTTAGTGAAACATCTTAGACGAATTTTCAAGGAAAATGGGGAGTTTGCCTATTAAGATACAGACCGGACAACGTCTGAGCAATGCCGACAAGGATGCGAGAATCATTACTGTGCGACGATGTTGGCGATGGCGTTCGATGATGAAGCTTTTCTGTCTGGTTTTCTGAAGAAATCCATATTCACTTGAATGGATTTATCAATCCATTCAAATCCACTTTCTGAGATTTGAACATCATTGCGGAGAAACCCCTCTGTAGTGAGCGTGTAACAAATGATGTGCGGCGTCTGCAAAAGGCATCTTGGGCTCTTATTTTGTTGAGGATAATCATGGCAATCCTGTGACTGTGAACCAGGTGCGGTGCAGAGAAATCATTCTCACACCATTTCTGGGGCATCTGATGAGATTCTGCCTTGCACGTAATTTGCCACTTCATACGCAATGGTTTCAGTAGGATGGGGCCATTTGCCGCACGCTTCAGTTGCTTCATGCGAATTTTGGTAATCTCATTCATCTGATCTTACACCACCGGACGCTTGTAATTGGGATATTCTGAAGGAAGTCATTTTCCGAAAGAACCCACCGGCAACCATTGGTGATTTACATCAAAAGACTCTGACTTGCGTCAAATGAAGGAACTTCTCTTCAGGGACATGTTTTAGAATCTACGTGGGTGTTACGAGTATAACGCAACGGACAGCAAATCGAACACGTGCTATGCCTCAGAAAACGTGAAATTGACTTCCATGTAACGCAAGCTTCCTCTACTGTTTGTATGTGACATAAACCTTTATCGTACACAAAAATTTCAGTATCATTTGTTTTGGCACATAATGTATTAAATGCATTTTCGACTTACGATGGGTTTATCAGAATTCCATGGTAAGTGAAGAGCATCTGTATTTCATTACGGTATTTGTAGCCAGTGAAATACGATGAAAATATCATTATACATAAAGTTCAACTAAAAATATGTCTGATGGTTTAAGGAATTAGTTTGAAAGAAACTAAAAATGAAGTGATACAAACTTCATCAACATGTCTTCAATATTTCGTCCTATTTTTCAAGGACTTTCTCAAGATCCATATGTTTAAAACTTAAATAACGAAAAATACAAAATATGAAACATAAAAGGAAAGAGAAAAATCCTTTTTCTCATTCCTAATATTACAAATTATAACAAACTCTCATATGCGAGATCTTACATTGTAAATTAAACAATTGAAATCAAATATAATCATAAACAATTGAAATCAAATATAATCATAAACAACTGAAAACAATACAATCATAAACAACTGAAAACAAATAAACAATTAATTTTAAAATAAATATTTGTGAATAAACATGTGAACTTTTAACTAATCTTTAAAATTCTTTTTAATCTTTTGTTTTTTATTAATGATTTTCTAAATATATTTAAGGATATCTTATTAACTCTAAGTGATTTGTTTTTATTTATACATATACAACAATTTATTAAGCAAGATTCCAAAGCGAATCTCTTAAATTCATCTGTGACGTAATAAATTAGATGAACTACAGGGTCTGGATTGTGATCATTATCCAGACAATGATCCGCCCAATCTGAAATTTTCCTAGTTCCGCTCCGGTAGGCACGGACGTGCTCATCCACTCGTTCCCTAACCGTCCTCCCTGTACTTCCTATGTAAATACCCCCACAATCCCTACACACCAAGGCGTATACTATACCCATGTTTTTATACTAAGAAAGAATACTAAGAAAAAAGATGAAAATTCTTTAAAAAACATGGGTATAGTATACGCCTTGGTGTGTAGGGATTGTGGGGGTATTTACATAGGAAGTACAGGGAGGACGGTTAGGGAACGAGTGGATGAGCACGTCCGTGCCTACCGGAGCGGAACTAGGAAAATTTCAGATTGGGCGGATCATTGTCTGGATAATGATCACAATCCAGACCCTGTAGTTCATCTAATTTATTACGTCACAGATGAATTTAAGAGATTCGCTTTGGAATCTTGCTTAATAAATTGTTGTATATGTATAAATAAAAACAAATCACTTAGAGTTAATAAGATATCCTTAAATATATTTAGAAAATCATTAATAAAAAACAAAAGATTAAAAAGAATTTTAAAGATTAGTTAAAAGTTCACATGTTTATTCACAAATATTTATTTTAAAATTAATTGTTTATTTGTTTTCAGTTGTTTATGATTGTATTGTTTTCAGTTGTTTATGATTATATTTGATTTCAATTGTTTATGATTATATTTGATTTCAATTGTTTAATTTACAATGTAAGATCTCGCATATGAGAGTTTGTTATAATTTGTAATGTTAGGAATGAGAAAAAGGATTTTTCTCTTTCCTTTTATGTTTCATATTTTGTATTTTTCGTTATTTAAGTTTTAAACATATGGATCTTGAGAAAGTCCTTGAAAAATAGGACGAAATATTGAAGACATGTTGATGAAGTTTGTATTTGTTTGGAATTTTAAATGATATTGAAGATAAAGATATGGTTCTTTAAAAATGAAGTGATTTCAGTTGATTAGGATTTCTTATATGGTGGAGATGTTCCATCACTCAAAGATAGCTGTAACAAATATGATTAGGATGTAATTTTACTAAAACTTTGCCTAGGACGATGTTCACCAAGCTATCGTTAAAATTGAAAAATGCTCAAATCATCTCTTAACATAAATTGTCTGTGCATCAGCATTCACCATCAACTTAGCAGTCGCTGAATCGCTATTGAATCATCAAAACTTAGCTGCCTGATTTTCTTCCGTTAAGTCATTCATCAATTAGAAGTCATTGCCCTCGATTTGTTCACCTTTTACAAGATGGCTGAAGTCGACTCCGATTTCTATGATTTTTGACGGTGAATGCAATTCATGTACTCTACTAAAAATTCCGAAAATTAATTTTAAATAGGGATAATTCATTTGAAGATTCTTGGCTTCGAGAGAAAAATTCGATGCCCACGTCTCTTTCTTCTTCCTGGAAGCCGCCATTTTGAAAATTACTCCGCAAAGGTGATCTGGAAATGATGTTTGATGTTGTTAACCAATCCCAACCACTATTAGAAAAACGACACGTTATCCAATGACTCATCAATAAACTATTGTCTAATTGGGAATTATTTGAAGACCTCTAGATCTCCGATCACGAGTAGCGGCTCATCAACTGACAATTGCTTTGGCGGAGCGTTGGTGCACACCTCCCGTAAGCATTGAAATTCAATTCTGTGACGTTGTATTGGCTGGTAGGCGATCGTTGACTGAACTGAAGAAGATGCACCGTTTCCAAATGACGTCACATGGAACTTTAATCTCAAAGGTGCATGGAAATATTCACAAGAGAGGGAAATTGAATCTTTACATTATCCTAAGAGATTTATTTCCTATATATAAGCCAGAGCTATTCGTCATTCGAAGATTCAGATCACTGTATCTATTTTGTTCTTATCTTTAAAAAGATCGCTTTCTTTTCCACCATTTCAGTGAGAAACTTTAAATAGTCTCTTTTCTGAAAATACTGACAAAGGAAATATAGAGATTACAATGGAAATTAGCGTTTCAAATATCTAATCGTAAAGAACTTGTGTGACTAACCAAATTAAATACAGGAAGAATTCTTAAGAACCAAATGTAGCAAAAAAGAAGGGAAGCATGAAACAAGAAACTTCAAGAACATCCTACAAAATCGGATTAACTTAAAAGCTATCTGCTTTAAGTGGGGGAGGTTTCACTTAATTTCTTCAATATTGTATTTTTCATATCCACCACTGCAACGTCGTGAGTTATTAAACTTCAAATTTCTTTCCCTTTGCCCTTTAACTGCTTTTCTCTGAAAAATTGAGTCAGTCAACTACTAGCAGATCATAAAACACTTGTCTGAGTGGATGGGATTTAAGGATGTGATTTTAGTTTTTTTCACAGAAAATCACGTGAAGCTCAAGTAATTTTAGATGCCCTTATCTGATTTACATAACAAAAAACACCGATGAGGTCTATTGAATATTCCTCCTTTCTGATTGGCTGACTGCTGTCTATTGAGAAAACATAGGTCACAATGGAGAATTGATTTTTCACTCAGTTCCTGGAATCAGGATTAACTCCGAACAAAAGAACCCACTCAGTAATGATCAAACCTTAGAAAGGAAAAAAAAAGAAGCAGCAGAGAAAACTTCCCTATAGTTGATTTGCATTTTTATTGTAATCTAATCCCTCGCCAATTCCTCCTGCCAAGAACTTTCAGTTTCTTTTCGTATTCCGATAATTAAAAAACGATTAGAATAATATTTTTCATTGGAGCAGTTTCATTAAATGACAGAAATTGGAAGGGAAGAAGAAATCTTCTTCAAAAACACTTAAGAGAAATTGTTGGCATTAAACATAATTTTCATAAGCGACTTAATGTCAGATTAGCCTAATCTAAAGGCGAAAATATTTACTGCCTTCAACACAACAGAAGAAAACACTGCAAAGACAGTAGGTGACAATGACGTGAACAGTAGCTTCTTAGTGAAGGATAATTACTTGAAAAAATAAATCAAGTAAGTACAAACAAATTAACAAAAACTGCAGCTGAAAACATCAATTTAGACGTGGAAGTCTTTTTAAAAATTGATTTGTGTCAGTATATGGACACTAATACGAACAACGAATAATTAAACTAATAATGAACAGATACTACATAGTTCGTCTGTGAGATGTCTGAGGACCTTTAGTGTACCTGGGAGCATGGGTGTTAATGTACTAATCTCTTCTAATAAAGAAACACAAACACTCATTAACCAATAAAATATACTAATTTAACAACCAAGTATTACAGTCCTTTTAACAAAGAATAATCAGTTGGTTTATAAATAATCTTCAAACTATTTTAGCATTCTTTGAAAGACAGTGTTGAAGTTTTCCATTATTCTTTTCGGTTTGTTCCTGTTGTCTAGAGATTCGTTTTTCTTTTGTTTCCATTTGATCTTTGAAGCTATAAATAGAACTCTAAAATTGAGTGTTGAAAATTTTATGAGAAGCCAAGATGCGAAGATCCAGGATTTTGAGACTAAAAGCAAAACATTGGACTGTCCTTTTTGTAGAAAAGAACAAAAAGCATTTTACATCAAGTTGTTTAACATTCTATAACTGTAAGAATTCGTAAATGTAGTCTATTGTTGTTTAACAGTGTAATATTGCTGAATCCCTTTTTATCATAAGAAATCCTTTAAATTGAAATGGGAGGATTTATAGGACTTACAGAAATATCATTTATTTTATATTTTGAATATGAAGGCTTTTCTACAGATCGATATGTCAGCAATCCTATAATAAAAAACAAAATCAAAGATACCATGGACTTTTACTCGATCGCAACTTTCCCAGTCTGATGTCGGAAAACGAAAATTATGTTGACTGTTCGCTTATCAAAAAAAATGCTCAGAGGGCAACAAGTCCGGAAAACACGGAGGCCGAGGAAATACAAAGATTCAGGAAAAGTATTTGCTCACTAAACATATGATTAGGCAGAAACTATCTACTGCTAAAGCAGAGTCTAATTTTATTAAAATAGGAATGTATTTAGTACAATACTTAATACACTTTAATATACTGTTCCTTGGGAAGTGTAATATGCATTCGTAAGAAGAGTATGTTTTTGATCGCTTTCTATACCATACTTTATTACATTGATACACTTCATACTTTCCATACCATACTTCATTATACTTCATATTGTACAAATTGTGTTTGTTGGCCAACTGCACACAGGTACTTTTGATAAAGAATAATTACATGCGAAACAATCATCCTATTAATAGGCAAAAATTGTACGGTTGTACGGATATTTGTGCATTTGTCATCCCAAAAGCGCTACAGAAACAGTATTGACGCCGAAACGAAATACAAGGTGACGCCACCAACATTTCTTTGTCTGGATCAACATTATTTTAGGGCAGGAGGTTAACTTATAATGACAACGCGTAGCACTAATATATATATGTATATATATATATTTTAAGTCATGGACTACTACACACGTTTTGCTTTATTAATTACACGTGATCTGATCCCTTATTGACTCTTCTAGCATATTTCGAAACTAACCTGTAAATATGGATAATTACATGCTTGCAAGAGTTACCATGATCAAAATACATATTTTGTTTTATTATTGCTTAGTCATCATTCAAATTATATGTGAGCTGTTATGGACGACATGGCTTTTAAAAAATGAGCTTAGAACATCGTTTTCATTCTTGTGTTTTGAAAATTTCACGGTATTTAAAAAATGTGGAATGTATTTTATTCCGTGAATATTTCACGGGTTGCCACTAGTACCTATAATTAATCGTTTTTAGGGCATATTCTGCTGTTAGTTGCGTTTCCGTAAGAGAACATATGAGAGCATCTAAACTTACTTATCGTTAGAAACGATAAACTTACAATAGATTACTTATCGTTAGAAACAATGTGCAGTCGCATTAAGAGACAATGATTAACAGTACTATCCAACTACAGCTTTCAATCAGAAATCTTTCCTTCCATACCTTTCATTTTTTTTAATAAAACTCTTGTGAATTCAGTGTTCAAAATTAAAATTAAAAGAGAAGTTACCTTTTAAGTAAAATTACTTATATATATATATATATATATCTTAATTTATCAGTCTGCTCAGTACAGTTAATAAAGAATGTGTGACTTATCGTCTTGGAAATGCAATTCACATCTTAGTCAAACCCAAATTTATAATAATAGATAGAAAAGTCAGTACTGGTCTGTCTCTCTTTGAAACTTATAAATGCTTTAACTATAATAGTGAAAGTTCCTTTTCTTAGTGAAAATTCATTATTTTTAAAACTACACAATATTCTCCAATGGAAGACGGAGTGTATTTCATATTTACTTCTTGAATATCAATAATTTGACATTTCTAAATTTGATAACTGGCGCCATACAATGTCGAACGTTTTAGCAATTTCTTGTTTGGTGAAAGCAAATGTATGACCTTGCTAATACTTGTGGCATTTCTTTAATCGTGAATCTAAAATTTCCCCGATTTCTGGCATTTATTTAAAGATAATTCGGTATTATATATTAGCCCAAGACCCCCCCTCCTTTAAATCAATAGCTGGAAAATATTATTAATCATCATCATCTTCACATATCATAAAATAAATGTAAATTTAAAAATAAATTTAAAATACATTTATTACAAAGGAATTTTCGAAGAGACTATTTCCTTCTCTTCTTCTTCAGCTACAATACAATAATTTAATTTAATTCTCAATGTATAGAATTAAATCATTTAATAGAATTAAATCTATCAATACATAGATTTAATTCTCGATGTAATAATAAGGTAAGAATAGATGAGATGAATTGTTAAAATGATAGTTACTACAATGAAATGTTATAACTATCATGATTTCACTTCCCATATTTGTTATGAATTATTGTAGCTGAAGAAGAAGAGAAGGAAATAGTCTCTTCGAAAATTCCTTTGTAATAAATGTATTTTAAATTTATTTTTAATTTTACATTTATTTTGTGATATGTGAAGATGATGATGATTAATAATATATCTAGAAGGAGTGAGATAAAGAAGAAATACGGTATGTACATTTATAGCTGGAAAATATTTTTAAATCAATAAAGAAAGTAATCAAAATTGAAGACTACTTAGGATAACGAAATGATTCGCTAATTTTGATTGGACGAATAACCAAATGAGCTAACGAATCAGAAATCCCTTTTTAATTCGTATCGGAGAGGTTTTAAAGAGATTAATTAAATAGGATCTTGATTCTGAGGGGATACTTCAACTGATCCACCAATTTATTATATTATCCCTAAGTGGTTGTTCACAAGAGTGGATGCTATTCTGTATTATGTAATCACTCTTGCGGTCCTCCATTCACCCATAATTTGTAATAAAGTGAAGTTCATTTAATTTGTCAGACAAACAACAGCAGTAATCAGTTAAGCAGTTATTACAAACAACAGATAATTAATTATTTAACAGTTGTTAACTTTAATTGATTATTATTTACAAGCGAAGCAGATGCTTGTCCGTCGCCATTTTTCAATCGCAGGAACCTTTAAAGGATGTTTGATATGCGGTTAGATCTCTCCAAAAATAAATTAGTGCCTGAAAGAGCGATATTGAAAGACGATATTACATTGTGATCATGAATATCCTCCTACATATGAACCCATAAATATTTCATTACACTTGAAATTTCCTTTTTTGAACTCATTACAATCACACAATCCTACTTATGTATCGGTTCATATTGTTAAGATTGATTTGGAATTGATATAAGAGGTGAGACAATTAAGAATACTCATTGTGAAAAACATGTAAAAAAAACCTGGCGCACATTTGAAATAATAAAAAAAAAATAAAAATAAAATGCTACAATACAGTTAGTCGTTAATCCTCGTAGTAAAAGTATATGAAAAGCATTTACATTAAAAAAAAAAAAATAGTTGTTCATTTACTTTTTTCCTGATTTTTTTTTTTTTTTTTTTTTTTTACCGGGATCAATAGAGATATTTTTAAACACCTTCTCTGAAAGTTTGTAGAATACATAGTGCTTAAATTATCTTCATCACATTTTTTTTTGTTGCCTAACTCCCTGTATTTCAATAGGATACCAACCAGAGTGAATAGCAATCTTCCATGTAACAACCTGTGCTATTTCAGCTTTCTAGGATGCACAGTTTTTGAATCATCGTTATCATTTCCCAAAACTAAAGTGAGATTTATCAAATCAGTCTGTGTGTGTGTATATGTCCTCCACCCCCTTTTCCAAATAACTTTTGAACCGTTGAACAGATCTTCTTTAAAATTGGTCTGCATATTCCAGGACTACGGACCACCTAATTTTTATATTTGAAATCTTTTTCTAATGGAGTCTTATAGAGAAATTAGTACAAGAATATGACAGAACTATCCATGGAAAAAAGCATTAGATATGCAATGGATTTCTATTTCTTTTAATCTTTCATTGCCTTAACCAATGGATAGTAAATCTTTAATCCACTCAGCATCGTTTGATTGATTAAACTTAATCCGTTTATACAACTTAAGTTAATAATCAAGCTTTAATTTACTTTTCCAGTATATATACCATTCGTATTCAGTAGATATTAGAATTTGAATATAAATGTAGGATTTTTCGTTTTTAACTATATTCTTATAAAAAGAAATAACATTTTAAAGAAAGAAGGCTTTTAAGTTCTTTTGAATTTTTGTTAAACTCTTATTTACACTCTGTTTGGGCATTACGAAATTTACACCAAGCTTTTAAATCCATTTGATAATTATTATTATTATTATTATTATTATTATTATTATTATTATTATTATTAT
>JAFIDM010009631.1:299475860-299514509 GCA_023159025.1 Thereuonema tuberculata
ATTATTATTATTATTATTATTATTATTATTATTATTATTATTATTATAAAAAATAAGTACTATTTGTACTTATTTACTGAGAGACAGATTCATAGAAGAACAATAAATTAAGCCTCGATCCCTGAATTCTTCACAATTCTAAAATTTTCAATTCAAATATTAATAATATGTTTTTTATTTCTATAAATTACATCCAACTTTAAAAACTTACATCAGAAATATTTTGAATCTAAAATCTCGTTTTATTGATTTTTTATAAAATAACATTCTTTATATAAAATTATTTGTAAGAAACAAAATCACCTGACATCGCAATATTGAACTGAAATTAAGAACAAAAAATTAGTCTTATGGCCTAGAAATTCTAGAAAGGCTAGAGTACGAAGTGGAAATACACTTCGGTTTCGGGAAAAAATAGATTTTGTTGATAGTGTTGCATTAAATGCTTAATCAATATATAATACTAGCTTAAAGTACTCGCGTTGCCCGGGGAGGGGATGTGGGTGGAAACGGGGGAAGTCCTGATTCTCCCCTTCTCCACAACCCTATCACATCCAACTTTCCCTAGTTGTTCCAATTGTTGCACAACAATATTTATGTAGGTCCCATTGTCGCCACCAGGTGCATATATGGCGCTATTTCAAAGATTGTGTGGTTATCCGGGTTCTAAGGATAGCCTACATTTTCTGCAGGATAGTAGAGGATATCTATGAAAAATTTGGTTCAGGCAAACGCTGTAAAATTGGATAGAGAACATACAGTACAAACATACAAACTTTGACTTTTATATATTTGAATATATAAATATATTTTTATATATTTAGATATAATTAAAATTTAATTATATAATAATTATAAATAATTAATAAATTATTTAAACAAAGAAAATGGATTTTCCATTTATTTATTTTTTATTTATTGATTTGCTTATCACTCTTTGTGGTCGTATGCTTATCAAAGTTAATAGGAATCTACCTTCCAAACATTTACTTCATCTCTGTAACTTAGCTCTGTAGAACAAACAATTATCTTGATCAAGACAGAAGGACAACGAACAGGATTGTTTGTAATCTTTAGCTCCATATCTTTTTTGGTTGGATAAATGTCACAACCAGGAGAGATTTCCTGTGAAAAATCATAGACCTAACTCTAAAATTTCAGTTTAATTGGATATATAGTTTTTGATTACTATTTTTCTATGACAACATACTTTGGTAGCTTTCTTACCTTGAGCTGTTTATTTATTGGCTTAATATGTAACAAAATCGTTAAGAATCTTTTTTTGAGCTAAACTGCAACTTCTCTGAAATATATATATATATATATTTTTTGGTTTTGTTTTGTTTTATAATGGAGGGATTCGCGATAAAGGATAATGTTGTTTAAGGTTGGCGAGTCAAAATGTGTTGAAAGCCACTGTATTTGATCAATGACTTATTAATTATAATAATAGACTGAGATGTAAATAAAACGTGTCAGTCCTTAAAAAACAAAATATTCTTCAGCAATTTTATCAATGATGTAATAGGAAGTGTTGAAAAGTTGGAGACAAACAAAAGCTGCAAGAGTGAGAATAAGCTATTAACAGAATATCATTGTATTATCAAAAATCTAAGGATTCATTCAACCGCTCATGGCAAAATACGGTACCGAGGGAGGTATAGTTTCCCAGTGGTCCTTGGCCAACTGGGCATTGAGTTCTGGAAAACCAATCCGACGCTAGCTCATCTGAATAAAAAGCAAAACAAAAAAACGCAATTTTCCATTTGGAAAGGAGTGGGATAGTCGCAGGATCTTAATGGAGAAGAAGGAAAGCGGAACCTCCTCCCCTCGAAGGAATCGAACTTACACCTAGTGAAATAAATTATGATCAAATAAGAAACCTCAGTCAGAATAACACGTTCGTATACAAACGAAATAAAGATTTTTAGCATTGTGTGGGAGGAAAAAAAAACTATCGAGACTGAAAATTTATCTGTACGTGAGTTCTGTGACATTTCTCTCACAAGAAGGTTTCCTTGAATTACAACTTTCCACTCATTATTTATCAATATTTTTAGAAGCAAAATCTATTCTATTTTATTCAGAACCATGAATACTAGTTACAATTAAATAATAGAAGAAAATGCCTTTCTTAGACGTATATTTGACTGTAAATTAAAAACTGGTATTAAAAGCTTTGGAAAGTAGATGGAAAAAAAAACCTAATCATTCACTACTAAAGATTATGTTAATAACTACATTTCTTATATGTTTTATTTTTGTGCTGGATAGAAAAGTGACTTTTTTTCCAGTTTTTGTAATTAAATTACTTATTAATTGTGACGTAATTAATTTCTCTCTGGATTCTTTTAGTGTGAATTTTATCTTGTGGTTCTGATAATAAGAAAAAGTAGATTAGCAATTTTAATTCTTAAAAATGTTGATAAATAATGATACAACACAAGGAAAAGCTTTTATGAAAGAATACTTAATAGAAAAATGAAATACATTTCTTAATAATATAAGAACAGCTTTCTGATTTATTCAAATATCTCTTCCCTCTTAAAATAAACCGAAGAAGAAGTTACAATCTATTAAAATAAAAAATAAATTATGATATTAGATTCAATATCAAAATAGAATCGAACATATATCTAGTTAATAACATAACATAGTTAATAACGTAGTCTTCGGTAGTGAATAATTACGTTTTTATTCATAACTTCTATATATTTTCCAAAGATAGATAAGAATTTACAGTGAAATATACGTGTATGAAAGACGTTTTGTTTAATTATTTAATTGTATCTGGCATTCATTAACTACACTGTTATTATCGTTAAAAGGTATGATTTAATTAATAACAAAAGTGTAGGTCAAGTTATAAATGAAGCCTAATAGCAATTATCGTTCTTTTGTTGAATGAGAGAAGGAATAAAGAATCATGATGAGAGGGTATTCTGAGAACTGGAGACAGGAAGTAGGAAGGAGGGGCCTTCGATTCGTCCTTTTTTTTTTTTATCTAAGAATGACTAGAAGGTCAAAAGGTTACAACGCATTTTTTTATCTTCAAAAAGCATCTGAAGAATCACATTAACTCTGAAGATATTGGAAGTAGAATGACATTTCAAAAACGATTTGAGATAAAATAAAAAGGATTTTAGTGATTTTAATTTTCATTTTTATAATGACTTTTTGTAAAGAATTTTTATAATGACTTTCACAAATCTAAAATTACCATTAAAATTTCAGCTTGCTGGGTTAAATAGTTTTAAGTTTACTTGACCGCGGAACAGACGAACTGATATGACTTAAAATTGCATGTCTTTTCGTTTTTGTTTTAATCTTTTATTTTATTTTATTTTTGTTTTGTTTTTTGTTTTAAACTTCTCTAAGTATTAAAGAAGGTACAAGCACAAGAGCCAAAAGTAATTGATAGCTATCTCTATATTAATACAAACATTATATTTACTGTTAATTCATTTAGTTTAACAAGAGTAGGAATATTGCATTTTTTTGAATTAAAAAAATTAAATCATCGTTCCTTACTTAAATTGTTCCTATTAATTCAGAGCTGGCAAACAAAATAAAAAATGATTCGTTACGTTTTTTGAGTGAAAAATAAGTGATTTTCGTTTTCCGTTACGTTTAGCGTTATTACAAAATAATTAGGCCTGAAATAAAAGCATTATTTATTTATTTAAGTAATTTATTTAACATTAATTTTTTATTAGATAAATATATGTTACAAAATATATTTATATATTATATTTTTAAATTAAAAATAATTTATTTATCATTTGAAATAATTATTATTATTTTTTATTATAAAAAAAATAAATTTTCTCATTCGTGTTTCGGGATTACGTATCTACAGTACTTTAAATAAGCTGATTTACAGATATGTCGGTTTATTGTGTAGGGAAGTATAAATAATTATTTTAAAAACCTTGTATAAATAATTATAATAATTAATTATTGCAATAATATTATTTTAATGTAATTAATATTGCCGATTCATAAATATTTATTTAAAGACAAGAAATTGTCTTTTTTGTATCTTTTTGCATCTTTTCCATCGTGCCCCTTAATCCAAAGAAAGATTTTTAAAAATTGGAGAAAAACCAATGGTGGAATTTTCGGAAGAGGAGATAAAACATACAGGAAAAGAAGGGTTAATTTACTTTTCTTTGAAAGACGCCGAAGTTCCACCAAAATAGAAACAATGTAATACTTTTTAACGAAGAAACTCAGTTTATATTTTTCCTTTTCTTACGTTTTCTGTTACTACTATTTGAAAAATTTCGTTAACGGTTTTTTTTTTTTTTTTATGTTAAGCAAAAATTTTCGTTATTTCGTTGCAAGTAATGTTTTCCAGCATTGGATTATTTTTAATTATATTAAAGCTCGCGCAGATATTAAGAGGATTAAAGACAGATTAATATACATTGTTTAAAAAATCCATAAAAAAGTCAATATTTCGTTTATAAGGCTTTTCTAAAGGTTTTGTCGCCTTCACGCGCTTATTTCTCGATTAGGATCCACACGGGAAAAATTCAAATATAAAGTTGGAGCGCGTCTGCCTAGTTGTACGCATGCCAAGTTCCTAGCGGTCCATCAAGCGATCCAGACATAGTGTGAGGACAGGGGAACAAACACTCACAGATTGATTTGAGGGTCCTCATTTTCCTCTTAGAAAGTAGAATCCGTGCTTATGATTTGTGGTTATGGATTGGACATTTTGAGTTTTCTGTAAGCTTTATTGAAGCTTGGGGTCATGGCTTTGCAATGGCACGATAGTTTTGTGGATGATCGGTGGTGATGGAGGATTTCTTGGGGCTTTTCTGTCAGCGGTTGGATCATCTTCCGGTCAGTTGTTTTCAATCCCAGTCTAAGCAATTCAATCAGAATTGATCTCTGCCCACTGAACCTCACTCAACTCGAATTTTATTAAGTCGTGGAACATCCTGACATTCAAGATGGCGTCTATCCACGATGATAAACACACAAGCGAAGCATCGCAGAATAAAAAGACATAAAATAATTAAAAGTAAAAAAAAAAAAAAATACTCAGTTATATTACAATAAAAGTACATTATAAATAGTCACTTTCGTTTACTTATGGTTTTGTTTACATTAAATTAAACTACCATATTATTCGAGTTTATTTAATACAATAAGCTTAGCGAGTTATAGATTTTGGTATTTCTTGTCATACAGTAGTCTTCCTCTAATTTTCCGTGAGTATTTGTTTCAGATAATCTTCAATAGAAATTTTGCCTATGGTGTGCTCATGGTTAAGATTATTCGGTAAAATACTCTACATTTTCTGTCATCTATTTCCGAAAAATAATAAACCGACAGGAATATCTCAAAGATCTTCAAAAACAGATTTTATTTAACACTATCAATTCGCTACCTAGATATAAGTTCCTGATAGAAGATAAAAAAAAAACCGTGTAACGGTTTCGTTTTTACAGTTTCAACCAATAACTAATTTTTCTAAAAATCATAAATATGGTAAAGGTCATCTAATTATAGAAAGCAAAATCGTCTAAATTTTGGAAAGTTATTACACTCATTACCAAAAAAAAAACGACGAACCTAGAAGGAGTTGTCCGATTGTAATGAAATTTCGTATGCAAAGACATTGGGACCGCACATGCAAATGATTAAACTTTGGTGTCTAATGAATGAATAGCGAGAGAGACAGCGCATCGGAACTGCGCACACAGCAGGTTTATATAAGAAGCGATTTTCAATCTGATGGTCAAAATTTCTGTTGCATTGCGATTTACGATACCTTTCAACGACTGAAAAAATGCCTCGCCGCAGGATTCGAGCTCATTACGTGCAACTGTCAGAGTTTGAAAGAGGTCGTATCATTGGATTGAAAGAGGCAGGTTGGGCAAATCGGAAAATCGCTCGTCATATGGATCGAAGTGATGCGGCGATTAGAAGATGCTGGCAGGAATGGGTGGACAATGGCAGATTTCAGCGTCATGAAGGTAGCGGTCGCCCTAGGGCCACAGCAGAGCGGGAGGATAGAGTGATTGTCAGATCAGCTGTCACAGCGCCTGAATCATCGTTATCAACCATCAGACGTGCGACCCGCACAAGAGTGTCCACCATGACCATTCACAGACGGCTGAAAGAGCGACATCTACGCTCGTACTGACCGCTACGCCACCTGCCACTCACGTCTGCACACCTCGGGCCAGATTACAGTGGTGCTTGGCTCGATCCGGTTGGAATGATGCTGACTGGGAACGTATAGTGTTTAGCGACGCATCCCGAATCCCGCTTCCAACTGTGTCCTGATGATCGTCGCCGACGTGTCTGGAGACGCCCAGGGCAGCGTGCCGATCCTGCTTTCACTATTGCACGCCACACAGGCCCTCAACCAGGAGTTATGGTCTGGGATGCCATTTCCCTTGATAGCCGGACCCCTTTGGTTGTCATTAGCGGCACACTTACAGCACAGCGGTACGTCGACGACATTCTGAGACCTATTTTGCTACCCTTCCTTTTGCAGTACCCTGGCCTTATTTTTCAGCAAGATAATGCCAGACCACATACGACACGTATTGCTATGACCTGTCTTGCAGCTTGTGAAACACTTCCTTGGCCAGCCAGATCCCCAGATCTCTCTCCAATCGAGCATGTCTGGAATATGATGGAAGGCGACTGCATCCACCAGGGAATGTGGATGACCTAGCCCGACAATTGGAGCAAATTTGGCGAGAAAAACCGCAGGAGACCATCAGGGAGCTTTATCACTCTTTGCCACGTCGTGTGGCAGCTTGCATTCAGGGTAGAGGTGGGTCAACACCTTATTGAGCTCGTTACTTTGTAACTCTGTAACTCTGAAATAAATCATTCAATTTGTCTGAAATTTTAATCATTTTCTATTCTGTACATAATCTTCCTCTCCACCAATTTTGTCTCCATCGGATAACTCCTTCTAGGTGCGTCGTTTTTTTTTGTTAATGAGTGTATTTAATATCAGACATAAAAGCAATTTTAAAGTTACAATTCCTTATATTGCATTTCCGATTTATTATTGCATCAGAAGTGTCATTAATTTTAATGAATTGTTTAAATATCGCAGGTATTTTCATTTTTCAAATTAATATTTCATTTGAAAAATGCATTTTTTAGACTATATTATTAAATACACAACTATAGTTGATGGCCTTATTGGACTCTGGCTTTATTTCATTTTATTCTTATTTTTCTAGACGTTATTAAAATCAGACTTTATTCTAATGCGAGGCTTTTCAATTGAAGTTGACTCATAACCCTATTACGCTGCAGCTCCTTTAAATTTGGTCTTATATTTAGTAAACATCTACTTAGTTATTGACTACTACTAAGTAACTGATGTGAATTTGTTTGTTTTCAGATGCAGTTCTGGCAGAACCGCTCGCTCTCCCAACTGGATATGTTCATCGACCAATCAGAACCGACGGAAAACTGCGGTCAGATCCAGTTCAGCCTCGAATACGATTTCCAGACGTCCTCTCTCATTCTCAAGATTATCCAGGTAACGTAACAGCTCTTCAAAGTTAAAGGGCACAAAAAGTTAAGCATTTACGAAAGAATTGTTTCATATAAAGAAACAGTTCTGTCGTAAATGCTTAAGCTAAGAAATAAATGAAGCAAAAACTGTCTTTAAATAAACGCATATTTTTTTTAAGTAACCTACTGCAATCCAGTATGTTTCCGACCTTCTAAGATTTTTATCAAGTGAGTAGAACTTAAAAGGAGGCCCATCTTAGGGAGTAAGAAGCATATTGGTTGAAGCAATCATTGTTAAAATTTAAGAATGTTTATTTTTACTTGGAAATTTAGTGAAATAAAATGTCTCTTGCTAAACGTTCAATTAATTACTTACTACAAAATCTATCTTCTAAAAACGCTGTGCTTCGGAAATAAGCAATAATAATAAAAAAAAACTATTCTGTTCTATGGTACGATTCTGTTAGCTAATTTCTTCTTAACTTTAAGTTTTGATTTAAAGTTAATGTTAATGTAGAAGATGGGGGGTAAATGTATACCTAGCACCGCGACCTAAGG
The DNA here is from genome assembly GCA_023159025.1 of Thereuonema tuberculata. Lineage (NCBI taxonomy): Eukaryota > Metazoa > Arthropoda > Chilopoda > Scutigeromorpha > Scutigeridae > Thereuonema > Thereuonema tuberculata. The sequence continues at coordinate 299,483,922 of JAFIDM010009631.1, forward strand.
TCTATTGTACTTCCCCCAACCTTAATCCCCAAAAAAGACCTGTAGCTACGGCAAACGCCAGTAGTTTACTTATAGGGACCGTAAACAAATCCTTTGGTTCTAAAAAGAAAGATCCTAGGATTTTATGTCTAAGCGCTGTGAAATATTCACATTAAGATATCTGCTTTGTAGGTACAGGTCTCTTTTGTTTGTTTTTGTTTTTTATATGTATGCACCTAAAGTTACATAAGATATAAGAAAAAGACTCATCTTCTGAATGAAAGCTCCTACAAACAGTTATCTTTAAGTTTAAGAGCCATAAATGCTTGTTAAGATGACAATGTCCAGTAAGTAGACCAACAACAATACCTAGTTCCTTTTTCCGTAACATTAAAAGTTCGGAGGCACGTTTGTTGCTAGGTCCTTGAATTAGCATCTTGGCTTGCATCTGATCATCAAGCCTGTGTCATGGCTTAAGCTGTAAAGCTCTCATTTTCTTAAGGAAGATCTTTCTAATCATGTTATTGGATAAACCAATAACAGGTTCCGGATCTACAAAGGTCATCTCCGAGCCTTTCTTAGCAAAAGAATCGGCTTTCTCATTGCCCTCATAATCACTGCGTCCTGGCACCCAAAAAAAGCGAAGCTTATTGTACTGTGCCAGTAGAGACAGAGCTTTTAGGCAATCAAAAACGCAGCACTGATTCAGAGTACTAATGCGGCACTGATTCAGAGCATTCAGTGCTGCTTGGCTATCAGAAAAAATATAAATATTCTTATTTCTGATGTTTCTGTCCAAACAGATGTCAGAAATGATGAAGATTTCTGCTTGAAAGACAGTTGTGAAATTACCTAGGTAATACGAAAAACCAATATTACCTGTTTGGTAATACACACCTGCCCCGGAGCCATTGACTGACTAGGATCCATCCGTTTACCAAACAGACTCGTCTGTGATTACAGGAATTGATTCAGAATCCCACTCAGCTCTATTTGGAAAGTGTATGCTGAATGGTCTTGTAAAGAAATAAAAAGGAAGCATTTTATCAGTAGTCATTTGCAAAACAGACTGCTGACTTGAATGCTGTATGTAGAGCTCTGTATGGCTGCTTGCCGAATGGGTGTAACACCACTCACCCGCAGTCTTACGCCTTAGAGCGTCCAATGTGGCTTCAGCCTCAATATATAAATGTAGTGGCAAGAATCCCAATAGCAATTTCACCGCAGCCGTGGGTGCAGTTCTCATTGCCCCTATGATACCTATGCATGCCATTCTTTATAGCTTATTAAGATCGCATTGAGCTGTTTTAAGTTTGACCCTTGACCACCTTACCACAGCAGCGTATGTCAGAATAGGTCTAATGATCATAGTGTAGATCCAGTGCATAACCTTTTGGGTGATATCCCAGATTTTACCAACAGCACCGCGACAGGACCAAAAGATTCTTTTAGCTTTCACAGTCGAGTGCTCCAAATGCTGTTTCCAAGTCATTCTTTGGTCAAGTATAACACCAAGTACTTGACTTCCGAAGAGATGGTAAGCTTCCTATCAAAGAAGGTAAGAGCTTGCAACTCGTGCAAGTTCTTTTTCGTTGTAAAAGGTATCAAGATCGAATGAAAGACCTTCTTTTTTTCACCACTTTTCAACCAGTAACAGAGCGTCTTGCATAATTTCTGATACGGTTTTAGGGAATCTCTAACAATTATTGAAATGTCATCCGAATATCCAATGCAACCACACCCAAACCTCCCAAGAGACACCAGCAGTTCGTCCACCACAAGGCACCACAGCAAAGGAGAGAGAACTCCTCCCTTCGGGCAACCCCTGTTGGTAGCGACCGCTGAGGTGTCCGCGAGAAGCGAGGATACGACCACACGTTCACTTAGAATTGACCTCATCCATCGCCGTAAGGTAGGGTTGATTCCATGTTTATGAGTGACTCCATCACTAGCCTCTATTGAGATTTTATCAAAGACCCTCTCAATGTCCATGAAAACAGTTAAAGCAAATTCCTTATGCTCAAGGGCTTTCTCCAAAAGTATTGTGATACGATGAAGGGCCGTTTCAGTCGATTTACCTTGCTGATAGGCAAATTGATGACTGGCAAGAGGATGAGATACAAGGATCTCATCTCTTATGTATCTATCACCCAATTTCTCTAGGGTCTTAAGCAGAAAAGAGGTAAGGCTGATAGGTCGATAAGATTTCGCTTGCATATAGCTTGGTTTGCCAGGTTTAGGAATGAAGATAGCTCTGGTTTGTCTCCATTGCAACAGGAGATACCCTAGTGCTATATTTGCCCTAAAAATCCGGCAAAGAATCCAATCCTTCTTGCAAATGCATTGGGATAATACCGTCCATACCTGGAGCTTTGAAAGGTTTAAACGTAGAAATAGCCCATCTGATCTTAGATTATTCAACAATATTTTATACACACACCAGTCTGTACAGTTACCTCTAAGCTAAACTATACCCGATTGGTGCATGACACATGTAAAGGACACGATAGCGTCACCGGAGTTGCAGGTTCAGACCATGTGCATTCGAAAGATCTTCTATAACTAAGTCAACCAGCAAAATTTTAGTGGCAGACAGTCAGGGATATGGGAGCTATGAGGGGTCAAAGTTAACATGGGACAAGCTTTCAGGAAAGGTGCCACTTGCCCGGCAACTCCGGTGACGCAGTCGTACCCTTTACCATGTCAGTGAACAGAGTATCTGTCTTTCGCACGCCGTGTTCTCTGAACTTCACATCGATTGTATCTGATTTGAAGCTGATCAATAACAATATCCTGCTTATTTTCCAATCAATCTCTGCTTATTGTGTCTTTCTCATCCTTATCTAAGTTGCAGACTACTTATAAGCCTCTTGCAGTGACTTATAGTGATTTCCTATAGGCCACCATGTGAATTTTGACCCCTCATATCTCCTATACCCCCGGCTGTCTGCCGCTAAAATTTTGCTGGTTGACTTAGTTATGGAAGATCTTTCGAATGCACATGGTCTGAACCGCCAACTCCGGTGACGCTATCGTGCCCTTTAACCGTCAGTGTTGATTTCTCTTAAGATTCTGGAAAGTGTACTCCTAGCTTTTCTTTTAGTGTTTCTTTTCCAGATTTTGTGTAACTACCATTCTCAAATTTTATAGAATTTAGTTGGTTATAGTTACCTTTATCTAAGATTTTGACAAGCTTGGCAGTACTGGAGATGTATGATACATCTTCACAGAACTTCCTCCATGATGTCTTTTTAGCCTCTCTAATGGCCTTATTGTAACAGGTAAGTGTGTTTTTATACTCCTCCCATTCACATGTCTTTTTTGCTTTGTTGAAAAGCCTTCTTGTCTTAGATCTTAGGTTGCTAAGTTCATTATTCCACCAACGAACATGTCTTCATAGACTAGCAACCTTGACCGGACACTTCTGCTAATAAGAATTGAGAATAGCTTGTTGCAACTGGTCAACTGCTAACTCAATATCTAATACCGAGCGTATATTAGAGCTCAGACTTCCTGTTAGTATTTCCAGATCCTCTTTAAAGCCGATCCAATTCGTCTTTCTGGCGTTTCTGGGAAATACCATTTGTTGTCTTTTACCTGCAACATAGAAGCAAATGTACTATGATCTGAAAGAGAAGGTTCATTAGATACATGCCAATTATTAATAGAACAAAGTAAATTAATAAAACATATCAATGACTTCACTCCTATTACTGACAATGAAAGTAGGTTCATTGCCTTTATTTAAAACATGTAATTTAGTACTTACCAAATATTCCATGAGGTTTTCTCCTCGTTGGTTCCAGTCAGTGCTTCCCCAGGCGACATGGTGAGCATTGGCGTCAAATCCAATGATGAGTTGTGTATCCATTTCTTTCGCAGTGATTTATGAGATTCCTTAACTCCAAAAGAGAAAGTTGTCGAAGTTTCTTGAATAATGGCTAAATCAATATTATCCTCAGCCAATCTGTGGCACTAGGCCTCAGAGGCAGACCGACTGTGGTGAAGATTGATCTGAATGCAGTTCACCATGTTTGTGTGACATTAGGCCGAGAATGGAACGATTAGATGTTTTCCTCTCTGTGGGTGTCGGATTCAAACACCCGATCAGAGAGATCCCCACCCTCGTCCATCTCAACCAGTTCCATGTTTTCGGATAAAGCCGATCCCATGTCCGATTTCCCTGTCATCACATCCATTGTTGTAACTGCCTGATCATTGTTGTATATTGTTGTAATTCTTGTAGATGTGAAACTACCTGCTGGCTCCTTAGAAGTAGAGGGCTCAGGTACCGAGGTATCAACCTCTGGTTTCACATTTTCTGGGTCGTGTAAGATCTTAAAGATTCCTTTATCGACCCCAGTGTATGCTAAGCATTTTGCCTCAACGAGGCATTTGCCGTGGCAGATTCCCTGTCTACTTGAAAGATCCATCTTAAAGCTTGAATGTCTGAGATGCGTTTCAACACTCGCCAACAATTGGTATTAAACTTCTTGTTGTAGGTGTTGAGTCTACGCAGTAGGACAGCTGAGTCGGTTGTCCATATGTCTTTCGTTTTGAAAGCTACTTTGATAGGTTTGGCAGTGGATAGGCCACTGGATTTCAGAACCCTGAGCCTCGTGCCTTGCAGAACACTGTCATTGTTATTAAAGGCTCCTGTCAACCAATGTGCAGTTGCCTGATCTTCACATAAATAAAATAGTACATCTCCATTTAAGATGAAACTTATTCTTGATGACGGCCATCTTAATGTTAGAGATGGCCTCACTTTAGGTCTGTGGTTTAGTTCCTTGTCTAGATCTCTTCGGAGGGCCCTGTACGTTCAGAGGTGACGGTGTTGAAGCATCTGAGCGCTGTCTTTTCGTACTTCCTTAGGGGGTATTTGCTTGCTTTCAGCTGCAGGACTACCTGCTTGCCTCTGCCTTTGCAATTTTCTCCTCATGTTTCTCCTGGCTGTTTTGGACAAACCGCCTAAGTGCAGTCTGATAATATTTAAAGCAGTATGTTTTAATTCTTAGCTCCTGGAGGAAACTCGGAACTGCCTGTTAACTTCAAGGAGCTAGGTTCTGTGTTAAAAGCACTTGCTTGTTGGGAGATCCCAGTACTATTGTTTTCTTCCCTAGATTCAGCTACCGTGGTAGCTGCTTTTAGTGGTTGGTACCTCCCGAAGGCGACTTTAACCCTTGTTTTTTGTTTGAATTAATATTCATATATATCCTACGAGACCGGGGAATTAGAAGTCACCACTTGGTTATCCCCCTATTCCAAGGCTACATACGATGGGGTTTCGCCTGGTGCCCCCAAAGGTTCTTTACGGCACAACATTTTTCGCTACCCTTCTACCGTACAGTTCTCGGCCCGATACCTCCCACCATAACTTGGGTAGAACCATAGCCCCGTTAGCCAGCATGTTTCGGGACCTCCAACTGGGAGTTCCTTACTACATCTGTTTCCACCCTCTACGACGAGGACGTTGGGTTGGAAATTTTAGAGGACAAGTTTTGATTTAGTTGCTGCATTCCGAAGTCTTTTTGTCGAATAAGATCTTGAATTGTTGTTAAATTTTTAGATCTCAGATCTCATCAAATTTCAATACTACATCAATCTACTAGAAAAACTGTCTCTTCTGTTTGAAACAGATGATGCTCTTTTTCTAGCTAATGTTGCATAAATCAATAAATCAGTATTGATAAATTTACAGGTCTGTTTCTAGTTTTTAAATTATTTTATAATTCCTGCAGTAATGTAATGGCATGGCAATGGAAACAGATATGTAGGCCTATACAAACATCAGTTATTTTTATCAGGATTCTTGTTTTCTGATTATTACTACTATTTAGCATGAAATAGTCAACAAACAACTGCGTCATAGTTCGAGTATACAAACATGTTTCATTCCATCACCATTTTTTTCCCTTTCATTCATAAATTGCGCGAATGAATTCCTTTTTTATATTACAAGAAATATTAAAATGGTAATGAAACCAAAAGATTAAGCGATGATTGAATGAAAAATCATTTTATATTATTGTATACTATAGTATACATTAAGTTTCATGCCTGAATCGTCAAATAAAGATAGCACAGCACAGGAGGTACAGTGAAAGTGAGAAGATCAATCTCTCTAATCCAGAAACCCAATACTCATTTTACAAAGAGATGGGTAAACCCTAGGAGATAAGAAACAATAGGGTTATATTTCTGATCAGAGTAGTTTTCCATTCGACCTATGGATTCAATTTAAAAACACCAAAACTTAATTCCCAATAGGATTTTCCAATAATTTTGAACCTATAATTTAACTTTAAATAAAAACGATAATTATTTGAGAGGAATATCGAATAACAGATGCCGGAAAATGAGTTCTATCTGTAATTGAACCTTTACTTCACAAAACGAAGCAGAAAGAGGTTTATGATAAAAATCTAGGCCAAGTTTCTTCATAAAAAGAATTTCTGAAAACCGAACGACACCTGGAAATCGATTTTATTTATTTTTCTTAGAAAAGAAGGAATTAAAAATAGATTGTTTTGATTGATCGCAAAAGCCAATTGGTAAAGAGTATTTGAATCATACGAATCAAACAAACAAAATAAAGAATTTCTAAAACATTGAGGAATTGAAAGGTTTTCATTCCCAAAGATAATAATGATTTTTAATTTAATATAGGAATAACAAAAGTAAAAAAAATCATTTTTATTATTAATTATGTGGAAGAAAACTCAGAAATTGTCGATATTGGATCAGTATTATTTCGTTACGAATATTTTAGAAATTTAAACAAATTGATCAAGTTGGAGTAAGAGAACGAAGTCTATTGCGAAACTATCATCGCTATACAACGACGATTTACAAAATAACTGGAGATTCTGTCAATCGAATGTATTGTTACGCATGAGAAATAATCTTTTTCAGATGAAGTTGATTAAATTACTATTTTTAACTAAATAGCTTAAAATTACATAACTTATAAGATATAGGATTAAAAATGCCTACACACATAACTAAAAAAAAAAAAAAAAAAAAAATACTTGATTACGTTATAATTAAAATTACAAGTTATTTTATTTTATTTTTTATTTTTTTTTAGTTATATGTGTAGGCATATTTAATTCTATAGACTTATTCACACACGTTAAACCATACTCCTACTTAAATTATAAGCTCAGTGGACAGTTGAGATAAAGTTTTACTAGAATGCAACATTGATTGTTTCTTATTCTTTTTTTCTTTTTTTTTTTTTTTTTTTTGATACAACAAATCTAATATTAAATAAATTTTGAACTTAACATAAACATAAATATTTTACAAAAAGTTAAACATAGTTTTTGCTTTAGACCTTAAAACAAATCAATTCACTATTTTGTAGCATACACAAATAACCTCTTACAATTTACAAGTTATCAAACACTTGGGTTGTGAAAGTGACGCTACTATTGAATATCGCGCAAAACTCAGTTATTCAAGCTGTTGTAATTCAGGGTCACGTGTAATTTCAAGCATTGCTCAACTAGACATACTAATTGAGTTCCGTTAGTATGTCTAGATCCCCATTTTGCACCATTCGGGTTACTCTGAAAAAATGGCCAAAAGTGGTCACTTCGAAGCCGAAGATGTCCTCTTGAATAGTCGATTCCGAATAGACAGATCCCGATTCTGTCAATTACCACTATTTTCCTAACTCTCCGGTCAATGGCCATATAAAGCCTGAATTGGCATACAGCAGAATTCGGACAACCTCCAGGCTAGGGGAAGTCCAACAAGGTTTGATTCATGGGACTCTAACTCCCGGTTTGAGCTACGAAGGGCATCATACACCTACCGATACAGATACACACACACACACACACAAGGGAATCTAATAGCTCTCCGTATGAGGTCTCTAAAAATGGGACCCAAAATTTTTCTCATTACTAATTATGATTGTAATAATTAATCATAAGTTATAATGGTAAACAGTGATGCCAGAAACGTGAAATCTTGATTTTTTTTCCACTGTTTTCATGATTACTACATTCGAAAATCTGTTTGTTTTCTCTTACGATGAAAATTGTGTTATATCGAATAACAATGATGTTTTCCTTTCATTCAAGCATATTTTTGGGAAATTTTAATAATATTGAACTTTTGATTCTGTTTGCAAATGACTGCTATGTTGTGAAAGAGTTTTGTGTTTGATTAATGAATAAGAAATAAAAAAAGGTTTTGCAAAGACAAACGAGAGCAAAAATAGCAATAAAAAAGAAAAATCAATCATCTTCAAATAAGGCTGCGTGGGTGTGAGATTGAAATACGTTCTGAGCATGAGCTGGATTAGACTCTCACTTCCATTAAGATCTAAGCTGAGTATCATTCACTTCACGTTTCTTCCCCTTTCATTCCATTCGGTCTCTAAAAGATAAGAGAAAATAAGTGAATTGACTGAAGTAAATAGCTGGAGAAGTTCAGATACTTCTAGAAGAATAACTGACTTTGATCTCTACAGACAATAGCCTTGTAAATGATAGATAAAAGAAGTGTTTAAAGAAAGCAATAGTTTGCGAAATCTTAGAAATATATCAGCGAAACTGCTTGTGATTAGTTGGCTTAAATTTCTAAAGGTATTTTATCATAGTGGGATCACTTATTTATTAATAAAGAATTCTCTTAAACAGAAAGATTTAAGTGAAAAAAAGCGTTTCTAAATATTATTAGATTCGCAATGTTTTCGATTTTCACAACAACACCCACAGTCTCCCAAATTGTAATTTATGAAAGTTCTCTTGTTTGGCCTCCTAGATGATCTGATATCAAACACCCGTATTCCTTGAACGAAACATCTCAGTATTGCTGTCCTTTTTATTGCCAACACAGCGCCACAGGTGCAGACTTTTAGCAAATAAAATATTCAGCTGAGGGATTTTGCATTATCTTCGCAAAAAAAAAAAAAAATGTATAAATCAAATACTTTACTCCTACTTCAATACACATGTTGTTGGGTTATCTTACCTTCATAATTTAACACAATGAATTCAAAACTAATTAATTAGGAAACAGGAGATAAAACCCGGGGACGTAAATTGCTATTAAAGAACAACAAACAAAATAACTGAAAAATAACTTTACTGTTACTGAATGTAAGCTTCCTTTTTAGACAATTTGTGTTCGTACGTGATAATATCAGGGCCTGAAGAACTTAACTGCCTTATATAGAGAACTGTTTCTAGATCTTACTAAATGGGTTTTCGAAAGTTGACAACTGCAAATTGTCAGAAATCGAAATTGTAGAATATTCTATACAACCATTGACAATATATCTGCTTGAATCAATATTTTTTCCTTTTTTGCCCATGTAATCTAATCGGTTTTTCTCAGGCCAAGGACTTGCCGGCGAAAGATTTGTCCGGAACGAGTGATCCGTACGTACGAGTGACTCTCTTACCTGATAAGAAGCATAGATTGGAGACCAAGATCAAACGTAGAACCCTCCACCCCCGATGGAATGAGACATTCTATTTCGAAGGTAAATTCAAATCGATTTTTGCATAACTTTATCTTTTTTTTTTATCTTTTAATTTTTCTACAATTCCTTTTTTTTTTTTCCTTTTCCTTTCTCTCTTTCTACTTTCTTCTTCTTTTTTTAATTGAATTCCTTTAACTGAAAACATTTAAATTACAGACGAGCAGGAAATTATCAGTTATCTTAAAGAAATACAAGTAAACTCTGCATGTCACTTGTCTACATATTTTATTGCTGTTAGCAAATACATAAATAACGAAAGAATTATAGAAATAAAGCAGTAAATAGAAGAATGGAGGATCATAAAAGTAATGTTTGTGTGTGTGCACATGCTTCTCTACCTTTTCCCCACCCCATAACTTTCAATTGTGAAAACTGCTGAAATTTGACATGAATATTTACAGATAAGCAAATATCTGCTCTTTTTATTTGAAAATTTGTCCATGAGGATCTCAAAAAAGATCATAAAAATCCCCATAAACGACATGAGAAGAGAAACAAGTAACTTAAACTGCTCCAAATTACTAACAATGTGTAACAATGCGTCGTGATCTATATTATTATAACCAATTTTCTTGTAGTTTGTTTTGATTAAAATTAATTCGATTCATTGATGGAAGTCAATAGATAGTGACTGTTTCCCGTCAACGACAGTTAATTGCTTGAATGATTTCCCATCGGAAGTTTTTATCAGTTTATCCACAGGGACCCAAATGACAAAATTTTAAAATGCAAAGTTATCTCAACTGTATAACTTAACGAGTGTCCAATACCTTCACTAACTTTGTTCACTATTTCAAAGTTAAGAGGACACACACATAGTTCTATTGGTTTTTTTGTTTTTTTCTTCGGAAAGTAGAAAATCTATCAAGTAAGGATTCTTAATTTATTAGATGTTTTAAATAATTTTATATTTTTTTTAACATCAAAACAATAAAATCGAATTTCAAAGAATTTTAGATCAGTCTGCAGTCAAATGTGTAATAGAGTTATCTTCGAATAACAACATATCCAAAAAAATAGATAATATTTTAAATTCCGATCGCTTTTATTAAAATTATTAGAATCAGAATCAAAATAATTACAATTTTAATTTTGTTAGTGTTATTGTTTTATTGAGCCAATAGCTTACGCGTATTTGCTTAATTTTCGGTTTCGTTTATAAAAAACGCTTCATCTCTTGACTGCTTTGTAGAGAGCTTGAAATAAATACATTACACACACACACACACACAAAATTGAATTAACTTGAGTAAACTATTTTTAAATTATATTAATTGTAATTATAAACTATATAAGAGATATTCTTTTATATTACTTCCATACAGTACAAATGCCATCTTGCAATAACATTGTAGTTATTGTTAGAAATGCATTTTAATTGATGTTCTTGTGTCTTTACAGGTTTCCCAATTCAAAAGCTGCAAAGTCGCGTGTTGCATCTACATGTCTTTGACTACGATCGATTCAGCCGAGATGATTCCATTGGGGAAGTTCACATTCCTCTTTGCCAAGTAGACATGTCAGAAAAGCCCGTGTTTTGGAAAGCACTCAAGCCTCTTCTAAAGGTAAGAAAAAGGAATCATCAATGTAGTTTAACAAATTCCTACATTACGAAGCTTTTGTTAGAGAAGAAAACGTTAATAAACGAATAATTGCTGTAATTATTATTACTGTAACCAATTATTACATTTCAAAAAGAAAATATATAAAATATATCTAAATATCTATCTATCTATCTATCTATCTATCTATTTAAATATCTATATCTATATCTATCTAATCTATCTAAATAATTATATATATAATATGTAATGTAATAATTGGTTACAGTAATAATAATTACAGCAATTATTCGTTTATTAACGTTTTCTTCTCTAACAAAGGCTTCGTAATGTCGGAATTTGTCAAACTACATTGATGATTCCTTTACATCATATATATATAATGTTGGATTCAAATGAAATTTTATTAGTGTAATGATAGAGATAAAGGACAGGAGTGATTACAATATCACAGCAGCAGGACGATGTCCCCCGGAGCTGCGCTACACAATAGGTATACAATCTTAAAGTGCCTCGTTAGACCACCTTCATGCCTGGATATATGCGGTGATACGGGTCGGGCGTAGAGTCAACTCAACATCTGCCGTATGTTGTCTTGCGGCAGATTTGCCCACAGTTCTTGCAAATAACGCTTCAAATCACGAACACTACTACATGGCAACAATTGTCGTCCCATCTGGTACCATCTGATCTGGATATTGTCGATTGGCATTCAATCAGGCTAGCGAGCAAGCCAAGAAAGTGTTGCAACATGTTGGGGATAGTTCTGTGAAACCCTAGCTGGGTCGGTATATGCGTTGTCTTGTTGGATAATTGCTCCTGGGCGCCCAGCTATGAAAAGGCAGTACATGGGACCGCAAGATCTCCTAAACGTATCGCCGGGCTGTCCCTCTTGCACTACTAGTGACAAACGATTATAATATGCGATGACAGTGCAGACCATCATGCCTGTAGAGGCGGCTGTAGGCTGCTGTAAACTGAGGTTGGGATTGTAGTGCAACCTGTGGTCCTCCGTTCCCAAACAAAAGCGGGATTCGTCGCTAAAGTAAATACATCGTCAGTCCGTGGCATTCCACATTGCTCTCTGCTGACACCACTGCAAACGCAGCCAACGATATTGTGGTGCTAAAGGCGTCTAGAATACAAATAAGTCTCTGCTAGGCATCTAGAAATGGTTCTAACAGAGACAGAGTTCTCATTCGACCCTGCCACGTCTCGCTCGATAGTGGACAAAGAAGCCATTGGATCAGTTTGTGCCTCCGACGATCAAACAATCCTCTCTCCTGGTAGTCTGTTCGGATCGATCAGAGCGGTCCGCGGTATAGAGGTGCCTTTACGAATTCATTGCTCCCAACACGATCTGACTGTAAAGTGAGAACGGCCTAAATAGAGCGAATTCGCCGCACTTCTGAGCCCGCCTCTGATAGCCCAATGATACGGCCCCTCTCAAACTCCGTGAGTTGTTCATGCTAAGGCATCTTCGCGGCATGTTGATAGTTCACAGACCTCGCCTGATCACCTTAGAATGCATATGGACTCCACTGCGTGTGCCTTACCCACGGCTTGGAAGCTCGTTACAGAATGATATTTTTCTTAGTGCGCAAATTTTTATGTCAATGAGTGTACATATGTATATACTGTAAGCTATACACATCAGCACACTTACAATTAAGTGTCACTAACATTTACCGTGATTTATAAATTACAGTGAAATTGTTTTATTAAAATGGATCAAAAGAAACAGCACTGACTAAAGAAAAATATGCAGAATAAATACTAATATTTATTAGGTGCGCATCGATTTTGCAGAAGCAGCCACTACACGAAAGCAGTTGGTCGTCCCCAATCAATGAAGGATTTAAGGAAAACAATTAAACATATAGTCATTAATTTTCAGTCGATGAAATTTCAAGTATGTGGTTAAATTTTATTGATCACGCTTTCAAGCTTAGAGGTGGACAAACAATAAATCACTGCTAATTGAAATTTTTGTATGTTTTTAAATGCGGATAAATAATAATTAGAAATATATTGCTATTTTTTTATCTTTAGCGTTATGTTTAAGACTGAAAATAGCACTACTGTTTCTGCTACTTATTAGTAATTCCAGGAGTAGGTTGTTTTTAGACAAGAACTCGCCCACTATTAACAAGACCAATATGTGGGGGCAATACCAACTAGTTTTTTTTTTCTTTTCTCTGTGAATGAAACACCCACACAAACGATAGAACTTATTACCCATCAATCACGTTCTATGAATTCACGTGGTCTCTTTAAAGAGGTCAACTTAGAAAACAGCAACCGTTAATATATCTCAATCATTGAATCTATTTTATTTCGAATGAAATTGAGAACTCAAGGTAATACAGGTAGTAAAAAATTATTATTTCTTTTTTTTTAGGACAAATGTGGCGAAATTTTCATATCTCTGTGTTATCATCCCAATAATGGTCAACTAACCATTTCTATCGTGAAAGCAAAGAACTTAAAAGCAAAAGATATTACTGGAAAATCAGGTACGTATCCTTTGATCCAGCGCAAACAAGTAATTCACCATATTGCTTAATTCATCTTTGTTAAATCTTATTGTTAACTCTTTGTTAAATCTCTTTGTTTTAACAAATGTCACTAGAAGAAATATTGTACTTGAAAATAATATATGGAATTAGTTTCATTTTTGAAGGAACTTTTCAACAAAATTATTAATTACACAATGAGAGTCATTACAAAAAGTTGGATGAAACTAAATTTTGCCCAATGTAAAATTCCAATAGTTACATCTAAGAGACAGACTACAAATCACAACCGAGCTCTACAACCTTAAATAACTCATCCTACAAAAATATTAAGATGATTTAAGATTAACTTTCATTATGATAGTCTAAGATACAACGTAAACTTCAAACTGGTAATCTCAAGTTTTCATTCGATGTACTTCGATGGTTCTTAGTTTGAATGTATTTTTTATGTTAATGTATATTTCAAATATTTGCAATGTTAAATTTAGTTCATTAAAAGTATAAGCAAAATAGTTCTTTGGTAAAAGATACAGAATCTAAATAATTTTAGCAGCAACAATTCAGCATTTGTTGATCATTTAATTGATATTTTGAACTACGTTTGTGATTGGAGAAATACTAAAATCTTAAGCAAAAATTCTAATAGACTTTAATTAAAAGAAGCTTTATTAACTAAAAAGTTCATAGCGACCTCTTAAATAGGAAACCGGAAGTGATGTCAGCATATTTCTGGAAGTATCTTAGTTGTAATTAGAAATTAACAATATGCGTAGGATATTATGGAAATAAGGTATATCAAAGTCTATTGATACAACACTGTTACTTCGAAAGCACATTTTGCTATTATTATTATTATTGCTACGAACATTATTTTTTTTTAAATCTCTACAGCCTAGACACATTGCCTACACACTTATGTAGAGGAAACATGTTAGGAGAGGATTAAACGAACATATAAAACCTGTGATTATCAACAGGGTTTGAATTTTCAGTATTTAATCCACCAACATACAAGCTAAATTTTTGTGCAAATAAGAAAACAACCCATTGCTTAAATATAAAACATTATATATATTTTCTTCTTCAAATCATATAATCAATACCCACTAAAAATTGTAAATAACATATTACTTATTACTTTCACATTTAAATATTCAAGATTTCAAGACAAAGCATACTGAAGATACAAAATTTCAAGATTGTTTATATTACATTTTTACATAATGAAATTATGTAAGTATTTGTAATAAATATGAGATTAAAATTATTAGAAGTTATAATAACAAATTAAAATTATCAAGTTAAAATAAAACCAAATGCTGATTCTGAACAAAATAAAATGGGGAGGGAGGTCTGGCTTAGATGTCAATTTGTTGGAGCATCTAGTTTGAACAAACACGTTGAATGTTAAATAACACCACATGAATGTTCAGATTGGGCTTATGATACAATTACTGAAAATGAAAATCCAATCCTATGATTCATGTTCTGTTCCAAGAAACAGATGATTTACATTAGAAAGATAATCTTTGTTTATCAGAAATCTTAAATCCATAAACGGGTACCTTGGTATTTCTATTAATTCAGAAATTTGTAGATTGGCTAAGAGGTTTTTTTTAAAAGTTAAATGACTAAGCATTATCTCTGAAATCTATTATTATGTTGTTTTTCATTGTTTGGATCATTCTGTTTTATTGTTTTGCCTGATTATATTGTGCACCTCAGTATCTTAAGCTTCTTGGAAATTGTTTTGTTTGTAGAGTTTGTTATTTTCCTTTTGTTTGTAACAGCATTAATGCAATTCAATATTATTCTCTTTTGTTATACTTCAGTTCCTGATGAGACATTACTTCCATGAAATATCGATTAAATGTATATAAATTGAAGGAGAAAATATGCATAATGTTGTTATTTTTATTGTAATGTTCCATCAAGTATTTAGACTTTTAAAATAAAGGGTGAGACCAAATTATATACTAAAACTCACCCTTTATTTTATTAATCTTTACCAGCGCAACTATGCGCTAAAAAAAATTCATTGCGGCCGCATGTAGCGTGCACATGAATTTTCTCACAATTTATCCTTTTGGCGAGTTTTTTATTGTTTGTTTTAGCTTTTCGAGTTCCATATTGATTCCGACGTATTTAGACTTTTACTTTATAAATTTTGAAAATTATCACAACAATACAATTTATCTATGTCAAGAAGTCAAACATTTAGATTTTTCAAAAATATATTGAATGAATTTTTTTTGGAGTGAATGTTTCGTTAATCTTTCTCATTTCTTGTGTCTTTTTTTTATTATTACTTCAAATTGTTACGAAATATTAAAAAGTTTGATTCCAGATTGTAGATAAATGATTTAGATAAGTGATTTTCCTGCTCCGGCTGAAATTCGTTTAATATTTCGGCTCGGCATCTTGAGCCTTAATCAGGAGACGTTTGAGAATTACATTACAATAAACTCCGTATCTTAAAATAGTGTTTCTTAAATTGCTAATTTCCGCCATTTCCTGTGTAACTTCAATTTCTTATTTCTATATATTATTGTTATTTGTATATTTTTAAATTCTGCTATTTTTTTTTAATTTTTTAATTTTAATTAAAAAGAACCAGTCTCTATAAAGCAATCTCTTAATAATAACATCGTAACATAAAAACTAATCTATTAAAGACCAGTAACCTGACTAATCTCAATAAGATATAACATCTGCCGTAAGACTTCATCATTAGTGATGTTATTAAACAACTTTATAAGTTGTTCTTGTTCCTATTATTGTTTTATATTCCGTTTATAATTGTTGCCTGGTCAATCACTATTAACAATGAATCTACTGACGTCCTGTGTTTGTTTTACAGATCCATATGTAAAGGTGTGGTTGCAACATGGCGACAAGCGTGTAGAGAAGAAAAAGACGTGCATCATCAAGCGGACTCTGAATCCTGTGTACAACGAGGCCTTCACCTTTATTGTGCCCTGGGAACGACTCCGCGAGACGGCGCTCGTCATCAGTGTCATGGACTTTGACTCCGTAGGTCGCAATGAACTGATTGGGAAAATCGTAATGTCAAGCAAAGGAGGTGTTACTGAGGGTAAACACTGGACTGAAATGATCTCCAAACCCAGACAGACAGTGTCTCAGTGGCATCGACTGAAACCGGAGTAAATAAAAAAAAAATAACAAAAACTACTTGTGGGCGAAAGAGAAAGATAGATAGATCAAAAACCCCGTGTAAAAAGGAAGGGTTCCCCTGCAGTCCTCCCACAAGCATCGCAATAAAAAAAAACCCAGCTGAAAAAAAAAATCAAACCCTTCAGCAATCGCCTTCTCTGTTTTCAAGGCATTCCACGGTGGTTGCGGGTCCAAAGAATTGTCTAACGGACAGACACAGACAGGCAGAACATTCTACCAATGTTCCAGAAGTTTCCTTGGCGTTCCAGAAGGCGTTGTGATCGTTCTTTGCTTTACATAGCCTTTATTTCTGTTTTCTTCTCTAATGGACAGTGACCATCAAATTATAACTCGTGAGGTTCTTTTGAATCTTTTAAAAACTCTTTTATGGACTGTGTTCCTCACAATCAATGTTGTAGCTTTTCAAACTGTGGCCTCGATGTTTCTGTATTATTCAATGCTTGCCCACGAAAATAGAAAACAACTCTCTAGCAATTTTATCTCAAGATTTTTGTTAGGGAAGCAAAAATCAGAAAAGGAGATATATTTGTAAGTACTTTTCTTAAAAGAAAGTGTTTAAAGGAAATTTTTGATTCCTAAAACAATTTTTAAGGCAAAATCTGAAGTCGGTGTATTTTTTACAATAAATTTCAAATAGGTAATTTAAAATAATTAAAGAGTTTACTAAAACAACATCATCTGATTAAATTTTATCTTGCATTGAACTTTTAAGTATTTGTTTTACTAAGTTTTAGTAGTTACGTCGAAATTTTCCCCGTGAGTTTTAGGTACATTACGTATATTTCTATTGTAATATTGTATTGATTTAGAATGATTCCAAAACACAAATCTTTTTAGTAGAAATTCTTTAATAATTTCTATTAAAGAAGTAGAAATTCCGTTGAAATTAGATCTAATGAAAATAAGTTATTAAAACTCTAAATAAATGTCTAAATAAAAATATTAACTAATCTCCACAATATTTGTAGACTAATATGACCTAAGAGTAATTTCTATTGAGGGTTCCAATTTACAAAATTTAGACCTTGAATAGCTACTACTATAGTTATAAAACGTAATGTAATATTAATAATCAAAAAAGGCTATTTTTAACCATTATTTTAATAACAAAACCTCCATTAATCTTTTTATTTAGATACCGGATTTACTATTTTAAATCATCTATAAACACATTGACTAAATTGATATTTTAAAACTATAATAATTCAAAATCATTAATATTTTCATTAATATTTAGCGGAATATTTCTAACTCCACTGCTGAAGTTTTAACATTTAAAATGTCATAAAGAATTTTTTTAATATTTTTAGTAAATACTTTTTCTAACCTAAGGCGAAATAACAATCCCGAATTGATTACAATGCAAATTATATCAATATCAGCAAAATTATTTTTTAGTGTAACAGCGGCAAAAGTTAACAAAGTAGAAAAAAATTGCAAAATTGCATCATTTAGAATTTTAATTTTTCAACTGAAATCAATTTCAGAGAGGACAGCTTATTGGAAGAGAGTTGTTAAGCTATTATAAGATATTATAATCATTTCTACCTTATATAAAATGTTCGTATATGTGTTCTGCAATCCTTACTTGTAGTGAATTGCCAGTGAATCCCATAGCGAGTCATTTAGATGAATTAGTCAAATAGATCTCGTAGCCTAATAAATTTAAGTAACATTTCAGGTTAGTTTCAAGTTTATAAAACTTAAAAAAAAAAAAAAAAAAAAAAAAAAACAAACTAAGTGTATTTTTACAAAAATAAGTTGAAACGTAAGCTATTTTCTGATGTAATAAAAGTAGATTTAACTACTGTTAAGGTTTATCTCAATAACATAGCATATGATAATTTAAGAGTATTTTTAGTTAGTTTGTAAATTATTTAAAACAGTTAAAACTCAATAACGATGGTGATAGATTAGCTGTTGTAGAGTAATTTCAAAATAGATTATTTTCTGCTTAAACACGTTAGATGACAATGAAATACTTATACTAAGATAATAGCTCTATAAAATTGGGTGTCTTACAACTCTTTTTGGTTTTGGTAAATGTTCTGTTAACTGTGAACTTCCAAGTCCAAACAATACTTAAATGTTTATTAGAAATAATACTATCTTTAATACGTGGTTTCTCGTCGTAGTGCTATCAATTGCCAGAGAGTAACAGTATTAGAGCAGAAACTAACTAACAAATATAGATTCTAAAGTCATCACTTAGCCTAACTTTATTGTACGTAGTTTTAATCGTGACGAATGACTTTTACAATGCAACTATTCTCGCTGTCAAATCAGCAACACTTTTAGCTTTTACCTGAGACAACTCGATGTAAGTAAGAAAAAAAATTGTAGTTCGTAAAATGTAGCTTATTTTAATCAGATCTCGTCTTTTTAAGATGTCACGTGATAGGACCAAAACTATGCCTTTCCAAACTGATTCTAAAAACGACATGTAAGAATACTGAGAGAGAGAAAAAGAAAACAACAACAACCAAACTCTAACCCTATCAGAGTTCGGGAAATAATGATTCAGAAACATATTCTAGTTTCTACTATGCAGTTTAGATTTATAGTCTTGAAGATCAGAGTTTATTTCAGGCATTTTTGCAATTTAAAACTAGATTCTCAACTAAGTTGAAGCCACATGTCTTATATTCTTTTTTACTGACTTTATTTCCCATCGTATTATTTTGTTTGTTATTTTTAAAACTTTCTTCATAATTTACTATTTTCATCAAATTCGAAGAAACTTTTCTAGTAAATCGACCTGAAAACTAGATGCAAAAAGACAAGTTTGTAGATGTTTGGAACGTGAACGAAAAATCCTATTCAAAATATCTTAACTTGCAAATAGAATTAACTGTTAAAACAATAAAACCCTATATTTTTTTATATTTCTCTAAGTTATCCATATTTTTTTAAGAAAATTATTTACACGAACTTTCAAGAAAGCGAACCTGTACTGGCAGTTATGCAAATGGATTTAATAAAGATAAGTCACTGCTAATTCACAGCAAAGTAATATCTTTGTTAAAAAAAGAGAAAGGATATTATAGGAAACGCATAGCATAAGAAAAGAAAGAGGATCTTGATATGTTTTGTACTGAAATGAAAAACTAACTTTTTTTTTGGTCAAATCATTCTTCAAAGTTTATATTTAGTCCACAAAGATTACACATGTTTAGATTAGGAAAAGAGCAACAGACAAGGTGTAGTCCCTTATCCATGGGTTACTGTTTTAAACATTTGTTTTTCAATGTTACAATGCTTTGAATTTCGAATAATAACTGCTTTACTTTCAAAATAGCAACAAAAGCAAACATAAAAAAAAAATGTAAAAATCAGATCTCATAAAAACTTTTTATTTACAGTTATGGTTCGTATACATCAAAATGCGATTGAACTTTAGGAGTCTTTCCAATTTTTTAAACTTATTTAGAGTAAACTTTGTTTATTTTATGGAAATATCTGTAAATTACACTTCATGTCAATATCATAATTTAAAATATTTTGTTAGAATATAAAATAAAAAATGAATTAAACTGTTTTGAGTTGACTTCGATATTAAATTATCATATACCTAAAAAGTAGAAAGTAGTGTCGGATTAAGTTACAAAAAAATTACAAAAGAAAAATAGAATTAAGAGAAAATAAAAGGAAATCCTTATAATTTAAAATAGCTGTATATTATATCTATTTCAATAAATGAACAAGACAGTATGTTAAAGATACGGTTCTATAAATATGTTTTAATCTGAAACACATAAAATGGTAGTTAAATATATTATTATTCTTGTAATCCTTTCTTTTCAATATATCTTTAATTATTCTACAATAATAACTCTTAAATTAAAATTACTGCCTTACGTATGTTTTGAAATTTAAACTTTTAATATGTAATTGTGTTAGGCTCCAAAGAAATTTTAATAGAAACTAATTTTTGGTTTTTGTTGAATTATGATTATTCTAAACATTTCCAAAACAGCAAAGAAAAACATAGATGTATGTATGAAAATCTTGGACCAAAGATATTTAAAAAGCTACTTATGATACAGATTAAGATCGTACATTTTAATAAACTTAATGTTTTGGTTTGATATGTTTGTGTGCATATTTACTTTGAGAGTTATTTATCTTTATGTAAAAAAAAACAACTGGAACAAAACATCTTAGGAAAATTTGTTGATGTTAAATAAAGATGTTTTTGATATTAAAGTAATAACTTGCACAAATTTCAGTGAATTTGGATTCCCAACTAATATAAGTAAAGTTTTGTGGCTCGATTTTGTATAAATATCTATTTGTTCACCAACAATACTGTCAATTCTATTTGCAAAACTCTTAGGCTATGACTATATAAACATATATAAACTTACATATATAATATATATTTATCAAAAGTGAATATGTATTTAATTCTCTCTATGTAAATATTGTAAGTATATAGATTACTTTCTTTTGTATTTATATGATACATATATTATACTTCTATATTTTTTATTTTTTATTTAGAAGAAAATGTTCACTGAGATTTTAATCCTTGTAAAATTTAAACCCATTATTTTTGCCATTAAAATAGTTTAACAATTTTGTTATTTTCAAAAATTTTATTTACAAAATTTAGGGTATTAATATTCATTTTCGATGCCAGGGATGACGTGGGGGAAATGATTGATATCTTGGCTGAAGATATACAGTGCCCTAAATTCATTGTGGTACAATTAAAATACATAATTATATAGAGGGTCTTAAAGTCTAGAAGATAAAGAATATCTCGACGATAAATTCAATGAGTGGCTGGAAGGGACTTAAAGCTGCTTTGTCCCACATGGAGTCCGGACTTAATAACACAAGAAAATTCGCAGAGCCTTATGAAAGATACCGTTTCTGAACTCCATGTAACAGCAATTGAAAACTTAATAACAAAGCTTTTATGTCAAATAAAAGGCGTCCATGAAAGAAAAACGTGCAGAATATTAAATATCTTGTGGAGAAGAGAATGCTACATTACGATACAGTCTAGAAAGGGAAGAAAGTTTACGTAGAGAGTCGCCGCAATTCAAAATTATCAAAAAGAGAAAGATTTTAAAAAAATGTACGATTCTGTATTTTCAATACAACAAAAGCATTTTTATATTTTATAAAAAAAAATACAAGAAAAATTCTTAAGCTATCAAATATCGGTATGTAAATACCGTACATATTTTTAATCTTACATATTTTAATGTTGACCACACTGCAGTTCCTAACTAAATATAATGGATGGCACCTTTGAGTTTCTAAAACCAAATTATTTGGAAAATAAATAATTTAATAAAAAACGAAAGTTGCAAAATTATTAATTTTTGTGCTTTCTTCTTTCTGAATAATGTAGTTTGCTTTCTTTTAACGTTATTTTAAGTTTTTCAGGAGATTTCTAAAATTCTTAAAAATATATACCGAGACTAGTTAAAAGTTGTATGGTAAAAAAGAAAAACATTTAAAACTAGGGACATCCAACACACAAGACTAGTTAAACAATATTTATACACAATTAAAAAGGTTGCATTCTACAACCGGTTTTGCCTTCAACACGAAGCTTTGACGATTCACCTCGTATTGGAGGCGACACCGGTTGTGGAATGTAACCTTTCTTAATTGTGTCTTGTGTGTTGACTGTCCTTAGCTTTTAATCACCATGCGCACACGGAAATTTCTGTATTTTAAAAGAAAAACGTAGAATAAAAAAATTAAAAAAATATTTAAAACGTTAAAAATGAAATGACAGCGGTTTTGAATTGCTGTGTAATATGTAAATATAGCAGTAAATATACCAGGACTATTAATCTGAACACCTACATCTTCCCTATGGACGCAATAAATTTTTATGGGTATAAAAGACAATGGAACATTCAAGAAATTAAGGGAAAGACAGAAAAATTCACAATAAGTTTTAGGCTAATGAGCGCCAACAAGTTCTAAGCAGCTTTCTCAAGATAGCACACAAGGTCTGCATTTCTTAATATAATTGATTAATGTATGGACTTATATTTTAAGCTCTCATTTAAATTCCTTTCTAGCCGGCTAGTAAACGAAATGGTCTCTCTTTTATAGTGAATTTTCTTTTTTCCTTTATTTCTTCAGGTGTCTTTTCGAGATGGTTATGTAATTTTTAATTTTTTTAGCTAGATGACAAGCACAAGATATTATAAGTTTGTAACAATAAAAATGTCTAATTGTTTTTTGGTACATACAGGTTCAAAAGGTAATAACAGCAAAAAGTGCTTTGATGCACTTTTGCCAATAAGTCGAAATAATCCGGATAAGTTTATAACTTAATTTAACAACAGAAATTTGAATGCAGACTAAATTTTATTGAATTTGAATTGTATGAAGAATTTTACCTTTAGTAGGCTAAATATAAGTTTTCCTAAAGGACGGAAATCATTATAAATAAGAAATTTATTAGAGAAAAGATGAAACTTACTTATCAAAGTTTCATTGTCTTTTAACAACAATGTTTGGATAGAACATCGCAAATGTTTAAAAAGTTGGCACGACAACTATACCTTACTAATAAATGATTTTGATCATGGAAGGTGATTCATGAAGAGATGTCACAACTTCACAATAGTCTTCTGGAGATCATTGAAAGTCAGAAAGACTGTATCAACATGTATCTAAAGCTTTCTTATAAGGAGGAGCTCTGGGAGTTTCAAGGAAACATATATTGAATGAAAGTAGTTTATTAAAGTAATTACATAAGACATCAGTTAAAAAGTAAACCAATAAAGGATAATGAATATTCCTAATTGCAGCTCCAATTCACGATGCAAGAGTACTCGATAGGAACTTGGGATATAAACTTAACAGTAAATAAGCCAATTTATGATAGACTATTCCAGAATCACTCATCTCAGAGAATCGAACCTCCATTGAAGCTTGGGTGAGCAATTTTGAATGTTTATTACTTTGTCTTTCCTTGTTCCTTATTGACTTTTTACATGTTTTCTGGAATAAAAACTTTTCCTTAGTGTTTATTTCTCTTCTATAGCTCCTTTCTGATATGGCTTATCATAGCCTAAATGAAGACTCATAATGTTTCCATTTAGGCTATGATAATGTTTTAGATAATGACTGAAACATTACTTTATAAGAGAAACTTAATCGAAATGGATTCACAGTTTCCCAATGTAAGACTTAAGTGAATTAGAAGGACTGGCTCAATACTGACTCTTCATAACTACCGTTCATTTGCTCTACGAGTCTTAACATGTTTAAACAGCCTTAATATGTTTGAGGAATCCGGACAACATTAATTTGACATTGGGACTTAAAATAGCACAGTATTCAAAATCTATGTATGAAGTTTCAGAGATTAAAATGATTGATGTTTTTTTTCTAAGCATTTTTAGTAATATACTTTTTTATCTTTTGTATCTGCATGTCGTCTGCAATATTTATGTTATCATTATTAACATAAAACCATAAAGAGATGACAAAATTCTCCTACTGAGACATTATAAGACTATTGCTTTACTTGGTAGCGAAAGACAAAGCTTCAATCTTACCTGTATCCTAAAATCTTTACTTAGTTCATTATATTAATAATAACAACAACCAAAAACTGATTTTGAATGTAAAACACATTTCACCTTTTTTATTTAATTTTTATTTACAACAAAAAAATTAATATAAAAAGATTGTTAAATGTACAAAATTATAACGGGTAAATCATTCCATACAAAATTATAACTTTCAATTTTTTTAAATTTAAACTTCTCATTTTCTAATTTTTTTATTTTAACAACAGAAATGAATCAGATTTGATCAATATCTCTAATATTATTTTGTTACTTAATCGTAAAAACTGATTTAGTGGATTAAATTAAGTGGCAAAATCCATTTTTCATAATCAAACTGAACACCATTTCGAAGTGTTTCAAAACATACTTTTCAAAGAATTATGAAAAGTAAACAAAACATTTAACGTACTGAGGATAATTATTAAACGAAAAGAAAACAAGAGTAGCGCCTATTTTCTTTTCGTTTACTAATTATGAAAAAAAAAATCTTAAAATGTAGTATTTAAGTGGAAATTGAAACTGAAAATTACATTTTGTGATAAATTTAGAAAATAATTTCTTGTAATCAGTGGATCCATAAGTGGCCGTTTGAAAACTAATTAATAGTAGGAGTGAAAACCCTGCGGGATTCTGAGAACAATAATTCCTTGTGGAGTTCTATTCAAAACGACGCTTGTATTAAGATTAAAATAAGTGTCAATTATAGTAAATAATTCTGATAATATTGTTAGATCTATACCAATATTAGAAATGGTTGTTTCAAGAACCATCAGCGCCGTAGGTGTCTGATATTTTTTATAATCCATGGCCTCATGTTGGACGTCACTTTTTATTGAGTCAGGTGATGATGTCCCAACATCGATAGCTGAACCAGCAGTTTTGTTCAGGGCTATCGTGCATTGGCAGAAAATCCATTTTTACGAGATTAAAATACTCCAGTATTCATAAAGGAACAGATACACAATGTTTAGGTGGATACAGGGCCCCACAAGGAGAGGGAGAGGGCAGTTGGTCCCTCAGCACTGGGGCCCCGGCTGAGGTCTTAACCGAAAAAAAAAATATATATGAATTAGCCTATCACTTCTATTTATTTATTTTTTATTTATATATTTATTTATTTTCTACTTCTATTTTTCATTTATAAAAAAATAAGTCTATATTTTATATAAACTACTTTTCTGCTTTAAACCATCTGCAAGGAGCTATTCTGCATTACAGTGTTTGCAAGAGCGAATTTTTTTCTAAAATTTTTCTAAATTTTATTTCTAAACTTCTGGTTAGAGCTGGAAAAAGTAGATGTTGGTGTCAAATTAATTGGCTCTAAATATAGTGCTAATAACGGTGTATGGTATAGTTAAAAGAGTGAAATAGGAAATCGTTTGGTGTTTTCGGGATATTTTTCGCTAAGAATCTATGATTTTGACTACAACGTGGAGGGAGTGGGGCCCTTTACTGCATTTAGCACCTGGGCCCTTGAAATAAAGTTGAAAGTTGAAATAAAGTTGATGTGGGAGTCCTGGGTGGATGGCAGTGTTAATACAGAGTCAATGCAGAATTTGTGTCCTGATTTCATTAACAAAATTGCTTCTATTTTCAAAAATTAATTAACAGCAGTTCGTAACGTAATTATAGAAAGAATCTTCGGCATACCCTTTGAAAGAAAGAATCTATGTTATTGGACAATATATCAGATTACATTTGTACAAAAAAAATGGTGGTCAGAATAAGACATCCCTGTCTCCTTAAGAAAATCTTTCGCATCTATAAA
Organism: Thereuonema tuberculata; assembly: GCA_023159025.1. NCBI lineage: Eukaryota > Metazoa > Arthropoda > Chilopoda > Scutigeromorpha > Scutigeridae > Thereuonema > Thereuonema tuberculata. Next base: position 299,510,003 of record JAFIDM010009631.1, read on the forward strand.
ACAGTAATTTCTTTTAGTTCTACTGAAGGAATTTTCTGAAAGATTCCTCTTATTGGTTAGGAAGGAATGACAGTAGAGTAAAATAGAAAGTGAATTAATTTTTGATTTTATTTATCTGATTATTAATTAAAAGAATATTTCTAACTAAAAAAAAAAATACTGCCCTTGAAATTTCATGCAATACATACCGAAATCTTTATGACATTATTTTTATGAGAAGACAATTAATTATTACGTTTTAAAGCCAAATGACTGTAAAAATCCAGTAATATTCTTATAAAATATCACTTTTTCTTTCTTTCTTTCTTTTTTTTTTTTTTCATTTCTATTAAAGCTTTAAAAAGCTATGTCTGCCCGATCTATTTTTTTAGTGACATCCTTTTAAGTTGTTACTCTCATCTGTTCACGAGAGTAACAGTTCATTTGGAATTTTATTGTATCAGTGCTAGGGTTTCCCAAGTCAAAGTACCTGCTCGTGCATTGGAATATTCTATTTCTTATGATAGCCCATTGGATCTCAGCTGCTGTTTCTTCTTTGTTGCTATTCATTCATTCTAGTGTTTTCCATCTCAAATATTTTGCCATTTGCCAATCTTACCACAGTCCCAACTATATGAACAGTTTTTTTTTTTAAATATTTGAAATTAATTCTTAAACATTTTGTTTAAAAAAAAAAGTAAGCATTTTTTAAATTATAAGTAGAATATTAAAAAAAAAACTTCTAAGAACAGATGTGCTATTTGTATGAAAGACTGTGGTATTTGAAATAAATGTTGATTCAAGAATTGAGCCTACGTAAAATGATAGCTACAGAAACTTTAAAAAAAAAACAAAAAAAAAACCAAATAGATTAATCAAAGTCAACCATATCTGCAATATATGTTTTACAGTTTGAAAGGATAAAAAGTACACTTCCTTAAGTACGTTTCCGGTCGCCGTAGTGATCTCCTGTGTGTTTCTATTTCAGATAGTTCATCTCATCTTAAATAGAAAGACGAGCTATCATACACTGGAGATAACATGAGAAGGGGTCTCGATTACTCAGGAGACCGGAAGCGTAGTTAAGTAACTGTAAATAATATGGTGCAAATATGGTTGACCTTGAATAATTCTTATTGCACGTAAAAATATTTTATAAAGATTATATTTAAAAAAAATAATTTCACAGACAATCCTTTTTCATTATACAAAACTCCAATATGATTTTCCCAGATAAGAATTGTACAATTTCCAACCAATCCTATGATTTATAAAAAACCAAGATCCACATTTAAGAAGCAGAATTACAACAGTAGATTATTTGATTCAAATTCTCTTCATTCCTTTCGTTTTACTGAAGATCCAAAGTACTAAAAGTTCAGTATGTTTTGAAACAAGAAATTACACACAAATTTATTGTATAAAAATAAAATACTAATACGACATTCATATGGCATCCAAAGCCTGTAACTCGTCTGCTACATACTCTCCCAATTTTTGAACCTGATCTCTATCTTTTAGGAGACATTTGTCAACAGCAACACTGTAGAATACTTTGGTTCCCAAAGAGAAGAACTGTAAGGCAGTTCCTGGAAAAGAAAATAAACATATTATAAAATATTCATGAAAATAAATTTGCCACTGCACATGTAAATTTAATATATAAATTACGTAACAATTATATTAAGTCATTAAGAATTCATCATTAGCACTTTTTAAAGTTGAAATTAATTATAAAAGCAGTTTTCTGTGATCGCACCCATATTTCGGGGTGTAATTCTTAATAGTACAAGAGCGACAAAAGTTAAGCTGGGCCAGGAGAAGAGCGTCATATAGAGAATAATCGTGGAAATAAATTAAAACATAGGTAGAAAAGAGAAACATTCAAGCTAACATCATGTGATAGATAGGTACTCAAGTCCATCTCGAGCAGCTTCAAACAAAATTTGAAGAAATGCGTTGCTCCATCTACAGATATTTGCTGCAGCACTCCAACAACTCAATTCGAGAAATGATACTAACGTCCATATGCCCAATTCCATATGCAAACCTTAACGGATGAGAATGGCTTATTACTTTTTAAGTAATTCGCAATGCATTACCGGAAAAAAAAATCATGATCATTGCCAATAGCCACATTGCCTAGATTAAATAACACATCAAATAAGCTATCCAGTAATATATTGAAGGAATAGAAAAGTATTTTTGTTTGCTGAAGCACCGCGAACACCGTCCAACTTTGCACCAACTGTAGTCGGCCGACTTCGAGTCCGCCAACTTTTTGTCAGCCATCACACTATCCAACTCGCAAATGAGTCGGCCGTGATAGAAGGAATCCCATAATGCAATGCGTTTCCCCCAGCAGCTGTGGAAAATCCGAAAAAATCGAGGTTTTGAAACCTCTCTGATAAATTCTGCCACATACAATTACTGCATTTCAGTATAAACTTTATTTATGCATTAAAGATAATGCAATACTCTGATATTCATCATGTACGAGCTTGTCTTCGACTCGAATCGGGGAACATCGTTTTAGACGCCATTTCTTTCCATGGGCGTGACGTCACGACCGACGTGTTTCAATGCTGCCTGTGATTGGGTAATTCCGACCGATTTCCAACCAACTTCCCGAATTGCCCGTGCAGAACCAACTCGAGTCGGCGGACTGAAGTTGGTGCGAAGTTGCTGAAAAACTGGCTCAAAACTGTCTCTAGCAACTCATGACGTCAAAATCGGCCGACGAAGTTGGTGCAAAGTTGGATGGTGTTCGCAGGGCTTAAAAGTAATAATCATCGGATGCTGAACAGAAAGCCACATGACTTTTCATAAACTAAATGAAAAAAAAAAAAAGAAAAAAGAAAATTAGGGTTATTATTTTTTTTAATTTCGAGCTTTTCTTCTCAACTGTTCTTTTTTGTTTCTTTGGGTTTCTTATTAATGTATATTTCATAAGCTATATAAACACACTGTTCACAATTCGATTTGGCAATAATTCCATTACTATATGCCTGCTTAGTTGGTATCTCCATCTTTGACTAGCCTACTATGGTATATCATCGTACCAAAGTACCACAGTTCCTCAGAGGACGATACACTACAATCTGTATAGAAGGACGTCTGAACTGGGGGAGGGGGGCGAGTTGCCCCTCCACTTTTCTGAAGGGGGGGGGGGGCAAAACTATCTTTCGCCCCCCTACTAAACTATCAGTATAATAGCCAATTTAAATAAGAGTTCTGCTTCGTCAATATAAAGAAGTGAAAGTGTCTATAATCGAATTTTCTCAAATCTATTTTGCTTAAAAACACCAACAACAACTTCATTTTATCGCAGCTCTACATAGAATCCGTGCCCTGCTTAATATTGTGAAGTTTTATGTTTAATTTCTGACCAATTGATTTTGCAATCTTACCCTCAGGATATTCGAAAGTTGATTTACACATTAACTATATTTTGTTGAATTTCTTTTTCTTCATATTATTATACATAAATATTTTATATACAATTAAATGTAATGTTATTCATGTTGTTATTGAAGTCAAATATAACAAATAAAACTAATGATTATTTTAAAACAAAGGCTATAGAAAAATCAGAAGAGGGGGAAAAACAGACATACATGAGAGGGCAGAAGATGAGTTTCGTCCGCTTATTAAATTTAGATAAAATTATTTAAAATATAAATATGATGTTTTCGTTTCTTTTGTGTTCAGGAGTCCCCTAATTATTGTTTAATGCATTATTATAATTAATATAATATTTAATAATTATATTATTAATAAATTCAATTCAATTAAAGTTAAGATTGATTTATTAATTATAATAACTATAATTATTAAGTAATTAATTAGATTGCAAGTATTTTTTTAATTATTTTTAACTATTTTTTTTTTAATTATTGCAAGTATTTTTCGCCCCCCTACTCACGAAGGAGTTCCGATGTCTCTGTCTATAGAGTCCATCATTTCTCCTGAAAATAGCGAACAATTTTGGTCAGGATTTCATTCCAGTTCCTAAAAATTTCCCTAAGAATCAAAGATGAACTTTGGACGCCTTTCATAAGTTTCCAACGTTAAGTTCGCGAATCACTGGATAATAGTATGTTCAACATGATAGAGCATTGGAACGATCATGAAAAAAGGAGTGTTTAATTACTTTTGAATGGTTCTATGTTACCAATAGAATACTGATTGATTTTTTGTTTTTATTTTTCCAATTTATAATGGCTGTCCGTAAATCGTAACTATTTAGGACTTAATAAATAACTAAAATAACACAGTTTCATGAAGCAATAAACTGTGAAACAAATAACATGTGTCCTCGCTAAAGGCTTTCAGTTCTTACCAAATAACCAAATAAATAAATAAAATCAATTGCCTAGTAAGCAAAGAACTTATATCTCCAAAAAACTACTGCATTTTTTAATTTGCTTATAGTAATATCTTAGACAAGGAAATTAACGTGCGTTAGTACATTTTTACAGTAAAATAAACCAAAGAACGCACATAACTAAACAAAACAAAACACAAA
>JAFIDM010009631.1:299531440-299542742 GCA_023159025.1 Thereuonema tuberculata
CGAAACCTTTGCGTAAATTGTGCGTGTCAATTGTGTTCTTAGATAGTGTTTAGATTAAATTTTCATAATTAGGTTTCTGTATCATTTGATTATTGGATCCAGACTTTTAGAGTTTAAACAACAATACAACAGTTATTTAAATATACGATACATTGTTTGAACGCAAATAAAATGAATTCCAAAATAATGAATAAATAATAACATGAAAATTTAACCCCTATATGTTTGACGATTTTATATAAGAAGTTTCAGATTTTTATGAGCAGTAGTTTAAAAGATTTGGGGCGGTGAAAAACCACCAGAACTCTCCAGTACTTTATGAATCACCCGCTATATATACATGTATAATGTATATATACATGTATACTGTATATATATATATATTAGTCATTTGTCTGTAAATATGCAGAAGTTTCAAAAAATGCATGAAGAGGTTCAAGACTATCCATTCAGAAGACAACTGAGTTTTATGAGCCTAACTTTCTTAAAAAAATAAGTTTAAAAAAGGATTACAAAAAGAGTTTACTAAATACTAGCAAACCTCTCAAGTAAAATTTTTAGTGATTATGTGATCTTGATTTTTTTTTTTTTTTTTTTAGTGATCACGTGACCTTGGATTCTGAGGGCATTTTTTCAGTCACATGACCTTTGTTCGCGACCGTAATACCTGCGATAAAAAATTCATCTCAATGAGAGGAACAACTTGTCTTTACATTTTGATCAAACTAAAATGAACGGTCTAGAAGTTGACTTTACCTCACGTGATTTCCGGTTGATCCATATCGATAAAAAATAAAATACAGCCATCCTCAATATTATACCTAACGTTTGTCGCCTTATTTGTATTTCTGTGTCTTACGGTTTGGGAGGAGTAGCGGGTAGAAAAACAAAACAAAACAATATTTTCTTTTATATTTACAAATTATAGGAATTTTTGCAGTAAATTTAAAAAAAAAAATCCTTCAACTGTGACAATAATGAGAACAGTGATTTTTTTTTATCGACTTTGGAATAAATAATTGACTAATATTTTATATTTCTTATTATATTCTTTCTAATTACAGATATCGTAAACAAAGCAAGTAAACTAAACTAATAATAAATAAGAACAAAACTTCTGGTGAATAAAATTCGATACAATTTCATGGAAATCATTAACTGTCTGTTCTAATGAAACAAACCTACTTCTGACGTTACAACCTAATTACAATTATTCTGAGTTCAAAATGCAACAATATACGAAGGGAGACTTCACAATAATCATTTTTAATCTATATCCAATTTAAGCGAGGTACGCTGATTATCCTAAAAACAGAGAAATCTTATTTAAATATGGGGAAATTAAACTTAAGAAGAAAAAAAAATAAAAAACACTAAAAAAAAGATAATAAACATAATCTAGTCAGGTCAAAATTAAGAACGGCATGAATTTGTCACTTGTTCTTTCAGATAAACATACACCAGTTCAGTAAATACCACAAAACTGTTTGTACAGCTGTTAAAGCTAATTAGATGAAGATAGTTAACTGTTTGGTTCAACATTGGTCTCAACATTGGTTCTCAAGATTTTAATTCAATTCATTTTTCGTTTAACTTCGTTCTTCCCGTATAATAAATCCCTTAATTAACACTGGAAGCTAATCTTCCTCCACCTGTAGCAAGTTCAACAAATTAATAATGATTCATTATTATCTTTGTTTTAAAAACATTTTATTTAAGCATTAAAAAAATGAACTCGAAATTTAATAATTAATCAAGTTTCATCCATTCCTTTTATCGATTTCATTGTTATAAAAAAATCCTTCAACTGTGACAATAATGAGAACAGTGATTTTTTTTTATCGACTTTGGAATAAATAATTGACTAATATTTTATATTTCTTATTATATTCTTTCTAATTTCAGATATCGTAAACAAAGCAAGTAAACTAAACTAATAATAAATAAGAACAAAATTTCTGGTGAATAAAATTTTTTTCTTATCACTAAACTGTAATTCTAAACTTACAAATACAAATTCTCTCTCTTTCTCAAATCCCAATCTTTGCTGCTTATTTTCGATATTTCTTCTAGAAAACTATTATATTTAGTTCTATGTATATAGCCGTTTTACATTTACCATTTCACTCGCCATAATGCAAGCCATAACGCAGGCCATGTCAGGGTAGATGGCTAGTAATTTAGTGTACTGTTTTCCACTTACCATATCGCCTTCCATCACACGGAAAATTTACACTTCTCAATTGTCATCATGCCTACGGTGTATTTACGAAAAAATTTGCATTGATTAATATAAAAATCATGTATCCAATGCATTGAAAAGATGAAAGAATGTTTTTAATTAATTAAAATAGGAAATATTCATTTAAATATTCATTTTTCATTGTTTTGTATTTCTTTGTTTTCAGTTTCGATAGTTCTCGTTAAATCTCGACTATCCCACGATATGTTTTCGAGATTTCAATCGCACGTCGATTCAAATTTTCAGGCCGAAATTCTGTAATGATTTTGATTACTAATGTATCGTTTTCTGAAGGCATCCACGAAAATATAAGGAAAAGATGACCTCCGATCGTGAAAATAATTTTTGTAATCGGTAATTCCGAATAAATAGATACAAATCGATTGGACTTCAAGTTCTACAATTCGCCACCAGGAGCGTTGGTGTGACATTGCGCCATCTCCAGATGGCGCCATCTCTTCAAAAATAGAGCCCGGGCTATCTATCGCAATGTCCTCGCCATGTGTGATGGCGAGGTGACCATTACGGCGAGTGAAATGGTAAATGTAAAACGGCTATAAAACGAATTGGAAATGCCTAGCCTACTTATAAAATGTGCTATCATTTTTCTTTGTCCATCTATTTCATTCTTACATCACTATTCACTTTCGCCTTCAGTTCAGCCTCTCAATGATAATAGACAAAACTCATAGTTGATGTACATTTCTCACTTGTTATGGTCAGCTATAGACACTATCACACACTGCATTTGTCTGGTAACCCAATACATCTGTACCGAACTTTGAACTCTCCTTTCCACCTGCAAATATTATCTCGCTTATATTTAAAGATAAGTGTATTAATTCGAAGCATTTTAATAAAAAAATCAAATTTTTTCTAATTTAATTCAAAATAAAATTCGACGAAAAGCAAAACATATTCCCTATTCTTTATTCTTCCTTACTCCATCCAATCTTCGCTTCGTTCGAAGTGTGAACACACTTGAAGTGTAAGCACTTCAGTCGTAAACAAAAGTTTTGACATTGCTTTAGTAATGTTAACCTTAACATTACTTTTCTCAATACGTTTTCCCGCCAGAGAAACAATTCCTTAATTCGACTCTTTTCAAGTTTGCATGAATTGCATAGTTCCATTTACGCTTTGCTTTTCTCCATAATGGTCTGTTCAATCTTCTATCAGTATCCCCATACTCTATAATGCTAATTTCGTAAATCGTTATATAGACCCTTTTAGACAGCAGCACTTGCATAAATATTCATAGGAAAGCAGCCATCAAATTCAAGGCTACACTAATTTAAAATGTCGTCAATATTACATTACTTCCGCCATCGTATAGGAAGAAAAAAATTATAAAAAGCTATTGACGCATTTTCTATATCTTTTTCTACATATCGAAACGGACATGCGCATTTCAATTTCGAACAAATAATTTTAGATTCCCTTTTTGTTCCTTTTTGTTTTTGTCTCTTCTTTATTAAAACGACATTACAAACAATCAAATGTCTAACTACCAATAAAAGTTTATCATCGGAAAACGAACTGATTTATATAAATAACCTACAATTGGTGTCTGTATACGGAGGGTTGTTTACAATCTATGGTAACGATTTGGATTCGGGTCTATTTCCCAGAAATTCCCTTTCTCCACCAACGATCATGCTCTATTTGATGGCCATGAGATACTGCTATCGCTCTGCAACTCAGTTTCCATTGCAGGAGACTACTGCGAAGAACGGGAAGACTCAGTGGCGTATATAGAATATATTTTCGGGGGGGGGGGCCAAGATTAATATAATTAAGTAGACACGCCATGGAAACCTATCTGTTCAACCAAAAAAAAAAACGATGGAAACCTATCCGTTCAACCAAAAAAAAAAAAAAAAAACGTTGGGAGGACATATCTTCATTATTTCGGAGGGGGCCCGTGCCCCCTCGGCCCCCCCCCTTATATACGCCTCTGGGAAGACTTATACGTTGCCACTCCTGCTGACAACATTTCCAGAGTCCTTCCAATGAACCAGGACGTCGTCTTCCCAAGGCTCGTTTTAATAGTCCAAATGCGCAAAAATCCATGGGCGATGCGTCTGGAGACTTCACTGGTATCTCGGTAAACGGTATAGCCTGGATTCCGGTTTGCTGTTCCATTCGTGTCAGAAAATTCTGGGTCGATTTGGACGTATGGCTGGACGCCTTGTCTTGGTGGAGACGGACCTTGGAAACGTCGTTTCCGTAAAGAGCAGGTAGTTCCTGTGTATAAATTAGTGTCAGTACGTGATCCTGATAGTACGCAGAATTCAGCTTTACATTTTGAGCCACCCTCCGTATCTGTAGCTTGCCTTGATAGGAATAACCCGCAACGATCTTGAATCCCTTCGAAAAAGTTTCACGACATTCTCTGTACCAATTTGGAAACGATTTGGCTCCCACTGGGCGATAGAAAATCGCCCTTGGTTTATTGCAGTCGGACAGATAAACATATGCTTCGTCTAATGTGGCCACATATTTCCATTTATCCCCAGCGAGATGTCGTTCATACAGTTTTCTGCAATTTGTCTTACGTTCTAAAATGTGCTTTGGTAAGAGCTTGTGAACCTTGCTTTTATGTCTCTTTTGAAGTCCCAAATCTTTATGGATAATCGTGTTTACGGTACGAAGAGATGTTCCTACCTTCGCACCAATGGTCCTTTGGCTCGCTGGATTGTTCCCCGTCACCATTTTCTTGATCTTCTAAATGACAGTCTTTGTGCGACTTATAGGTGTCCTTGGATTTGCTTGCTTTTCAGTCCCGGAAATCTGTCCTGTACGGGCCAAACCAACACCAGCCAACACATTATGAACTCCTTTCTTCGAAATGGTGAAACCTCTTTTTCTACATGCCCTAATTATTGCGGAATAACTAAATTTCGCGTCGGAAAGGGCTGTAACGTCCCCTTCCCAAAACTGTGACACTTTCGGCGGCATTTCTCCGAACAAACTAATGCGCACCCCTCCACACTAATCTTGAAGTACTCACCTGTACGTTTGCATAAATTTGCATACCTCCTGTGATTGGTTGCGTCGTCACGCGCCATGCAAATCGTTACCATAGATTGTAAACAACCCTCTGTAATTGTCCAATAGACGAATAAAAAGCGTTCACATATTATTGTTTATTTGTTTGTTTTTTATCCAGATCTTAACCTATGGTAGTTAAATTATATTAAATTTAATAGGAACTTCTTTTGGATAAGCTAAGTCAGTAGTTCCCAAACACTACATCAGCGAGAACCCATCAGCGAGAAATGAGAGCATTGAAGACATTTTCATTAATCTTTGTAAATCTAATTTATTCAGTTGACATTGCTGTACTTTACAATTACAGTAGAACCTCATTATAACGGACCCTATTATAACGGACGTCGCTTATAACGGACAGTTTTTAAAAAAAATTGGCAGCCTACAATTAGGGTGAGCAATGTGAAAGACCATTTAAATTTTGTTTTTCAATATGTTGAACAATCGGCAAATGAAAATATGTTTGCCTATTATGAAAACTTACGGCACTTCCGTCAGTTATTAACTGAAGAAATAAGCAGCAAACAAACCCAGCAGAAAATAAACTATTTTTTCAAACCAATGAATGTAAGCAATCAACATGAACCAGGACCTTCTTGTTCTAAAAATTAATGCAGTGTATACGTACACATCGTTTTCAATTCAATCTACTACTACATGTTGAAGGCTGTTTTTTTATTTGATATATAATAAACACTTTTTTAGCTAACTATTGTACTTTCATTGATGTACACCCTGCTGCATTACATCCGTATAAAAGAATTATTTGTTATAAACCGGCCTTCAGCCCCTATTAATCCGTTATAATGAGGTTCTACTGTATGTTGTAATTCACGTTAAAAGAAGCATGAATTTTCTAAATTTTTATGTTTATTTTATTTATTTAATTAGTAGTATTATTTTTTAATTTTATTGATCTCTGAAATCTGCAATGTTTGAGAACCACTGATGTAGAACATCCTTTAAAGTTTTTATTCTTTTGTTGAATTTAAGTTACTGAAGTTGTAATTTATGAAAATTGAAAATTACGTCGACTGTATATTAATTACTTGCCAAGCAAAGGACCTCATTTTCCCAGAAGACTGAGAAATGCAACAGGGAATATGAAGACCCTGAAAATACAATTTTTATGTGAGTGGAAGAAAATAATCAAAGATGGAAGATGAAAATATTATAGTAATTTTGGAGAAAAAAAAATAACTAAACTTGGTGATATTCGAGTGTGACTTACGAAGCTATGTTTTGATTGAAGGTGATAGTTTGCAATCATTTGCTGGTTTTAAAATCTTTATTTATATACTAGATGGGTACCGTCGCTTCGCTCCGGAACCCTTGCATATATAGCATTAAAAAAACACTTTATTTATTTAGAAAATTATGATTGAGATCGGAGAATATACGACTTCCCAGCCCATTGTGGCCTTCTCCGCTTAACTCAGGTGTATTGCGGGTTGGCACCACACACCTGGGTTTGTCGCCACACACTTCATAGTCAGTTTGCCAGATTATTCCCTATCCCGTGGGAATTTCGAAAAATCCGGCCTTATTCCTTGTCGACATCATAAAGGGAACCTCTGTGCAAAATTTCAGCTTTCTAGGTCCAAGGGTTTGGGGTGGGCGTTGATGAGTCAGTCAGTGAGGGAGTCAGGAATTTTCTTTTTATATAGGTAGATTTTTATGAATTTTGTTTTGTTAAACTCGTTGATTAGTTCTTCATAGATTATATTTGTTCTGTTATTTTCTCCTTTTCAACTCTTATTATCCGAGATTCGTTCTTTACATATTACTCCTGGTGTTTCGATATCATGCTTATTTAAGAAAATATGATCTACATTTGTTTTCGTATTTCCATGAATTGTACAGTTGCTTCTTGTTGTTCCTTAAAGACAATTTTTGAAACCAATATTGCATATTAGTTTTAGGTATTTCTGTACTGCATTGTTATTATTCATTTTGAAATGATCTACATTTACGTCGCCAATTAGTATAGTTGGACAGTTGTTTAATATATTTTCATTATTTATGAATAGATTCTCTAATTCTTCAGTAAATTTACCTTTCTTTGTGTTTTGTTGATTTATATAGGGCTAAAATGTTAATATTTAGTGTTTGATAACATAAACACATTTTTGATAACGAAACATATTAGGTTTTATTATAAAACTTCAAGATAAATAACGTGTTTTGTGAAAATTCTTGAATATTTTCCAAAAGATTTCCTTGCTCCGATGTTTTAGTAATTTATAATTTAACATTTTGCTTAAAGAATGACAGACAGAATAACCTTTTTTATAATATACGTTTTTATAATATATAATAATAATAGCCGGGTATCGTCGCTTCGCTCCGGAACCTTGCATATATAGCATTCAAAAAACAAACTTTATTTATTTAGCAAATTAATGTGGCGATCGTCGGAGAATATATAACTTCCCCAGCCCGTTGTGGCTTCTCCGAATAACTAGGATGTATTGCGGGTCGGCGTCACACACCGAAAATTCACATTTTTGCATGTACAGTGTTACCTCCTTTAACGGACACCCTGAATAGCGGACACCTCTAATTAGCGGACATTATTGCGGGTCCCAGTCCCTTAATAACTTTCCATGTTATCCACATTCCATGTTATCCACTCCGAATAGCGGACACTCTGAATAGCGGACAGTTATTTTAACCGTAAAAATTTTTTTTTTCGATTAACATTTCGACAAACACATCATGGTTGTATATACATCGGTGTCCCATACATTGATACGTTGTGTCGTTGTCCCATGATTCAATGCACGAATCTGAGGCCCTTTTTTTCACTGCACTTGCTTTATATCAATCCCTCGTAAAGCTAACCTATAAACGTGTTGATAAAATTTAGTGCGAATTAAAATGGCGTTGAAAAGGAAGAGATTGGCACTGAAATAAAAAAATTGATGTTCTTGAAGTTGCTGAAAAAGAAAAACTGAGTGTGCGTTGTCTTGCTGAATGTTTTAAAGTTTGAAAAACTCAGATAAATGAACTTTTGAAGGACAAAGATGAGACTAGAAAAATGTGGATGGTGAATTCAAACGAAAATTCGAAGAATTTGAAGTTTCGTAAAACTGAAACAAGAAAAATCGACGAAGTGGTGATAAAATGGTTTCATGCAAAGAACATTCCTATAAGCGGTGTTTTGCTTCAAGAAAAAGCCGGAGAATTAGGTCAAACTTTAGAATTGGACACGTTTAAGGCATCAAATGGATGGCTAGAAATTAATTTTCTACATACAGTAATTAATTTTATCATTATTTTTAAGAAAGACAAACGGATTAGCACTCATTTAAAAAGGAAAATAGTAAATAATTTGCAATTGAAGACACCGGTGCAAAAAGGAGGCAGCTCCATTTCAGCAAATTTTTCTGGAGAAGCAAAAAACTCCCCTTTTTGCACCGAATCCAACCAGGAGGCATATATATATATATCCATTGTATTTCCCTTATGAGTTAATGGAGCTGCCTCCTTTTTGCACCGGTATCTTCAATTGTTCATATTCTCTCATATCGCAATGATAATTGTAGAAATTTAATTAAGATTGTAAGTAATTTTCCATTAAATGATATGCAATAAGCTAAAAAATGAAAAAAAAGATAGTCCTCCCCAATAGCGGACACCTCCCAATAACGGACGAAACTTCCGGTCCAATGACTGTCCGTTATTCGGAGATAACAGTGTATCTTAAAACGCTGAAGCGTTTGTGAATAAGTGATACATCGTTCGATAGAACTTTCAAATACCAACATTTTCTCAATATAATGTTCTCTTCCATCTTTTATACTTTTCGTTTAAATTGAGAAAAAGTCAAAATTTGACCCTTTAAAAGGCGCCACCTTGGAAACCAAAAACTTTTTTCGAAAGATTTTTGTAGCATTTTGTTTGTCTTAAAAAGATCTACATTTTATCCATTTACATGACCAATCTATCTCTTATAGTTTGGTCACAAAATTGGAAAAATTAATTCATAAGACTTTACGTATGACAGACAGAATAACGCTTTTATAATTTAAGAGAGAGATCACTGTTTTTTTTTTGGTTTTTTTTTTGCTTACCTGGTTCCTGTTAGGAAAAAGATGTAGATTCAATCAAACCACGATCCTATTCCATCAACTTCAAAGGGTGTCAAATCACAGAAGCGTTATTCAATTAATCCTAAAGAATCCCAACCCGAGAGCTGCTGAATTTTCGAAATCTTAGTTGTGTTACATTTGTCAGAAAGATAGGGTCCTTGACATGCATCTTTGTGCTTCATGTGACAATTGGGATCTTGAGGAATGTGTTTGACTTACAACATACTATTAAGGACCATTTTGTTGCCTCAGATGTGAAATCTCACATTATTAAACAATTCGATTTATCGAAACTGTAACAGTCGGTGTTAGATGCATGTGTCTTAAACTTTAACATTGTTAGCCATTTTTTTAATTAGAAGTTTTTCTTTTAATCCGATTTTTCAATTCATGTGTGCCTTAATTACAGTAAAAAATATTTTTTTATTTGTTGATTCCAAGATTATTTTTACATTTTTTTTCATAATTTAAAAGTGAGTCATATTGGGAGCGCTCTGTTCCCAATATGGCCCACATGTCACTTTTCATATTTCAGCTTATTGCATTTTTTGTATGACAGTCACAAAAACAAGATATTTTTCATAGTTGCCCACTTAACCCCATTAACCAACAGCTTAGTTATTTCTTCGAAAATTATTTCTTCGAAAAAAAATGTCAAATCTTAGTTGGGTCATAATGGGGCCCCTTCATTATATGAAAGTTTTAATTGTTTATGGTTCTGTTGCTATTGTTATACTGTAATTGCAATAGGTCAGGTTTTAAAAATTATTTAGTAGAACACATTTAGAAAAATAATATTATTTTGGGTTTATTATATTTGTAAGGTAATGACATTTCGGGGCAAATCACTAATAAAATTATACAATAAAGGTTTCTTTGCCGATGATATAAGCAACAATAATAGAAGATCTTAAAGGGAAGAGTATATCATTGCTGTGCCGCTTCATATAATATTACAGTTGGACTTCTATTTAACGAAGTCGCTAAATCCCGAAAAAAAGTTCGTTATACGGAAAATTCGTTAAATTGATATTCACCTTTTATTATTCAAAGTTATTAAAAAAGGTAATAATTTTAATGACATAAAGCATACATTACCACATGCTTACTTAAATTTTACTAATGAAGTCTGTTAATTTTGTCTGATTTTTTTTTTTTTTTTTTTTTGAAAAAGTGTTTTCGCTCATAGTACGTCTCGCATCTTTGCAATGCACCAAAAACCCCTTCAGTATTTTCTTCAAATTGAAATCCAAATCGGATTGTTTCAAATGATTTTAGCATTTCATCATACGAAGGTTTTTGATTTCTGCATCATGATCATTTCCATTTTCATCATCTTCATCGCAATTCATAGCTTTATTATTCAATTCAATTATTTAAACAATGCCAAAAATTCAACTTAATTCCGTTACATAATTCCATAATATAAATACAATTTAATTTCAGTATTTACTTCCAGTAAATAATAGTGCCTCAACTTGTCAATATAAGATATTAATATGAAAAAGTGTTCAACAGCTTTTGCCAAAAGTAGTGTATATTAACCAAAGTTAAAGTAGCAAAAAATTAACAAAAATACTCCAAGTAATACATTAAAAACTTACATAACTCTTTATTGAGAAAACAAAAGAACTCCATCTTGGCTATATTTCGAAAGTCTCAGCACCTTTCTTTTACGAGCCTTACACCTTAGGGAAAAGAAACATCGTCTTCTTCCCCAAATAATAAAAAATAAATTAACTATTAACAATCATAAATATGGAAAAATTCGTAACAGAACGAAAAAACGTGACATGCACCCTACATTATTATAATAAAACGTGCCATGCTCATTCAAAAATAAATAAATAAATTGTCCTTTTCTTGAAATAAAATAATAAATTGTCCTTTCGTCCAAAATCTGATGTCTAAA
>JAFIDM010009631.1:299543458-299557973 GCA_023159025.1 Thereuonema tuberculata
TTATTTCAAGAAAAAGGACAATTTATTTATTTATTTTTGAATGAGCATGGCACGTTTTATTGTAATAATGTAGGGTGCATGTCACGTTTTTTCGTTCTGTTACGAATTTTTCCATATTTATGATTGTTAATAGTTAATTTATTTTTTATTATTTGGGGAAGAAGACGATGTTACTTTTTCCTAAGGTGTAAGGCTCGTAAAAGAAAGGTCGCTGAGACTTTCGAAATATAGCCAAGATGGAGTTCTTTTGTTTTCTCAATAAAGAGTTATGTAAGTTTTTAAAGTTAAAGTACTTTTTATATTCAGGATTTGTTATCCAATTTTGTTACCCCACAGAAATACCGTTGACATATACATTTACATCTACATAATCGTTTATACCTGTTAGTTTTCCATTTGATTTTTTTCATCTTGTAAAATAATTTTCTTCTTTTAGGAAGATAAAAAAATATATTAATTTCATTTTCTTTTAAATTACAGAATGTTCTAGTGGTTGATTTGATTACAAAAAGGATCTTCGTTTATCGAAGGCAAACATGATCTTGTTTCGCAATAGTCTTACATAAGTCAATGATAAACGTTTCAATCTAGACTCAGTCATTTCCACTAAAGAAAAAACAAAGATAGCTTGTTTTTTTAGAGTATTTTTTTTTTATTCTCGAAAATAATAAAATAAAAAAACTAGTTAATTTAATTTAACTAGTTCTATTTGAAGAAACCCACCTTTACCCTACTTTCATCCAATCAGTCATCCTGTGTGGGTATCCATTCCCCTCATTACTTTTGAACCACTGGATAGATCTTCTTGCAACTTGGTATGCTTATTCGAGGATTAGAAATGATCTAACTTTGTAATTTGAAATCTTTTTCAAATGGGTCCCATGCCGAGAAATGAGCGCGAGAAGGCGACTAAACTTCTCATAGAAAAGCAGTGGATGCTAAACAACGGTTTTCTACTATTTCTGTTCTCATTGTCTTAAATGAGGAATATTAAATCCTTTCTCCTAATCCATTGTACGTGGTGTCATTCGACTAATATTAATTCGATTTAGACAACTTAAGTAAATATTGCAGATTTATTTTCCGTCAGAAAATAGAAAACTTATAATTGTTTGTATTCAATAGATATTGTAACGTGAATACAAATGTAAGCTTTTTGTTTTTGTCGCTTTAGAAAAATTAAGAAAGTAAGCTTTAAGTTCTTTCGTTTATTTTTGCCATAAGCTTGTTAGTAACAAGTGAGTAGACGAAAAAAAAATTATATATGTAGCCCAGCTATTAAAAGACTATTATCAACTTTATCAATGTTTTGTTGCTAGAAAGAGATAAAAAGTTAATTGGCGAAAGTTTCCAAATACGATATCAGCTATCATTGTAGGTCGTTGTTGTGATTAGAGAAATGATAAATTTACAATAATACAGCAATTTGTAGCGTATTAGATTCTAAATTTAAGAATGGAGCATTAGGGGTAAATTACTCCACAATAAAATAAATTAGTCAATAAAATAAGTTAGTCTTTCGAATTTATTTTAATCTAAAATATATGTTTTAAAAGTGATATAACTTTTTTTTCTTCTTTCAATTTAATAAAATAAAGAGTTGTAAAGTCCTTAATAATAATAAAAAAAAAATTCTGTTATAAGAGAACTGGGCCCTGTTCGCATGGTCTTATTCCTTTTTCACTCTTCCAGAGAAAATTAAATTTTTTTTAAACTATTTTCCGAAGAAAATGTATAAGATCGTTCTGTAGTCTATCTGTCTCCGCTTAATACCATGTAAAACAGTGAAGCGGTTTTCTTGAATTTTTGTATATTTACAAAATATCTTTCCTTTATGTATTTTTTATATCAATAACTTAATGACAAATTAATTAGCTTTATCATTATGTGGTACCATGTGCACGTAACAACCTTACAATGATAATATGACTGATATATAAATAATCTGATTTGTTCACTAACAAAAGAACAATTGCTATTTGTAATTCTAGAAATTGCCTTTTTTTTTTTTAATTTTCTTAAATAAAATCGAGGAAACGAGGCTCGAGATTCTTAATAAATGCAGGAGCATTTCCTACTTCTATGTTTATGATTCAATAGGCACGGGATTGTTGGCTATTATGTGATTCACCGTCCTCTCGTATTGTTGTAGTGGCTGATGATCTCACTGTTATGGTCGAGTGGCAAATATTCACCTGCCCGAACATATCTTGTGTTGAGACAATGATGGCACTAATTAATGGAGAAATGGGATCCAAATGAAGACAGAAGCTTTTCCGTTAAGCATCGTATTTAACATAAAAACAGGAGCTGGACAATAATTTCAGTCCTTGAAATAAGGATTTAGTGAGTAATCGTGATTAAATATATAAATAACAAGTGAATATAATTTTGTGCTAAAGCATAAATTTAAGGGCGACCCATAACAATAAATAAAAAGTAATAATAATAAAAAAAAGGAAGTAAATTAACGTAAGGAAAAATTTAAAAAAAAAAAAAATTAGGAAAATAAAAAAAAAAAAGCAAAAAAAAAAAAAAACAATGTCCACGATTAAGAGAAGATTAAGAGGGGGAAAAAAAATGTACACGGATTTGAACCGACAACCTTCAATAAATGAGTCAGAGGCCTTAATGATCAAAATGTAGCTGACAACTAAAATCAGATGGTTGCATTTCTAAAATTTAAGCTAATAGCGGAAATCCAATGAAAACAACGCCAAATATCTCGAAGAAGGGATGGGGGGAGGCGCGTTGGTCCCTGAAAATTCCTTATTCTTATGTTGTTTGGGCCTCTGAACACGACGGTGAAATCCGTTTGGCGATCCGACCTTCCGTTCGGGATGGACGGACACCGACGGACGGACGAACGGACAAAACAAACGCAATAGCTACCGATTTTGGTCGCTATTACAATAATTCTCAAATGGGTCGCTAAAAACCTTAATAGAGCTTCGCTTTTAACGCTGTAATATGAAGTAGTTCTCTTGAATGAACTGAAATATTCTCATCAAAAAAACGAAAAACAAAATAATAAAAATGGCTTTCAAACGAATTCCTTAAGTTTACTTCTGCTGCTGTTAAAGACAAAAAGTTACTTATCTTAACGTTTCCTTGATACCATATTAGGTTTTGTTTAATTATGAGCTATCTTTATTAGGCTCTGAAAATCTCTTAAGTCGTCTGAGATTTTTACAGATCATTGTTAAGTTGCTATCGATGAAAACAATACAGTTTATTAGATCACCATAATAGAATTTTAATTGTGATCATTCATTGCTGTGATAATCATACGTCAATGAGTAATACAGTGTGAGACGTACTGTAATCTAATACAGTACTCATTGTTGAAGCGAACAGGTTGGCGAAGAAAGAAATGGAATTGATACCACACATTATGATATACGAACGAAGAAAATTCGGAAGCCTAGATAAAGATGGATTTTCTGCATTGTCTCCATAGCAGCTTCTTACAAAAATGAAAAATATTACTCACTGATAATTATAATATATTGTTTGCTATATTCGAGAAAACTACGTTAGCGGAATTTAGGAAACTCTACCAAATGCAGCCTATAATGGCAAGCCAAGAAGGTGATGCATGGAATCTGATCGAAGGGGGGTGGTAGCAATGAAAGTAATTCGTGCGTCTGAAACTTTCTCGAAAGCAGTGTAAATTTGTTGCATTATTATTGTCATCACATTGTCCGCCTCCACGCCTCTGTTCTAAAGAAAAACTTACTCACAGAAGTTATATCCGCAAAGTTGACCTAAGACTCTGTAAACCAATGCTTGCATCCTCTTTCTCGCCCCCAACGGAATTTTTTGCACAAGGGAACGAATACAAAGCAGTCGTTCACTTTCCCGACCTTGAAATTGAACAACCGTCAACATGCTTTCCTTTTCTCTGTGAATGGTTTTATTGGAAGCGTTCACTGGAACAGTAGTTGTAAGATACGAACATCAACGTTGATGGACACCTTCATCACAGCAACAACACTGACCATTGGGATGATGCGTCAACAGTCAAAGGTCCCAGGGAAAGAAAAAAGAATTCATACAAAGACGTAGTCAGTATGGAAATTAATAAACCAGAATAAGATTTTTTTTAAATATTTAAATATACCTTCATAAAAATACGTATCGTTGCTAAAATATTAACGCATTATAATTTAAAAAGTTATATTCATAAAAGTTTAATTATAATTTTTTTATTAATTTTTCTTTTACAATTAAGTTTAATATCCGCTTAAGGTTATTTAAAGTCTGTGGGAATAGTTATATTAGATCCTCAATTAGGAAATTAAACACAATTTTCTAAGACGCGTTTGATGAATATCATTCGCATGTACTGGGTCAGCAGGGCTCGATTAAGCAACATGAGGTGAGAAATAAAGAGATGGCAAATTTGAATGGAATTAACATATTTATAAAATTTCAATAAATACAATTCTTAATACAGTTATCATATGGTTCAAAGTTCATTTAAGTTCATTTAACATTAGCTCAATGTTCACCTCACTTTTCAGAAGTTCACTTAATGTTTCCTAATCTATAAAGATTAATAATGTAGAAATTAAACTTTAGATAAAAGTTTTACTTTAGATGAAATCACAATTGTTTCGAAAAATTGGTTTCTCACCAAATGTGAATTATATTAAGGTCGGATGTACTGCATTTAACTTTAATGCACTAAAACATCTAATGTTCAATTAATCTTTTCACTTGTATGAAAATAATTATACACCTTATTTATTATGCGTATGTTTACTAGTTCATCTTTGTAGTAAGTCGCTAAGTTAAAATAATTTCCTCTGATTTTATCTCAGTTCAAAATCTCTAATAGTAAAATCCTTTACTAATAGTCTTGAATAATCTTGTATGAAAACCCATGTACTTTAACGTAATAATTATTAACTTCCATTGAAATCGATTTTCCCTAACGTTGGGTTGAATATTATTCGAATTCAATAAATTACTAGCTTCGCTGTTTTGAATGTAATATCCCAAATTATGCTGAATAATATTTTCAGTTCCGTAATGTACAAATATTGTTCCTATTTGTATCTTTGTGTTTAATACTAAAGTCTTTAATGTTCATTTTAATCTAGTTCGTGAATATTCTTCATCCTATGTGTTCGATTCTTTGTGTAAGTTGGCTGTCTTCCAAACTCCGGGATGGATGTAATAAAATGAAACATTACTTACATTAATTGTGAGCGTTGAAACATTAGCCTACTCATCAACTAATGTTGACTGCGATGATACTACCTAATCGCATTGCCTTTCGATCTCCAGGTCATCAGTAACTGTGATCGTTCTCCAAGTTGAATCCTCTGTCAGGAGTTCCATCCGTTAGGTCTAGCCTATTATTCTACTGAGAATTATCTTTAAAATCCTTGAATAATTCTAACTGTTTAATTCTAAAGGCTATCGGCCTTTTACTCGAACATTAGATAATCTGTTAACACAAACTAAATCTAATTGTAATATCGGATTTAGCATCTTCCGATTATCCATTACCAAAAATAGCGACAACGCTAGTTACGGCTTGTTTTCTTAACGCCATGTTTAGAAATCATCAACAATTGATACTCGCGTTAGTTCGGTATACAACCTTCCATTGTTTCAGTTCCAGACGTAACTTGAAAATTAGCATATTATAACTTTCAGTTTCAAATAAAAAATATTTCAAAGCCTTCGAGATGATTTTTAATTAATTTTACCACATAGGAAAAATAAATTTCTAACAAAGTCTCGTTAATTTATTGTTGTAAATTGAATAAATATTAATCCTAGACAAAAGCTGAAAAAACAAATTGCAGATTTGATTGATTTCTATTTGAATAGTATTTTCTGATGATCTCCCCAAGTAATGAAAATAACAGATACCTATAAACTACAGACATATTTACCTGAATCATGATCCTGAACAAATTCAAATTGGCATTTAAATTATCCAAATACCTGGGGTGTTGATTCATCGTGGAATATCATGTGGCTTTTAGTCAAATACTAGCTGAAGTGCCCGGCTTAGCACGGCTGTAATTTATCGTATTTAATTTTTCGTTTTGGGTTACATTGAATTTCTGTATTTTAATAAATTGTTTTATTTTCGATAGCGGGCTGTGCATCGACCTTCGATCCAAGGCTGTTTTAAACATCTTTACTAAATTATCAAATTGATGCAATAATGTCTGCAGATTTCCGTTTTTCTTGTACTGGAAATGTTTTCACAGAGTTGTAAGTGTTTGTCACCCGTAAAGTAAATTTGTAAAAACTTTGGGTTATCATTAGGGAAGGGAAGAATTGATCCAACATAGTGATAAATTTGGCCTTGCACTTTGAAAATTGGCAAGAAGCCAGTTTCATTTACTGTTGCTGTTGTAGCGATAGATGTCATCGGGAAGCATGAAATGTAGCTCCTTATATTTTGGAGGAAGTATTTAGACTTTGAAGTAGTTCTAGCATATATGAAAGAAGTGGTTCGGGAGGTTGATTTAAAGACGGTAATTTAACTTTCCCATTTGGGCAGCACATTCCAGGCGATTCGGATTTATTTATTTATTTTTTTGGCTAGGCAGTGTTCGCATATCATGCCCATTTTTCCGATTGTAACTTTCGGATGGACACGATAATCGTGTCTGTTGGAACAGACCGAAATGCCTGTAATTTCAAATAGGACCGCCAGAATTTTTACCCTGAGTGGGAATATCAATTCGATTTCAAGCTGGTTTTGAAGTCCTGGAATGAGCCTGCCTTATTCGATGTTGTTGAAGTCTGACTACACGCTGTTGAAGTGTCTCAGCTGCCCTTAATAATTTCGCTTTCTTTGATTTTGGATTCATTTTGGATACATTTTCGCTTTCTGGAAGACATCTAGAAACAGAATGCATAATGAAAATATAAGTAACTAAAGAAGGTGTGCAGTCGTGGGGAAGCTTCGGAAAATACCCCTGCCTGCTATGAGACGAGGTACAACATTCTGGGAATCGGTGAGTTCTAGGGCCTTAAAACGTGGTTTTCGTCGTCCCAAAGGACCTTCGAGTTTTATTTCTCGCTTGAAATGAGAGGTATCTGGTCCTTTTACGACAACTTTGATATTTCGAAGATTTTAGGATTGCCCAAATTCATGTAGCCAGTAATGTTCTAAAGATCTTCAACAGTAACTTTGTACTGTATAGTAGAAGATGTTTGAGGTTATTCATATTAATATAAATTATTATTAACACTCAACTTCTGAAATAAATAATAATTGAAATTACAGCCTTACTTATTTCGCTTTTAATTTACATTCTAAAATTAACATTGCAATAATTTTGGCTTTACGATATCAAAATGACTTTAATGTAAATACCATTAGGTTTCTGCTTCTTCCATTTGGGAGAGTCCATTTATTCGAATAACAATGGTTACCGGTACCCGAAAATTTTCCTTATAAGTAGAAATACCTAACGTAAACAAGAATCTATTTGATCTAAAAATTTGATTCAATTTTTTTCTTATATTGTGATACGGTATCAGTAGTTTTGACTTAATATATTCAAAATGAAGATGAAAAAAAACTACCTCGAAATACAAGATTGAACAAGTTCAGCAAAGAAAACCCCATTTGTGTTTTGATTAAAACCTCAATATTCTTAAAAAAGAAGACCATGCGAAATCGACTCCATCACGGTGGACTGCATGCCCGGCGACCAATGGTATGCATTTCGTTAGCTGCTGAACCGGCAGATGGTGATTTGAAATACATTTTCCTTGTACCCGTGAAGAGTGATCCACGGTTCCCTTCGTGACAAGTCAAGAATCAACCTGCAGCCTGACAATCTTCATGCCCTGATCTGGCGTGAACGTGGAATACGGAAGAATCCACATTTCGTGCAAGAAAGACATTCCTTCGGTGGAGGTGGAACATGGTGTGGGCAGGCATCAGCATTGGTGGTCGTACCGACCTCTATGTTGTTAGAAATGGAAGTGAATGCTATAAGATTTCGGGATGAAATTCTATAGCCTATAGTGGTACCCAACGCTGGAACATTTGGGGCAACTTTCTTTTTATGGACGATAATGCACGCCCCGACCGTGCGCATCTCGTCAACAACATGGTGCAAGAGGCTGAAATCATGCGCATGGACTGGCCTTCACGTTCTTCAGACCTGAATCCTATCGAACACGCTTGGGCTGCACTAGGAAGACGTGTTGCCAGTCACCAATCACCTCCCATAACACTTCCTCAGCAGGAAGTTGCCCTGGTGCGCAAGTGGCCACGAATCCCACAGGAACTGCTGGACAATTTGATCCTCTCCATGCCTCATCGCTGTCAGTGTGTTGTAGCAGCATCAGGTGATCATACATCCCACTGAACAGTCAATGTGTGACACATTTTTCACGTTTGACATGGGTATGTTAACCCCCGTCCATGTGCCACATCCTGTTCAATCCCGATAATTGCATGCTGTACCTCATTTGCATATTCAGACAACTTCCATTTTCGTGTCATTTGCTTCTCTGATGATGTTCTTTAATAAATAAACTCAAATGTCTTTATATTCATATCGCAATATCCCTTAAGTTTTGTGAGCAGTGTAGTTCGTAATTTTTTTTTTAATATTATAAACAACATATACAAAAATACTAAGATAACAATTGAAATTGCCGTTCTTTTCCATTAATGTTGGCAACCCAAAATGATTTACAATGATTTTTATTTTAGGATTAACAATAAAAAAAGTTTGATGATGTATTTTCACTTACAGAATTTTAATAGATAATATGTCAATTCTGTAATTAAACATGCCTTCATACAAATGAGAAAAATCAAAACAAAACAAAAGATAATCATCATAATTTACTTTTTTTAAAGATCCATCATCTTCCCAATTGAAACTTTGCATTTTATTAGTCTTGGTTCTAATTATAGACAAACTTATACTATACGGAACTGTACTACGTATACATTCTCTTCTTTTTCAATTTGTCTGAATTTTTTTGGGATGATTTCTGTCAAATTCCTTCAACTTTTTCTAAAACATTCTACATTTATGTTTTCATATTATTCTGTACATTTTTGATGGTTTATTACTCTTTTATTATTTTTAATCTGTTTTGTAAATTTTAATATCTACCTTTAACTTTTATGTAATTTTACATTATCTACACATATAAAACTAAATGTTTGTTTGTTTGATTGTTTCGTATACACTCCTAGGCCCTTTGACCTATCTGGACCAAACTTTGCAGAATTACTCTTTAGGACTCTGCTCAAAAGATTACCTACCTTAGAACCGGGACCCCCCCCCCCCAGGGGTTGAAAAGGGGTAAAATCCGTGAAATAGCTAAATATGCCCGTAGTGGTGACAATGAGAACTAAAGCCATTCATATAACCCGTATGCGTTCCTATGCCATTCATCAGATTGCGATGAAACTTTGGGGAGTTGTGTGGCCACGTCCGCGAAGCTTTCTGAATTAGTAGGACACCGGATCCTTATATTTAGGGCCCCTTCTCGTACCCCTCAAGTCAATTACAAAAGGTTAAAATTTCGCTCTCCTATGGGACAGGGACACCGCACTTGTGTGGGTGGAAGGCGACACGGCTACCTAAGTGTCCCACCCCCGACCAACACCGGGTCCTTATATTTAGGGCCCCTTCTCAGGCCTCCCAAGTCTATTGCAAAAAATGAAAAATTCGCTCTCCTATGGGGGGCAGGGACACCACACTTAGGTGGGTGGAAGACGACACAAGGACCTAAGTGTCCCACCCCCAACCGACAACGGGCCCTTATATTTAGTGCCCCTTCTCGGGCCCCCAAGTCTATTGCAAAAAGTGAAAAATTCGCTCTCCTATGGGGGGCAGGGACACCACACTTAGGTGGGTGGAAGACGACACAAGGACCTAAGTGTCCCACCCCCGACCGACAACGGGCCCTTATATTTAGTGCCCCTTCTCGGGCCCCCAAGTCTATTGTAAAAATTGAAAAATTCGCTCTCCTATGGGGGGCAGGGACACCACACTTAGGTGGGTGGAAGACGACACAAGGACCTAAATATCCCACCCCCGACCGACACCTGGACCTTTCTTTCTTTGCGTGGCTTTGCAACGCATGCTGGGTACAGCTAGTTATTAATATATTTTTATTTCTTATTATATTCTATTTAATCGTTTTTATTATCATTTCTACTCTTCATCGTCAGTTAATGTAAGAAACACGTCAAATTCGCTATTAGGAATAGGAACTATCAAATGTACCTTGCTAGTGGATGCCATTTTGTTTATAACAGCAGCAGAAAAAGCAGCTGCAGAAAAGCATTGCTTGTTTGCTGCCAGCAGTTGATTGGTTAGCCGGTACAGTGCCTATCAGTAAAGCTACATGGTGATTTTCGGTTTCGATATTGTTTGCGACTTTCTACATTGTAATTTCCGATTTTTTAAACCTTTTCCATCGTTGTCTGTATTCAATTTCTCTCAACATTTGTTTTGAATATTTATTATGTGATTAATAAAAAAAAAAATTATTCATGTACAGGTTCTCACCATCCTAACCAATTACAAAATCATACTATTAGGCAAAAATTATACGTAAATTTGTAAATTTGTAAGCGGAGTCGAAGAAATAATCAATCACAGTGCAGCGTTGGAACACGTCAGTCGTGACGTCACGCCCATTTGTAAACATGGCGCTCTACTATTTTCCCCACTTCAGCAGACGGACCGTGATTACACAATTATTATCAGCGTATTGAGATTTTCTTCCACACATAAATGAAGTTTATACTGAAATGCATGAAGTTCATGCGTCAAAATTTATCAGAGTTCGTAAAACCTCAGTTTTACATAATTCCACAGCTTCGGCTGTTACCCCATTGAACTCTGGGATAGCCGCTTGCTCACTACTCAACAGCAGGGGAACACGTGCTGTCATTGTTGCCCAGGAAGGAAGATTGATATTGGCTGTTGGACATTCGTTATTGTTATTGTTGAAACTGGTAAATCAATTTTTTACTTTATTTATTTTTTAACAAAATTTGGCTTAGTCTTTCAAACTATATATGAGCTGTTGCGGAAGTCATGACTTTTAAAAAATGAGCTTAGAACATCTTTTACAATCTTGTGTTTTTCAAAAATTTCACGGTATTTCAAAAATGTGGAATTTGTTTTACTTCCGTGAATATTTCACGGGTCTTCCTAGTTAAACAGTATTTCATTAAACATTAAACATTAAACATTTCATTAAGCATTATGAAGTATTTAACTACATCTAGACCCCCTTACAATTTTTTATCAGTAATCGAATGAAAATATATACAATTTACAGTTCTCTCCTCTTTTGTCCCTCACAGTAACTATTTTTATTCTTTTCTTTAATTACTTTGAATGATGTGCAAAATTCATCAAAATGCCGAAATAATATGATTAATAGATCTCCATCATTATATATATATTTATATATAATGTATGTGTGTGTATTTTTTAATTTTTTTTTTATTTAGGGGGCAAACAATTCAACTTTATTTAGGCAAATATGATTTGGCAGATCTTGGCATTTGCAAGATCAAAAATGAACAAAATTATATTAAAAACTAATAGACACAGAAATGCATTTCTTTCACGCCAGAGTTCGCTGCATCCGACGGCAGAGAAAACTCTACTTACTGCTTGAATGCTGCTCCGTCATCTTGAAAACGTGGATTGTTTTGTTACCGGACCAATGGCTCCCTCTATTGAGTATATTCAGAAATGGCTGAAAGAGAAAACTTTTACTCGTCTATTCACTTTTGCTGGATTCTAACATTACTATTATTATTATTATTTAACAGAATAATTATTTGCATATTAAAAAACATATATAATTAAGTAACATTTATTATATTACAAAAAGAAAATTATTTTAGATTTTTTTTTCTTCTTCTTTTTTAACTTACTTATTACAGTGCAACTTGGATAATTCGAACGTCTTTAATTCGAAATCGTGGTTAATTCGAAGATTTCTCTTAGTCCCTTGAATTTCTTATTAAATCAATGTTAACAAATCGTGGATAATTCGAAGTTCAGCTTCTTTAATACGAAGGTTTTTATAAAAAATTTCGAACCATAACGACTTTTCGGCGTTTCATCGTTAAGAAATTCGACACGTAACAACTGAAATCCCCTTCCGCCACCGTTCGACACGTGACGCCATTCGACACGTGATGCTTCAGACTCCATTCGAGCTTCCTGCTGTCAGTGTCACCATGTCTTTCAGTAAACCACGCGTGTTCAAGAATTTAACGTTCACTGAAAAGGTCGCCGTCATTCCCGAGGTGGAAAAGGGTGTGAAGAAGAAACGCCAAATCGCCAACGAGTATGGGATAGCGCCGAATTTCGTCGGTACATTGAAGGACAAACCAACGTAAGTGAAGCTGTTTTCCGTTCACTAAACATGCTTGATGATTTTGTTAACCTTAAGCGACTGAATTCTACAAAACAATCAGACAATGCACAATTTTTTGAAAAACTATAGTTTTCTGTATTGAATGTAATATGTACTGTAGCTTACGTAATATAAATCTTATTTTGTTTACATACATATAGTGTTTAAGTCTCTCATATCATGATCTTTCTGAATAAATATTTACTTATTGACAGAATAATCTTTGCAAGCATTCAGTGGACCTGAAATTAAAGTTAAAAGATGTAACTTGTTTAATTCGAAAACTTGGATAATTCGAAGTTTTGTAGTGGTCCCTTCAGCTTCGAATTATCCAAGTTGCACTGTAATTAGATTAATATTTTAATTTTAATTTTAAAATTTATTATTTGAAATAATAATAAATTTATTTATTTATTTATTTTTCTTTTAGTTTTTCTTTAGTAAAATAAATAAAACAAGGCTTTAAATCTGTTATATTCCTGTGTGATTTATATTTGCATTTTTTTTTATGCTGTTAATTTATGTAATTATATAATTTTGTATAACATAATCCAAGCACCTGTTGACAGGATCTCTTTGTGGGAGAGATCCTGTCAACAATGATCCTTAACAATGTTTTCAAAGAAAATAAATTATTATTATTATTATTATTATTATTATTATTATTATTATTATTATTAGAAATAATTGGCAATAATTACACAAGCATCTTAAATATTACAATAACATTATCTATTATAGTATTTTTTCTAAACTAACAGGTATCGGAAAGGAAAAAGAAAAGATGTTTAGAACGAAAAAAGTTTTAAACGTCCATCCATCTATCCAAGCTGACATTTTAGAGGTAAATAAATGATTTTTCAAAGGAGATCCCTGTTAAGTTTGATATGTATTCAAGCAATACATTAGGAGCTAAAGGCTGCGTTCGACTTTGATCAAAGTAACTCAATAGTATTTATTCTACCAAGTTGAAACTTTAACAAAGATAGAAATTAGATGGTCTTATCACTTTTAAGGAAGATCTCTATTGATTTTGGAAAAACATGGACCAGTAGGAAAAGAGCTACTTCGACTTAGATGAATGAACTTTTTTTTCTTTGTTGATAATAACTTATATATGTGGGTATTCGAAACTTGGCAAACCAACAATATCCTTTTTTATATTAATTATTGTAAATTTAGTGATTCTATTATGTTTTATGAGAAAATAAATATTTGATCAATAATCCCTATTGCTTTCAAATCCAAAAATTTGAAAGTTTCTTGTGATAGAATAAGAAAAATGGTAATATTAAAACTGTAAAATGAATTTTACTTTTTTTAGCTTTACCCTCAGAGACCTAGAGGATTATTCTTAAAATTATTAAAGGTGTTAATTATTTATTATTCTTAAACTTATTTCCTATCTTTTATGGCTTACTTTACGCCTTCCATATAAGCAAAGAAAAATTAGTTTCTTGTACAGTAATTAACAATGCATTGAAATAAATTTCAAGAAAAAACACAATTTGGTTTTGTAAGGGCTTGAAAACCGATTTCCATAATGTAAAGTATTTGAGCTTTTTTAATACATTTTTTAAAACCAAAATGTGACACATAAAATATCAGTTACATGGAAAGTAATTTAAAATTTTGTTTATAAATAGGATTTCTATTAGAAGTCAAAGATTTACTTTCTAACTGTAAGTCTCTCATTTCAGGTTATTTATAAAGCACCTCTTCTTCCTGAATGTAGAACTTTAGAAGCAGGAGGATGAAAATTTCCACTTTTTGTAATCGCTGGTTTTAGTCTATTCAATTCATTTATGTCCTGCTTGTTTGTATCCTACGCAAGGAAATAATACGATTCCTACTGGACTGATTTTCACGAAACTTGGTACATGGTTAGATCCTAACATTTGTTCCAAATTTCAACGATTGGGAGTAAATGAATGACCAAGAAAGAGCCAGTGGTTAGTCACCGCCGGCGATTAGAGACAGTACTTCAGCATCAGACACCTGGCCAAAATCTGAAGATACAAGACAGGATCCCAGTATTTCAGTCACTGAAGTGCCAAGAAGCAGCAGAAAGAAAGCATTTGCCTTTGAAAAGAAGAGACTAAATTGGAAG
>JAFIDM010009631.1:299563412-299575204 GCA_023159025.1 Thereuonema tuberculata
AAAAAAAAAAAAAAAGGAAATCTTCCAACACGCCTCGGGCCGCACCAAAACGCTTCATGGGCCGCGGGTTGCCGACCGCTGCTCTAAAGCATTGGGATCTTCCACAGCATTCATTTCCTCTGGGTCATTTCTTTGATCTTCTTACATTTCTTGAGATATTCTTTGCAGGTTCTCTTTGTTTCGGTTTTATCTGTTGTTATTTTACCATATTTTTCAAAGCATTCAATTCTTTGTTTATGTTTACTTGTCATTCGGTTCATCTTTTTATAGAGATATTTTGAAATGTTTCTTTTCTGCAAGTGCTGTATTTCTTTATATTCATTCAATAGCCAACCCTCTTTTGCTTTTCTTATCTTTTTGTTTTTGATTATTTATGGTTTACATACATCTTTGTCTTTTAGTTTCTTTCTTTCATCCATTAGTAGTATAATTTCTTCGGTCATCAAAGTTTTCTTTTCTCAACTGTCCTAAAGCAAATACTATCTACTACTGTATCTTTAATTGCTGTAATTGCTGTAAGATTCCAATAGTGTTCAACACATTTATACTCGGTTGTACAATGTCTCTTTTAATCTCTTTAAAAGACCAGAAGGTCACTAAGAAGTGCAGAATTACGTATGATCAATTTTCAGCAGATGGAATATTTCAAGATAAATTGTCAACATTCGGCAGATTTAAAATTTTTGGTGACTTTTTCTTTGTAATTTTTACGACTTTAAAACAAAATTCAACATTTTAAGTCAAATATGCTTAAGCTTCTATGTCTGACCTAACAGAGCAACATCCTTTTATGTTCAAATCAGTTTATGCTCACTGAGAAAATTAATATTATTTACCTCTGAAATAAGCCACAGCTGACAAAGTGAATCCAAGATTAGGCAGTGCTTCTGGTAGAGAGCGGATGTAAGGAGCACTGACGATTCGTAGATTGACTACGCCATGCTCCGAATCAAACCTGGTGGGAACACTTCTTATCATTCCCAGGTGAGATGACTTAATTTCACCACAAAGACGAACAGAGTTATGGCCATCATTTACCTGAAATAAAGAAAAAAAAAAGTTAAATTCCAAATTAAAACAATTTAAATTCCACTAACAGAAACAAAATTACAACTGGGTTCATTTTTAATGAGTAGAAGTCTTTAAAAAGTAATCATTTTAGTGGGAAATCTTGGTTTAAGTAGGTGCTCGGGAACAAAGAAAAGTGAGATAGAATGAATGCATCTTCACACTCAAACATAACTCTATTCTATTATTCTATATATTCCTTGAATAACATCATTAGGTCCGTCCTGATGGATCATCTCGAGATAAACTGTATGGAGGACTTTTTATAAAAAGAAGGATTTTGAATTTAGAGAGCTTTTTAATCTCGTCGTATTATTCAGGTATAAATTCAGGTTGCATTAATATTGCCTGATAACTAATCCTGGCATTTATGATTTCAGATAGCTCGAGCAAGGTCTTAAAATAAAAATAATACTTTAAAATGTGGAAATTTAGAAATGTTAGAAGAGATTATATAAATCCATTAATAATATAACTAGTATAATCTAATTAAATTCTTATCATCATTCTGAAACCTAGATCAAGTGAACTTTCGTTATATTAAGATAAAACAGAAAAAAACTCTGCCAAAATTCAAACTATCCGTAATATATATATTTATAGATTATAAGATCTAAACTTGCTCTACAGGCGAAGCATTGTAGTCAATGTGTCGGCCTCCTATGACGCATTAGACTGAATTTGGATTGAATCCCTGAGCAGGCATGGATGTTTCATCATATCTATTTTTTTTCTACTTTCTCTTCTTAGCCTTCTATGGTAAGTTCTAAAAAATCTTTTTTTAATGCTTGTAATTTACAGTTATTTTGCTTTTTACGTAAGCAGCAAAACATTTAAAAACCATAATGGCATGATCGCAATGGAAAGCGAAATACAAAGAATGAATAATGGTAATGGCGTTGTTGTTGCGTCCATCTTCGGATCAGTGGTCATAAGGTCACACTCTATGATGGGGAATTTTTGTTGCTTTACTGTCGTTTGGATATTATTATCCAGG
Organism: Thereuonema tuberculata; assembly: GCA_023159025.1. Taxonomy (NCBI): domain Eukaryota; kingdom Metazoa; phylum Arthropoda; class Chilopoda; order Scutigeromorpha; family Scutigeridae; genus Thereuonema; species Thereuonema tuberculata. Next base: position 299,565,478 of record JAFIDM010009631.1, read on the forward strand.
AGGCACCCTAAGGTGACAGTCAGACTTCTGCCTCCTATGAAGAGAAACAAATACTGAAGGAGAAAGAAACATCCCAGCCCCGCACCGCGATTCGAACCCAGATTCCGACACATCGGCCTCTGCCAGATCGCCGCCCAGAACACTCGGCCATGCCGGAACGGCAAGTAATAGTGTGAAACATGATTAACGGATTAGATGATATTTCTTAAGAAATCCGAGAAAACTCTTGTCGTTCATGGAAACTTATGCAAATTTAAAAAAGGACTGATAGAATGTTATTCTTTTCTTAGATTAAGTTGGGAAGACAAGTGAAAGACTAACTCGTGTCCTAGTATAGGCCGGGGATCTTACCTTATTTTTCGTCAGACACTCGGCTGTGTCTTTGTAGATATTGTTTTTTCTTATACACCGTATTTTAAATACAACTAGATCCGTTCTAAGACAGAATGGAAGTAACAGTTGTCTACATTTATATTTGAAACCCAGTGACTGACTGTCAGTTGTTGAACAAATAAAGATCTGTTACAGTTTTCCATCCATATTCAACTGACTTAGTTTTAACTTCTCTAAAAACAAAACTTATAAAATTTATTTTGTTTCATAAAAAGTAAACAGTAGTTATTTTTATGATAGTTACAAATACTCATTTTCAAATGTTTTCTGTAAGTATTTAGCCCACAATTTAAATTTCGGAAACTTACTAACAACACAACATAATACGTATTGTGACTTAACAGAAGGAAAGCGTTGAAAGTCATACAGCAAACATCTATACGGATTTTATACCTTCTCGTTTATGCCAGTTAGTGCCAATTTCTTTCCTCGCGAAAGTTTTTCACTTTTTTAATTATTTTTAAAGTTAAATCAAAGTAATTTACGAGGAAACGTTTCCATAGAGACTTCTGAGTGTTCTCTTTTCTTCGGAGTGTTTACTCCATTTGTTTACTCAGTTTGTTATCCTGAGACTCCCTCTAAATGGCTGGCGAGTGGAAAATATTTTATTGATCTTCAATTTTTAATTAAGTCACATTTCGATCCACAACTCGTATCGATACTGAATGCTCAGAAAGATCATTCTTCAATTTATTTATTTTTTTTTTTTTTTTGAGTGAAGCTTCATGTTGTAGATTTCTTTATAAACCCGATTTCCCCATGATCGTACCATAGATTTTATACTTTATTATTATTGTTATTATTATAAAAATATTTTCACATTCAATTACACGTAAGGACTAGTTATATTTTGAGTTTTTTTTTTTTTTTTTTCACCAGTTCAGATTCTACCCAAGAACTTAGGAATTAATGAGATATCTTCTTATAATTTGCTATGTTCCTAAAAATCTACCGAATTGTAACGGTTCAACTGTTACTCTGTCAATTCCATGACTATTTAAATGAAGATATACTTTCAGAATAGCTCCAAATGCACCAATTATAAATAGTTCATTTCCTACAGTCTTTGTATTTCGATTTCTAGATTTTTTTATTTTTTTATTTTAATAATAATATTTTTTCAAGTTCCTTTTCTTCTATTCGACTCTCTGGGATAATGCCACATGTATAATTATTTTATTGTTAATCGTAAATTCTTCTTGAACATACCTCGAATCAAGGAAATAAAAGTCCTACTGAAGATATACTATCTGTTAAAGAATCCTCAAGATGCAGATAAATTAAATCTACGCAGATTGATCTTCCCTTAACCAAAAATCAATTTAATAAAATATTCTCCATTTACTAGTTTATTATTAAAACACAGTTTGTCTTCTGTCTTGATATAATAAGACCATTTGACCTTTCCCTCCTCCTTCAACAGATAGCGGCCTCTGTTGAACAGTTAAATTTCAACGATTTCGTACAGTTTAATTGGAATTCAATTCAACCAAAAATAAATTAATTCCCTTACCGTTTTCATTAATATACTGTTTAAATGTTTTAAACAATAAAAACTGCCTACGAATTATATTTTCAACAAAACTCAAAGTACTACCATCACCTGTGATTCTACTTTTTACTGAACCTATTCCAGTGATAATTTGGTAGAGTGTGTGGGTGTGGAACGGAAAAAAAAAGTACAGATTTCAAAAAGTCTTTTCAGTGAATTGGAGATTGAAAAATTAAATAGAGCATCTTTAGATTTTTAGCTTTCATTTCTAACTTTCCTCGAAAGAGAGTGTATATCCTTAATAATGTTTGAAATATTAGATATTCTTGAAACTGGCTAATTTATTTCAGATGTAGAGACAGTCTAACTTTTGTATTTGAAATCCTTTCCAACTAAGTCCTTATAAAGGAAATTAGCGCGAGAAAACGACAAAAATTCCCTTAGAATCTAAAGTGGAATCTAAACAAAACATTTCTATTTCTATTAATAAATCATTGTCTTATATAATGGGAATTAATCCTTTCAGCTAATCCACTGCCGCTGGTTTGATGTCGTTAAAATGAGTCCCATTTACACCACAAAGTAAGTGTGGGATGTTATTACTTTTTTCAGGAAATGAAAAAACATGCACTATTTTATTCAACAAATGTTTATAATGGATGAATAAAATGTAGATTTTTTTTTGTTTTGCCGTTTTTTTTATCACTAATTCACAAAAAAAAAAAAAAAAATATTAAGAAATAGCATAAAGAAAGAAGGCTTAAATTTCTTTCGAACTTCTTCTTATGAAATGATTTGTTTTGATTGGAACAACCACCAAGACTCAGGCGCAAGTTACATTCAGTTAATGGATTACACCAATATTAATATTTTCGATCTATATCATTTTCTCAATTATTATCCATCATCAGCTGAGATTATCCAAAAATAAAATAAGTCATTATTGTTTTTAATTACTATATGATAAGAGTGAGAAACTTGAGGGAGTTTCTGGTTTTTTTTTTTTTCTTTTAGCCTTGAATACCGAGTCAATGGCTATTTCAATACTGTATAATGAATGTTTATGTTAGGTTATAGTTTTTCTTATAACTTTGCTAATGAAAATTAAATAACTTGAAACAACAGCTCTCGTCATCGTGCGCAATATGCTACGGCAACGCAAACCTAAAAATATGCAAAAATACAGCTTTTTTGAGTGTTGATGGTTTTCCTAAAAATCTTGAAAAAAAACCCCACTAAGATGATGTTTCTCTACATCTCAAAACTGAAATCAGATATTGAAAAAAAAAAAAAAAAAAAAAAAAAAAATTGTCTTTTTTTCAAAGAAAAACCTCGACGAATTATATATGGATTAATATTAAGCTCTTCCTCGACTCTGTTTCTGAAAGGATTTTCTTTGCATGGTGTGTCTACAATATGAACAGACAACTGAAGGACAGTGGTTGGTTGTATGAGTAAGACAACAAAAAAGTCATTGCTGTTAATGTTTGGTCAGATCCACCACCAGCTATTAGAATTTCGACTGTTACAATATGCTTGGTGACATTTTGTCCAGATTTGCGAGAGAAAAAAGAGCACATGGAGTCATCAAATCCATCTCGAGCCTATGCAATAACAAAGTTGGTAAAAGGATTTTAGTAGTGTTGATGAATCTCCTGATGTCTTTGCTTTCGCCTGTGAATTTTCTCTTTTTCAACTCCTCAAAAGTTGAAAGTTGTCGTTTCACCATCCAACATCTGATGTCTTTGCTTTAGCCTGAGAAGTTCCTTTTTTTTTTTTTTTTCGCGCAAATGCCATCAAGCCCATTTCTAATAGTTGGTAGTGGACCTGACCAAACATTAAAAGAAGTGAACATTAGTTGTCTTACTCATCCATCCACTGCCCTTCAGTTGTCTACTCATATTGTAGACACACCATGCAATGAAATGCATAGACAGATTGCTTCCTTTTAAAAACCTCGACGAACAACCGTTTACTGTAACACTCGGATTTACCAAAACATTCGAAGCAACCGGATCTTTGAACTGTGGTGTTGTGTCATATGGTTTGTGACGATACCACTTAAACGGTCTATTTGACTGAAGCACAAATAGAATCAATGTCCTAAATGTTCAATGTTTAAATGTAATAATGTATTTGATTACCTCAATGAAATCTATGCATTCTAATGAGTTGCCCAGTCTCAGCTGAAGACGAGAGAAGCTCACCCCTAAAGCCCCATTGGTACTAGGAGTCTGTAGTGATATGGAACAGTCCAAAAGAGAGGGGTTCGGGGTGGGCCAGCGAGGTGATTTCCCAAGACTCAAGATGATGGCACTGGGAAGGGGTCCATCAGGAGCAATCTGAATCACAGGACGAAGGTTTTTAGAACATAATTGCTCCACGTGGTATTCTAAAGAAATAGAGATTTAAAAAAATATAAATATACATATATATATAAACAAGAGATTTTCAACTTAATTTTAAAAAAAAATGAATAATGGTTAACAGTTTGTTAGAAAAGTAATATTTTTTTTTTGATTTTATCAACATAATATTTAACTTAATAGAGACATCCTGGAAATTGATGTTGTAAGCATTTACAAAATATTAAAAAAAAAGACAACTGCAAAAAGTATATTGAATCCTACGTTTGTACTAAAGTGTTTTGTTATTTGTAGCTTTTTTTTTCATGCATTTCCTTCTGTAATATTGAATTAAAGTATGTCAACTAATACAAAAAAATCTCGATAGCTACATCTTTGTTATAATCAGTAATCGTCCATCTTGGGTTCCCGATATCGCAATATCAAAAAAGAGATAAAAAAACAGTCTCAGTCTTGTGCGTTGTATTCTTATTTTTCTTTGCTATATCTTTGTTTTTTCTACAATGTAATACTGTATGGTAAGTTCACTGTTCAAAGGAGATGGATTTACCTAAATTCTAAATTGGCGAATCAAAGCATAGTTCTTTGAATTTTAATTACACGCCAAACTGAAAGTATTTAGTAGTCAAATAGTCGTGCAGTATTTGGACATTTATATTAAGTCGACAATAGAAAAAGAATGGTATTTGAAAGAAATCCATCTATGCGCTTAAGAGGGTGAAGATGTTTAAAGTTGGACCACAAATAAGCTACGTAGCAAATTTGATGGAAATCCGTCTAGCCGTTTTAACGTGATGCCCTTAAAAAACATACGAATGGACAGAAAGTGGAGATTTCATATGATCTGTAGTTAGTATGGACATCGAAGACCACATTTGATCAAATGAAGAATCAGATGAAATAGATTTAATGAATAAAAGAGAAAAAGAAGAGAAAAAATATTTAGAATAACTGAGATGTAAGTCGTAGATCGGATTTCTGAATATTATTCACAATACTGGGAATGATTTTTTTTTCCTTGGGGAAGGGGAATAATAATCCTGAGGGGAATAATAACCAGGGAATAATAATCCCTGAACGAAAGTTCTGTTGTTCAATCACTGCAATTTCATAAAATTTAACTAATTTCCACAAAAAAAATCATCAAAATTAATATGCAATCCTTAGCAACGATGGGAATAATTGATCTAAAAACAAGTTAATGCTAATGCTTTGGAATCGGATAAGTGCTTTCGGAAAAAGATTTCACGGAAAAAGTGAATTAGAAATTAAATAGAACTACTTATGCGCTCAGTTTCTCAATCGCCTAGTAGGGATTAAACGGAGGGGGAAGGGTGATCAATTTCGATAAATGGGGAAAGGGTTATGTGGAGATCTAAATAATCAGGTGGAATCATATTTAAGCATCGTACAAAATTTAAAAAATATCAACCCAGCAGTTGTGGTGAGAGATTTCGGTGGGTGGGGAGCATTTTTGAGGGAAAAGAAGGGTGGTGATCAAAATAAATGCACCCGTGTTTTAAGCTGAACCTTAAATAGGCAATGTATCAATTTTGATGAAAATCTATCAAGCTGTTTTAGCGTGATGAGCGTACCGACAAATACAGGGGAAAACTTTTAATCGTCTAAGCTTTTAAGCGAGAGATTTCGGTGATCTGTTGTGAGGATAGCCAAAATAAACGAGTTTAGGTTTTGGGTTGAACTACAAAAAAATCTAGATACCAAATTCGGTAGAAATCCGTCCATTAGTTTTAACGTTATGAGCGTATAAACAGACAAGTGGACAGAGAAGAAGACTATTCAAATAGAACAGTAAGGCTCAGTAAAAAAAAAGTAAGAAAGCACTGGTCAATTTTGAAGTTATTACAAATTATTATTTAAGCATTAAATACTTAAAAAATCCCATCATAGAATATAATAGATATTTTAATGGGACAAATATTTATTAAACTCTTTCGTAACTATTTTTTTTTTGTGATTTTTACAAAGGAAAAATTTTTTTGTTTATTTAAAAAAGGAAAAGTATAATATTTTAACTATCAATCAATAATAAAAAAAAAAAAAACTCTACAGCTTAAAGCACCATGCAATTTTTCAGCAACTTAGTCTTCCGATTTTGACATCACGAGTTGATATAGACAGTTTTGAGCCAACTTGACTTCAACTTTTGTCATCCGACTCAAGTTGTTTCTACACCTGCAACTCGAAAAATTGCATCGAAGTCGCTGGGAATTACCCAATCACAGGGCAGCGTTGGCAACGTCAGTTGTGACGTCACGCCCATGGAAGAAATGGCGTCGAAAATTATATTCGCCGATTCGATACGAAGACATGCTCATATTCAATGAATATCAAGAGTATTGCGAGTTTCTTTCATGCATAAATAAAGTTTATACTGAAATGCAGAAATTGTATGCGGCAGAATTTATCAGAGAGGTTTCAAAACCTCGATTTTTTCGGATTTTCCACAGCTGCTGGGGGAAACGCATTGCATTATGGGATTCCTTCTATCACCGCCGACTTCATGTCGAGTTGCATGGTGTTCGGGGTTTGACAAAACTTTATATCAACTCGTGACGTCAAAATCGGACGACTAAGTTGCTGAAAAATTGCATGGTGTTTGCGGGGCTTTAAAATGAAACCAATAAATTGGCTTTGATAGAACATTTACAAAATTTAACAAATCATGAGGTAGATTGGAATCAGATTAGAATTTTAAATAGAGAGAGCAATACTAAAAAACTAAAAATAAAAGAATACATTCAAAAACTTAATGATAAGTTACTAAATCGAGAATATGAAATTCCTTAGCAGTAAATATTTTTACTGTTAAGTGATTGAGTTTTATTTTTATCTTGTTGGTTTATTATTACATTAATGTATTATTATTGTAATTTATTGCTAAAATTTTCGGTACGTTATGTGATATCACGTTTTTTTGTTGATCGTTAAAATAAAGGAAAATGTTATACTTTTTCTTTATTAATTTTCCAAATTAGTAGTCTCTTTGAAAATTATCAAAACAAATACGAAACATGTAGGAGTTTAATAAACAGTTGTCCCATTAAAATATCTATTATGTATAATTTTTTTAATTGTTCCAGTATAAAATTGTAGACCCTGATATCAGATCCTGTTTTTCGAAATTAATTCATTCAGTTGGTATTTATGCTCTGTCTAATTGGAACTATTTTTTTTTGTTCGTTTCTATTCGGTTGGGTGGAGTCTGTAGCAAATGCCTCCATTACCCATCTACTGTTAATTATGTTTTATTTTTTTTCTTCGTCTTCGTGTTCGACCAATCATATTTTTTTTTGTCCTGATTTTTAGTTACATCTGTTTATCAATGTATGTGACTCTTACTGGTAATATTTTGATAAAATATTATATCAGAGCGTTTTTTAGACAAAAATAAAAAAAAGAAAGAAAAAGAATCGGCAAATTATTTCGATGAAGGTTTTCATTTAAGCAGGAATTTTCATGAAATTTTCTACAATTTTCATGAAGTTTTGTTTGAAGATAGAGCAGCATCTCGGTCGATCTTTGTAATATTTAAACTTCTGTCGGAAATACTCTCTCTAAAATTTACAAGAATAAGTCAAAATTATTTTTAGTCTACTTTCCTGAGATTCATCAAATCAGTCAGTGTGTATATTTTTAAATGGCTTCTGAACCATTGAAGGAGGCTTCCTTGAACGTATAAAGACAAGATGCGATGTAATTTTTATATTTTTCGTGGGGACCTTCTCGAGAAATTAAAGTGAGAAGGTGACAAAAATAATAATAGAAAAATATTACAACTGAAACAATGATTTCTAACTATTTTTTAAACGAACCCATTTAATAATCCTATTATTGTCTGTGCGAGCTTTTATATTATTGAAATTAATTGAAATCTTGCTTTTTTTTTGTTTTTTTGTTTTTTTGTTTTTTTTTTCAATAAGTTTATTTTTTTAACGAAAATATTCTTATTATAACTATTCTACTTGGAGTATTGGACTTTAGCTAGTTAAATTTTCTTGTATAAATTAAAATTGTTTTTAAAAAAATTGATTAGATTGCAATTTGTTAAAATAATTGAAAAATATCTCAACTCAGCATTCTTATTTAAATGTCCGAAATATACATCCTGAATTCACATCCAAATAAATGTCACGCTTTGAATTATTCGTAACCGGATCCAATGATACACGGCAGGGCACGCGAGAAAAATATAAGCATGCACATGAATGTTTGCAAAGGACTATGGGAACAAAAGTACATTTGTTTTTATCATCTTTGTCTTTTTATCATTTTTGTTTTATGTTTTACTGGTTTCAAAACTACATTCTACATTTCTCTATATTGTCATGCATAATTTAATTTGATAATTACTATTTTTTTTTATTACTTATTTAGTTTCGATCAGCTTATTTTGATTGCAAAATTTAACATTAATTTGATTTACAAAAATAAATAAATAAATAAATAAATAAATAGTGAGCTTATTTATCAGGTCGTTATAATGTGATTTCTTGATATTTGTTGCCAGTAATTACAATAAGGCTCACATAGAAAGAGGGCGTTAAAAGAAACAGTGATCTTGACCAATCATGGAGGCCTCTCGTTGAACTTACTGAGAGATCGGAAAACAAACAAGTGAAGCAGCAGCCTCTAGCGGCGATGAACCGAAATATCGTAGCCTGACCCGGATACGTGGGAACAAAAGTGCCATCTGGCTTCGTATATATATTTTTTTTTCTTCGAATTAATCATTTCGATCTAAGACTTGCAGGTTAACCTTAGCCCTATTTCCGGAGAGATTACGTTCAAAAATTAAATGAAATAATCTGAATACAAATGAAATCTCTTTTGAGGAGAATGTTTTGACACTGAACCTCTTCAGCTAATTAGAAAAGTCAAAATAGGTGAACTGGAAAAACATGACACTTTTACTAACAATTCTTATAGAGCCATTACTGAAATTAACAAGTCTTCGCTCGACTGATCGCAGTTTTTCAACAAACAAATAACCCTAAGAGCGACAAATCAGGAAGCAAATTTGGTTTCAAATGTATTTATTTTTTACTTATTTACGAAAAATAATTCCTTTCTCCGCCTTTCTCCGGAAATATACAATGAAATGACTGTATTTTTGCTAATAATGATAATTTTGCTTTTTTTTTTTTTTCGTATCATTTCAGCATCGTGCACACAGAACCCTATTGTGCATAAAAATGAATGTTTGAATGCATGGGAATATTTGACATACAAGAGAATACAACTGCATTTTTAATTTAATATATTTTCCTCTTTGTTTATTTATTTATTAATTTTTTTTGATTATTCCTTTGCATTTTCCAAAAATAATTTTCCTTTTTTTTTTGGTTGTTTAATATCTATTAAAATATCTATTAAAATCTATTTAAATCTATTTAATACCTATTAAAATATCTGCATAAGTAAACCCATAAAATGTTATATCTGTATTGCTCCA
>JAFIDM010009631.1:299578333-299596132 GCA_023159025.1 Thereuonema tuberculata
AAACGTACTCTTCTCCTTCTTTGGATAATAGCAATTGCTTATCCAAGGGATTAGGTTTCAAACGTACTCTCCTCTTCATTTGGATAAGAGCAATTGCTTATCCAAGGGATGAGATTTCAAACATACTCTCCTCCTCCTTTGGATAACAGCAATTGCTTATCCAAGGGATGAGATTTAAAACATACTCTCCTCCTCCTTTGGATAATAGCAATTCCTTATCCAAGGGATGAGATTTTAAACGTACTCTCCTCCTCCTTTGGATAATAGCAATTGCTTATCCAAGGGATGAAGTTGAAAACGTATTCTCCTCCTCTTTTGATAATAGCAATTTGCTTATCCAAGGGACGAGGTTCAAAACGTACTCTCTTTCTCCACTAATTCTTTCTGCATATAATGAAGAGTAAGCAATCTCACGCAGCATCTTTTACTATCAAAGAATTTTCCAGACATTCGCAATCTTTTGTTACTCACGCCTTCAACTCCTCAACCTTGTTTACAGTCATTGTTTTCATATATTCTCCAACATTACTTAGTGAAATGGAACCATGTGTGATTCATTCTCTCTTCCTCATCCATTCTTTCTTTTTCCTTTATATTCTTTCCTTGAATCTCTGCTTGATTGGAGTTTTGACTGCAGTGATTCACAGTCACATCACCTACAAAATATTTGGTGATCGTAAAATAGGGGCGGGAATTCTCTAAGAACATTTTCACTTGAAGTTTCCTTCGTCTTTCTTGACTGTTTTGTTTTTATTTGTTTGTTTTTACCCAAAACAAGGCATAAAAGGCATTCTCTTTATGTCAACACTTTCTCTCCTAATATAATCTTCCATTTAAAAAGACAATTTAAAAAAATCATGGACATTTCTGGGAACTTTTCTTTTACCAGTTTCGGTGCCACAATGTTAATGAAATTACCTCTTCGATAGTTACCCTAAAGTTCTGCGAAGTAAGACCCTTAAGAGACAGTTACCTGCAACAAACTGAAGACTCCATTTTTTTATAAGGTTCTTCCTAAGATGGAGAAGCACAGTTTAGAGATAACCCAAGGATGTTTCATTCTAGAGTTGTCGTGTGCAAAGTACACTCAAAATACAGAAATTCAAAAATATTCGCCTTGAAATTGATAACAAATTAAATTGAATAATTTAGAGGAAATTTCAAAAGATGTAGAAACTGTCACCGTTTTCTTCAATTAAGCACTTCAATAACTTGATAGCTTTACTGATATTGTTTTGTACTCTATTATAATCTTACTTAAATTCGTTGGATGTCAAAATACAGTAAAATATTACATATCAAGAGATAATTTTAATGTTCAAGTGAAATCCTTTAAAAGAAGAAGGTATTTAAAAATTGTACTTCAGTCAATTAAAACACAAACAATAAAAAGTACAAAAAAAATAAATAAAAAGAAATACAAAAGTAGTCAAAAATAATTATATTAAATTGAATATAATTAGTAAAATACAATGAACTTATAATGCTAGAATTTCTTTAAAAATACCTCTGTTTGCTTCGACACAACTGAACGACGATTTTTCCGAAAAAATTAGTTTTTTACTTCGAAAAATTATTCGACATAACAAGGTTTTGAGTGAGAACTCTTCGACACAAGAATTAAAATTAACATTAGATGAATATGTAATATCAAGGAGAAAATAATTTTTCGACATATCAAGGTTTTCGAGATATCGAGAGTATACTGTAAATGCAATTGCACGAAGTACTTAAACTTTCGACTTGTCTGTATATTCGTTTGCTTTTTTGCTAAAAGAAGTTTGACTCTTGTTGTCTGGTTCTCGGCAAAGTTTTAGATTTATGCCTTTTGCGAAAATTCGTCGCTAAAACACGTTCCTTCCAAATCGGTCATTTTTTTTTATCACTATTTAAATACAATACTTTCATACAAATTAAATGAAAAATTTTTAAGACGATCAAATACAACCAATTTTTATTAAGGTTTTAAATTTGATAAATAATTGAAATGACCTCAAAATTCTGAAGACTTAAACAACTTCTTTTTTTGCTTCAAAAACTCATTTCTCAAAAAATATTTCCTGTGGCGATGTTATTGATATCAGTGTCTTGATATCAGGAGAAACAGCTCAATCACAGAAGAAATTGAAAATATCAATTACTCAGAATAAGAGAAAGTTTCTAAAATATTTCAGTTAATTGTTCGATTTAATGTTAAATAAAAATATATCACACTTGTTTTGTTTTTCAATTTAATTTCAATTGAAAAACAAAAAACCAAAAAAAAAAAGCTTAATGTTTACAAAAACATGTATTTTATACTTTACAAGAACATCGAACATGAGTACTGCGATGTAATGTCTCATCCATTTTCTACTGGTCTCGGTTATGGACATAAAACATTACTGCTATTGTGCGTCAGAGACACGACCTTTTTTTTTTTTTGAAGATCAGTCCAGATATCTTTAACTTCTTAATCAATGGTATAGTTGGTTTTTATTTCGAATTTGTTTTCTACCAATCACAGCACAGAATGAATTCGAATGCAGTTATAACATAATATCAACAGCCTTTAGATAATGAAAAAACGAAACAGAAAAGTAGTAAAATAATTAAACTGAAGCTATGAGAGAGATTTTAGCGTGTGTTCCAAGTTGAGAATTCATTAAAAACATTACACACCGTTGCAGCTTTGAAAATATATTTAAAAAAATTACAAAGCTACTAGTTTTGTCTATATTCATAGACATAGACTCCTCCACAGCCGCATCAGAAGCTTCCACTGACGTTCCAGGTGCACTGATTGGAAGAAAACTTAAATATTTCAATTATATGTATTAATTGCCTTGTTGTTTTCCCTATATTTCCCTAGAGTTCTATTACTATATTACCTTATGAACCCTATGAATATATTTTCTCCACAGAAAATACAGGTGATTATAAATTCACAGGACAAACTTTAATGAATTCTAAACTAAAGATACACATTGTCATTATAAAACTATTAAAAAAATAAATCATCTGGACATTTTTAAGATTTATTCAAAAGATCTACTCAGTGTATTAATATTGACTGATAACATACCTTCAGTTTATTTGTCGTCATAGACTACATTCATTACATTTCATCCAAAAAAAATAATAGTATGACTGTATCATAATTCTCAAATTTCTTCTTATCATATGTAGAAAATAGACACAATAAAACTTACAACTCCTTTGCTTGACATTCTATATTTCTTCAGATTCCTGAAGAAGTCCTATCATACGGACGAAATATAGAATGTCAAGCAAAGGAGTTGTAAGTTTTAATAGTATGACTGATTGGAAGACTATAATAATTATATAAAAAAAGATAAAATAAAGGAATATAATAAATATAATCTACAAATATTGCATCCGTCGTATTCTACACTTATCAGATCTCTGTGGACCTTTGTTAGATGTCTTATAATGATTCTAAAGTGAGCTTTCTTTTCTATTGGATCACTGTAATAATGAATTTTATTTATCACTATTCACTGTTACGGTGACCTAATAAAAAGAATGCATGCGTTGACATTATTGTTAAGCCACTTAAAAATGGTCCCCAGGAATCTGATGTTTCAAATAAAAGATGTATAATATTCACACATTCACTGACAAAAGATTAATTCGTTGAGTTTAGCTAAGAAACAAGTGAAAGATGAGACAAAGATTAGAAATCAAAAGATAAAGGATCTCAACTTTTCCCTCAATGATTTTGTGAGAAAAACACACCTGTTTTGAAATTGTTATCTTTCGTCGGCTACAGATGGCTAAGTTTTAGGCTGTAACTTTTTCTTTTATTTTCCTCTTGATATTTTTTTCTTAGTTTATAGCATAACTTTCTATTTCTGCTATTTATAAATAATTGTTTTCTTAAATCCTCTCTGAGTAAATCATTTGTAACTGATGAGAATTAATAAGTTCAAAACAGTCCAATCAATAGTTCAAATGGGCCAATTTTGATTTATTAGTTCATTTCAATTTATTCTTTTTTTCGAACCTAATGATGATTTTTCCCTTAATATGTTCCTTTTTTTTTATTAAACATAATAAACTAGTTAGAAGCCTGGGACATTAACGTGTAAAAAAATATCACTGTTATAACATTTTCTGTTTCATCTCATATTTGTTATGCAAACCATTACGATAGAATAAAAATTACAGCAAATGGATATTCACTCTACTTTCAAATGAATATATTTTTTTAATTTAAAGATTATTGTTAAGAATTTTACAAATTATTACCAATCATTGCTTATTATTATTTATTATTTTATTAATCACTGGAAACGCTGAAAAGCGGTGGGAGGAAGAATATATTCTCTCAACAGAAATACAGGGTGATTCTAAATTCATAGGACAAACTTTAAGGAGTGGTAGGGCACACTAAAACAAAAACATTTTTTGTCCAACAATGTATGTCCGCAACTATGGCGTTTACATTCTACGACAGGTTGAGGAACGTCCCGACACAAGCACTAGAGCTTTTGCACGTAGCGTAGATGTGAACCAAACCACCGTATGGAGAACAGGAGCAATTACACCCATTCTATTTACAGAGTATTCACGCATTAAAAGTTGAGGATTATCCTCGGCGTAGACTTCTGCTGGTTCATGCAGCCGGATTTTCCAGCACATATGCTCTTCACAGATGAAGCATTGTTTACACGTGAGGGAGTGTTTATTGCTTACAATGCTCATGTGTGGGCAAACGCAAATCCACAGGTTACACGGCCACCTGCTTACCAGCAACGATTCTCTCTCAATCTTTGGGCGGGTATCGTCAACGACCAAACAGCGACCTCTACCACGTAAACGCGACAGTTGCGATCATACATTATTTGACAAAAAATGTTTGTTTTAGAGTGCCCTACCACCCCTTATTGTTTGTCCTATGAATTTAGAATAACCCTGTATGTTAGTTCTCCGTAACTTACAAAAAAAGTGTCTTTGATTTGCAGGAGACCACAAATGCCTGTTTGTAATGTCTTTGAATTTGTTTCTAAATTAATGTCAAGGAAGTCAGGGCTGAAAGTTTTTAGGCATCTTCATATTTAAAAAATGCGAAAATCGCCTACTGTCTGTCCCTGTGTAGGCATGTAATAACTTGTCTCCAACAAGAGCAATCCTCATGAAACTTTGTATACAACGAGATAAATGAAACTTTGTGACCAAATGCAAATTTCATCGAGATTGAATAAAAATCAAGGGTCGAAATTTTAAGTTCTCCACCTGCGTTTCACAGCTGATACTACAATCATGTGGAGTGGTCCCACACCTGATGGCTGCTTCTGGAAATACCTATAGGTAAAAAGCCTAATAAATGCAGCGACTGGTTCACCTTTCATTTCTTCTTATTTATTGACGTCGTCGTGCCCTGAGTCAACAACTGCAAGCAAGTTAGTGTCCAAAATGGAACAGTTTTTTTTTTTTTTAATTATGACCAAGGCCTCATAAGTGTAATTGGGGAAAAGAAAACCATTATGAGACGTATTAATTTGGTTGAAATTAACATTTATCTTTAATAATAATTATTACTGAATAAAATTAAAGTTCGGATGTAAAACGATGTTGATAAGAATGGAAGTGTCTATTCTGAATTTTCTTCTTTTTTTTTTTTGGTTAATGCAGTACTACATACATTTTTTCAAAATTACAGAACACTGTTTGAGACTTTTGCAGCGTTTATTTTGTCCATAGTGTGATAACAATGTATCTTTCAGTTCAGTTTGATTCCTGAATTATAAGATAATAAGATAAGTAATTATAAAAAAGGTAAAATCTTGTTTGTTTGTTTGTTTGTTGTTTTTTTTTTTGTCCTGTATAAATATACTGTCACCTTTAGATGTACTTTTATTCGCCTCAGAAAGAATAAAATAATTATTTAAATATTAATAATCAAGCTCTAATTATTAATAAATGATTAAGGGAATAAATAATTAAGTTCTAATATTTTATTTTTTTTTGACCGAACGTAGATTCTACGTTCCCTAGTTTAATATAAGTAATGAAAAATATATAGCAATTAAAATATAGCTTATAGTGGAAGTCGAATAAATGCATTACAATATATTCTATTCTTTTTTTAATAATGAACTAGCGAAAGAGTTTATTATTATTATTATTATTATTATTATTATTATTATTATTATTATTATTATTATATATTTCTCACAACCTGTGAACGTGTCTGATCTTAAGTCACGTGACGTCCGGTGACCCAAGTAGATAACAATGAAATGTGGGCATCTCGGATTATAGTGTACTTCTTGTTATTTTTAAAATATATTGTTTTCAAAAATCACGTATGCTTCTCTGAAATGCACTAATTACCTAAAAACTTAATATCTTTTTATTTACAAATGAACTAATTATATAGATACGAAAAAAAGAAAAGAAAAATCCAGATACTGAAATTACAACGTCAATGAATCAGCGTTATAAAAAATAATGAAAACTGAAAAATGAGATTTTTGTTTTACGCTATTTACTGACAGTTCATAAAAATCCGATCGTTATTTATTATCACAGTAAAACAAAAGAGCAATTAACATTAAATATCAGCTTTTCCTTCTGAAAATTAAAGTTGAATTTAAATTACATTTCCAAATCATACATTTAAACTAAAGAAGATTAAAAATACAGAATTAATGTTCTCTCAATTTAAAAACTATAAAATATGTAAAATGAAGGTAAATTAGTCATGTGCTTCTTTTTATCTATCTATTTTTATTTAGAATTCGAACGCCAAAAAAATATTTAAACAAGATTAAAAAAAAAAAAATACTAAAGACAACTGGCAAAGAGAAAAAACAAACTTATTAGATGTTAGTGTTTAATTAATCATTAATTAATATGTTTTAATCCTTAGAAAGAAGTGGCGGGAACGAAGGATACACAGAGGTAGTCCCCAAGTTAGCTTGGATAACTTTAAACTCATGTTTTTTAGTTTAATTTAAATAGTTCACTATTTTGAAGTTTGTTGTGTTTATTAATGATGGAATCATAGAATACTACTATTTCTTATGATGCAAATAGATTTGTTTTCATCTCCTGTGAGACACATGTTAAGAATGTTTTGAATACAAGGAAGGGAGTACTTAACCTCTGAAGGTCACATACGAATACAGAACATTGGACTCTCAAGACCAAAGGCTACAGGACGGAAATCGAGCACAAGCAAACTGTGAGGCACTTAAAGGATAAGTAAACAATTCAGTAAAATTAAATTTAAATGTAATTTGAAATGGAAATGAAAAAGCGATATTAGCAATATAAGGGATATTCAATAATTAATAAAAACAACAGTAATTTTTTTTTTCGAGATTATGACTTCCTTAATTGTTTGATAAAGGCATTAGCAGGAAAGGGTTGAGGTCAACAAGAATCCCATTAAACGTGATTATTCAAATAAAAATAATATTAGAAAGAGATCAACGGGAAAGGGATCAAAGGGATCTGATTTACTCAACACTTATTACAAAGATTATTCATATTTAATAAAACTATAAATAGATTTTTATTTTTTTTTAATATTTACAATTGTTAAATGTTAAAAGTCAATGACAGCGTTATTAAAAATATTGAAAACTGAAAAAATTTTACGCTATTCTGACAGTTCATAAAAATCCGATCGTTATTTATTATCACAGTAAATTTATATGAGTTTTTTTTTTTTAGATCTCCCATAATCTTAAATATTTCTTACCTTGTCGTGTGGGGATCTGCCTTGCAGCCGGGCCGACTACGTAGTCCACCACGGCGAGCAAGAGGTAGACGGCCCGGACCAACACAACGAACCGATGTACTCCGAGCATGGGGACCGAGGAGACTGGGTGCACTCCTTAAAGTCGGTCGTTTGTGCTCCGTTGACCGCTCTGCCTTGCTCACTTCCGGCTGCAACCTGTTTCCCTACCAGCACCCTCCCCCTCACTTCAAGTTCACGGCCGCCGCAGGTGGTTTCATGACGAGAGATTCAACAGACAGGCACCAGATGCTTTTCTTCGAATAAATCCAACAAAATAACAGTCAACATCACTGTTATTTAGATAGGATTACATCTAAAATAAATTATTTATTATAAATTCAGATTTATTGTTATTTTCTATGAAATAAATGAAAGCTCCACAGTAAATAATAAAAATAAATATACAGATAAACATTAAAAATGAATTAAAAAAGTATTAAAAATGTTATACTGAATATCAGTAATTACAAATTTAAAATGTTTAACATTATCTACAACATACAATTCAATTGTTGTAGATTTTCATTTTCATTTTATTAACTTGCTTTTCATTTTACGTAAAAATTATTTTTTTAATTTAAAAAAAATATGTATTTATAATAGATTTCCTAATATTAAGCAATTTGGAAAAACACTAAAAAAATTATGTTAATTAATTAATGCAAAACTTAATGAAAAATCTATTTCGAGATATTATTAATTGAATTTCTTATAAACGATTTAATAATTACTTCATCAATAAATACTTTCAAAATTCAACATAGAGACATCCCTTTTGAGGGACACATTTTACGAAATAGGAAACGAAGTAGGAAACGAAATAGGAAAATTTGAAGAGGGCTCTATAAGTTAAGGTTTCCCAATTAGGTCAAACGATTGAAGACTTGTTTTAAAGAAAAAACAAAAAAAAAAATATTGTAATTGAAGGTTAACAGTTCTGTCATTAAAATACTTAAACCTTTTTTTTGTTAATTTGTTTTTGTTTTTTACAGCAATATTTTAATTCCCATTATCTGTACTTCATGAAATGGCTTCGATCACTTAAATAAAATATCCAATTTAATTTTCTCACTTTAATTATATCTTTTTTCTTTAATTTTTCAAAATTAATAATTCGTTTTGTTTAAGCCTAACATTGTTATCATTACGATTTTCCGAAATTCCATGTATGCCTAATTTTTCGCTTTTCTTTTTTACAATCCTTCTCAGTTCTTTTATTATTTACATTTCTGTCTCAAATTGCTCATGCGTTCTTTTCTAATTGTATCATCATAACAATGAATTTTAATTAGTGCTATTCACTGTAGTGGCAACCTAATAGAAAGAAAGCATGCGTCAAAGTCGGTGTTTTTGTCAACAACCTAACAATTGTAATTACGAATTAATATTCTGATGGAAAATTCTCACGCGATGGCACAATTTAAATTGCGAAAATACATTTTTAAATCAGTTACTTTTTGAAGTTATTGGCAATAACTGTAATATTGTAATGCTACTTCTTTTTACGATTACGGACCCAGCAATTCAATTAGTCAACTAAAAGAATTAGGGTCCGTGGAGCCGAGGATTTTCACTGCTATTTACTTCTCTTCCGAGGTGCACCCAGACCTCTGTCGGAATACGGGAGCAACGGTGGACGAGCGTCGGACCAGACTTGCCTCTCTACTTTACTCCAATGCACATTAGAAGTCTAGGTAGCACTCCGATTACCTTTTGCTCCTTTTTCTTAGTTCGTTAGGGTCAAATTTCCGGATGCCCAAATTACACTAGTTAATTCTCTTCACTTCAGAGATAATAGTTATATAATAAAAGGAATTATTATATAATACTTATATAATATAATTATATAATACCCGTCAACCCACAATACAATCACATACACCATTAACCAATACTAACATTGTGCTTTTCACAAGAAGCATCCCCATACAACTATTCGTGGTAAAATTAGACATATATATATATGTCTATATTGCTCGCTATCTAAGATTTTTACCATCGAATAAAATCCTTTCTGATATCCTAAGTATCTACTGCAACGTTGGTAACACTTGTTAGTACGAAGACTTCAAACAAAAAATATATAATGTGATTTTTGTGGTCGAAATACGAAGATCTGGTCAATAATCAAAATAACTGAAAAACTACTTATCTTAAGAATTTGAAACTTTATTTTGCTATCAAAGATCAGATCGCTATTGATTTTGTATATATTAGACCTATATACGTTCACAGGGGCAAAAATAGTCTATGACGTATATTGCTGTTGCGCAATGTGAGCATCCTATTGAAATAAGGCCCAAAAGTTAGCAGCTGCGACTACAAATAACTTTTATATTACACTCGTTAAAGCAATATTATCATAATAAAGAAACAATTATTTACCCTAGAAACTTGAAGTTTGATGATAGAAGTTAGTCATTGTCAGTTCCAAATGATTCTGATACGTTGTGGAATTCAGGGCCGAATAATTCCTCTTGCTACTCTCCCGTTAAGCGGCCTTATTGCCTATTCAAGTTCCTTTTCTTTACAAACTCAACCCTTTGGAAAGAATTAGGAGATAAAAGGAAAGCCACGTGAGTTGAAATTAGGCGAAATTAGGCGAAAATATTGTAGAATAGCGGAAATCAGCGTTTATATAAATGATGATAAGTGGGGAAAAATTCTTTCGAGAAAAATGGCATTCGTTTTTTGTTTATAGTTGAAATGGAATTTTCGCAATGACAATACAGCGTCGTAAGTATTTTGCCATTTAAGAATAGGTTGGCATAAATGAAATAGTTAAAAATGGGCGGGAAAGGGGAATTAGCAATTATTTTTTTTTGTTTTGTTTTTTTCGTTCTTTTACCTACATTTCGAACGAAAAAATTTAGGAATGTATTGCAAAAAAACAAAGAAGAATCCCTACAAAAACAAAACTAGCCCTTCAGTTAAAAAAAACCCAACAAGTGAATTAATGCTTTAGTTATAGAACTTTAGTTAAAAGAGCAAATTATGAAAACTATCATAATATTATTAAGCCACACAGGAACAACAAATTTAAGTTCTCGAAATTATCTAAAACGAAAATAATAATAATAATAATAATAATAATAATAATAATAATAATGTCTATCCTAATAAATTTGTTAATTAAAATTTCTTACGAGTTCTTTGATAACTGCGTTGTCATCTTTCTGCTAACACATCTGTTGTAGATCACATAATGCGTCCAAATCTTCTTCTTACTCAATTTCCATAAAACTCTTGAATAAGTAAAAAAAAAAATAAAGTCACTGGGAATAAATTTTTCCCTCCAGTAATTTGGCAATTCGCCAGCAGCCAATTTATTTTGTACTCCAGTAATTCAGTTAACAACGTTTAGGCTTTCTTTAAAAGCTAATCATCGTAACCTCAATGTTTATATTAAATGTAGAATTATAAATAGATTCCAGTCTCACGTACTTTATAGTAAGCTTTTTTTGCTAAATTAGACTCGTGACTTAATTTAGAAAAAAAAAGAAAACTGAAAATTTGAAAAAAAAAAAAAGCTGATCTTCATCGAGATTATTATTTTTTTTTTTTAATTTACTCAACTCCCTCGATAATAAAATTTACTTTAAAAAATAATTCTTCTAATAATTCAACTTTTCAATTTTCAGAACTTACTTAACATTTTAATATCAATTAAATATTAATTTTTAGTCTATCTTCCGAAGGAAATTGAGACTTATAAAATCATTGTGTCTGTACAGGTGTCTTTCCTTCCCTTTTCCCCAAATTGCCTTTTGAATAGATCATCTTGAAACTTGGTCTATTTATTTATGGACTTAGGTGGTCTCATGATACTATTTGTATTCGGAAGGAATTATAATTCAGAAATACATAGGAAAAATATATTAAGAATAGAAGAGGAAGTATTTGTCCCTTCGTAATGTGTTCACGACTTAAAAAAAGAAAGAAAGAAAGAAAAAAATAAAAAGATTGTCAGAAAGTACGCTGTAATTTTTTTTCAGTTATTCTTGAGTGTGTGTATGCGCATGTTTTTGTTTGTTTGTTTTTTTTTTTCATTTGATGTTGTTGAATTTGATGAACTTCACTATCACTCAGTTATCTCATATGAAATCCAGTTGACAGAGATTTTGTAGGACAGTGTATTTGTTTGTGGTCGAATTGCAAAATGTTCTGATTTCTCCGCTGCAATAGTTTACCTTTGAAACGGATCTACAAGTGATGCTATAATTATGAATAGGATAGACTTCATGAATGAACGACTGCCAAAAAATTAAATGTTACAATTACATTCTTCCTCTTGAAATTAAAATAAAAAAGACATCTTTATTTAATATTTTGCTTTTAGGCAAGTTCCAGTAAAACGTATTATGTTGGTCATGTCCGTTTACCTATCCGTGTATAGAACACGGGGTCCGTAAGGCTTTGCGTTGCTTTTTTGTTTGTTTTATAAAGTGGGTCTTTGGATTGGCTGTAGTAAGTTTTTTACTTGATTGGGTGATTCGAGAGGAGGGGATTGTTAATTATCATCATGTCCTAATGGGGATCCTGAGCCTACTAGGCTTCTGAGAATTTTCAAAGAAAAATCAAAATTTATTTTCAAAAAAAAAAAAAAAAAAAAAAAAAAAAACTTAATTAATGGAAACATCTCTAATGAAAATCTATTTGAATTTTAAATAAAACCTTTTGTTCAGCTTACGAAATTAATCTGTGACTATATGGCTGCAGAAGACTCGCATATGTAACTTAAAAAAAAAAAAAAAGACATTTTATTTATCAAAGAAACAAATTGCATCAAGTAAACTAAAAACTAATACTAAAAATAAATTAAAGTTAAAATTCTAAAATACTCAATATTCTTGTTGCCTGATAGCGCGCATGCGACATTCCGTTGTTTCGGACAGAGTTTATCATGTAACAAAATTCCTGTTGCCTGGCAAAGCGCATGTGACATTACATTGTTGCGGATAGAGTTGACCATGGCACAATACTCCTGTTGCCTAGCAAGGTGCTTGCGAAATTCCATTGTTGCGGATGTATGCACATAAGCTGGGTTTTTTTTTATTCAATCAATCTTCCAAAATTTTAGATTTTATTGAAAAACTGTAACTATTTTAAGCCTTAAAATACCTCTATTTGTTTATTTATTCATTTTGAATTAACTGATGCCCAGTTTTGATGGACATTGCATCTCTATTGTTAGAAGTAAACGTTACACTCTTGTCTATTTATTCTAATTTGTAATAATTGATTTTTTTTTATTGTAAAATACGTTAACTGCTATTGATGCTAACAGAATATTGCTTATTTTTACTGCTTATTTTTAATAAAATTATTGTGAAAGTATTTAAGTTGCCATGCCAACGTCCGTGCAACCGGATAAATAAGTATGAGGTAAAAAAATCTACGTTTAAGCTCAATCTTTGCCAAGGGAATTATAATGCAATATCTACTAGTTAACAGTAAAATTTCAATTTTAACTGATACGTGTTGTTTTTCAGTGGCAATGACACTGCTTATAAGTAGGCTAATTCAGAATTACTGTCATATTGGCGCTTTTTTTCCTAGTTCACGATGTACTACAATTACTAATGATCCAACAATGTTAACTTAAACGTGCCAACAACTCTCTAAGATCAATATTTTTGAGTTGCTTATAGAGAAAGACACTTATTTCGACGAAATGAATTCTAAAACTTTGTTGATTTAATTTTCTTTTGTTTCTCTCTACTGGATATTGTGACAGCCCACAACTATAAAAGCTCTTTGGTAACTTACGATGCAGTTATAAAACTTTAAAGCATCTTTTTTAAAAATATTTAAAATTAAGTTTGTTTGTTTGTTTTTTTTTGTTTTTTTTTTTAAAGTAAGTTTTTGCTTTGCTTTCTAGAAATAAGTAGATAATTAGTACTTTTTGCTTTTTAAACGAAGACCTAAAAATTCTTTCTTCCCTTTCCTTTCTTTTCGTTCTCCTTCGCGCCACGAAGGAGATGACTTCATTTGCGATGATAATTCACAGCTAACCATTAATAAGATGATGTTTCATCACAGATTAAGGTTAAGATGAACACCTTAGCATTAAGAAGATGAAAAGGGATTAAGTCCTAAAAAAGAAATGATTTGAGCAAACTAATTTCACCCTGAATTACATAAATAATAAATTGTAACACTCTTTCTTAAGCTTCTTTAAGTTGAATTTGAAGGTTTGGGAACAGCAAATTGGAAAATTTGGGAGACAGCTAGAAATCAAGATGGCGACGGAGGAAAAAAAATCAGCAACTTAAGAGATTATTATCTTCTATTTTTTATGTAGATGTCTGTTAGGGAGCTTGACAAATCTTCTAATATTGATTGGTAGCTACTCTTACAGTGTGCATATCAACCCAGAGCCGTTTCTAGGTGTTCTGGCACCCTAGATGAGAACTGAAAAATGCCGCCCCCACCAAAAATCTTCAATTCAACAACCAAAGAAAAAAAAAAAACGACAATCCTATTTTAACAAAAAAAAAAAAAACAGATTCTTCAATTGAACAACAAAAATAAAAAAACAAACCACAATCCTATTTTAACAACCAAAAAAAAAAAAACGGAATCCGTCCTTCGGCCGCCCTAGGCGGCCGCCTAGTCTTACCTAATGGTAGAAACGGCCCTGTATCAACCCTTACCGTAGAAACTCAAGATGAATTTCAATGACCTATTTGTTTGTTGAATTGTTCAGCAGAGGACCTTAAAATAAAATGCTCAAACTTCTGTAAACCAATTTTCTTTTTATGACTGGATAAGGTTTAAAAAGAAATAAAAAGCTTCCAAAAATGTTGGAATAAAATTTAATAAATGTCTTAAAAGGTGTTCAAAATCCACAATAAACAAGTAACTCCAAGATATACATTGTTAATAGCATTTCTTTTAAGATTAGCACACACTAATTAGAAATATACATTATCGTTACTAGCATCGATGTCATTTCCTCAGTAAATTAATTTTTCGATACTTCTATTAGATTACTATTGAATCTACTTAGCTGCCACATAGTAAGAAACTGAGGACTTTTCTGGTCTGTTCATGTGGGAGGGGGGTCTGTAGGGAAGGTGCTAGGAGCCAAAACTCACGAAATTGCATCCTCAGCCACGATATTTCAAAAGCTGTTTCATTTGTCATTAAATTTCCACTTTCTTGGACAATGGCTACCGAGTACGAGTATGAATTGATATAATTAGGTCTGCAAACGATTAAGCCAAAACCTGCCATCCAGCAATTTCCGTGCTGCTATTAAAATAAATAAACAATTATTAAGAGGAAAATCTTACTTAGATTTACGCTGTATATTGTTTGTGCGTCTTATTTTGCTCTTATTGACAATTGGCATACCAACTATTTTTTTTTTATCGTAATTGCTTTACTGAAAAGATTTTTCTTTTGGCTTATGAAGATGAAAAGGCACCTGAGACAGTGTTCTAATTCTCAAGCAAATCGAAAGCAATGCAACTATCAGAGCAAGAAAAAAACACATTCACTCAGCTGACGACTCCCACTCCTACTCACGTAAGCATCTTCACGCACTGACTGTGTCTTTCTGTGGCTAACCAAGTGTAACAGCTGCTGCGTGTGGGGTTTCAACTTCAGCACAAATCGCATTGTTTGATCGGATACATCCTTTTTTTTATTTTGCGCAGTTTTGGATTTTCTTTTGCCAAGAATCGTTTAATATACGATGACTATTTACTAAAAGGAAAAAATAATGGCTTTATTATTATTTCTTCCTAATTCGAAAGAAAAACCTCCTTCATTCAAGTCCACTTTCGTTCAAAACACATACACATAAAGAATTTTTTTTTTTTTGTTTAACTAAAAGGCCTTTTTCTTAAATTAGACTAATTATTAAAACAAATGAACGAACTATAGGTGCTCTTACTACTCATTTTGTTATTTGCGCTTCATTGAATCCACTATGCCCAGATTTCGAATCTTGTCCCGACATATATAAACTTTCCAAATAAAGGCTCCCTCGGGGATTTGAGGTTGCCGTCACTGCCAATTTTCCGTTGTTTCTGATTTTTTTTTTTTTAATATATGATATTTAATGCACTAATAAATGGAGATAAGTAAGAAATTACGGAGAGAGAAGTGCGTATTATTTTATTAATTGGTAAATGCTAAAGTACTATTTTGAAGTTGAAAAAAAAATAACAAAACTATTTTAAATTCTTTGGAATGAGTTCTTCATCTGTATAGGATGCAGCATTTTCGAATTTTTTTTCTTAAAGAATTTTCTTATGTCATTTTGTCGCTTGGTTACTTTTTTTTTTCTCTTTTTGTTAGCATTGTATTTTTAAGCTTGCGTGTTTACATTACTTCTTGCATTTTGAAACTTGGATTTTACTCAAAAAACAAAAAAACAAACCCCTGAGAACCGTATTCATGCACGGAGGCCCATGTTACTTTTTCAGTTGTATAATTTTTATAATTTAACAATAGGAATGTGACACTGAGCATTTCACTTGTTGTCGCTGCAGAGTTCAGTGGAATGAAAACAGTCATGAGCTTTGTGGTTTCTTTGTGACAAGGGCCGTTATCTCGAATGTGCCAAAATTTTGGAAGTTTCTAAATTATATTTTCATGATAAAGAGTACCTGTGAAGGAGGTGTTATTGCTTTTGTTTAGCATTTATTGCACTTCTTAAATGCATAGGAATGGAAAATACGGTTACAACAAAACAAAACATCCAATATAGAATTTTGAAACGAAAATGTTCATTTGTGAACCAGTTAACTTAATTACTGTTTTCTTTGAAAACTGAATTTTGTAGTTTAATAGAAATTGAGGTCATTATTAAAGCTTTAGGACCAAAAACTATCGCTTTGAGTTTTTCTTTCAAGAGCTGTAATAACAATAACTCAAAAAATTATTTACCTTATAATGATAAACACTGACAATGTTTATTTCCTAAATTTAACATGAAATTAAATAAAAAAACAAAACCGAATTCTACAACTGAACTAGCCTTTCCAAAATCTCTATGAACGATTTACGGAAAACCACTGACCTCTAAATGCCGTCACTTACATAATCTTATAGTATATATACATACTAAATATTATAGTATATAAAGTATATGGCCCAAATGTCGCCCATCTAAGAAAACCTGCCCATATTCTTGTCATTTATCGTCTCAGTTGCTTGCAAACAATTACAATATATCATATGAACCTTCACTTACATGTTCCTGAACCAATTATAGATATAACTATTATTTTGTATTTTTCCTCAATTTTTGTTCAGGCAAACCTCATATTTTGAATTTTGTGAAAGTGTTCCAAATATCGCCCATACCATTGAATACTTTGTTTTTTTGCACTTCTTTGCATTTTTTTGTTTTTTCTTAATCTTTTCGCAATTCTTTATGGGTGTTGCGAGCTTCTTTTGCTTTGGATCGTCTAAGTTCAGCCCCTTAGGACTTAGTTTCCTTTTGCTGAGAGAATTCATTAGAGCAATTGTGAATGGTGACCCACTCATAAGACTGGGACATTAAATGTTTTGGAAGCTTTCAGAAGGCCCATTTTTTAATTTTTTACAGCTGTGACAACTTCTCTGTCCCATGTCTTACGTTGAGACATCTGTAATAAACCAAAATACAATATCGCACAGTGGGCGATATATGGAACAACGAGATGGGCGATATTGGGCACTCTCTAGCTTGTCAATTTGGAGGACGCTACAGACAAACCGGCTACCTCTAACAAGTGACAGACATTATCAACAGATAGGTTATTTCTTTCACTACTTCACGATATTAGATGGTTGCGATGGCATGAATAATTCATAAGCTGCAGCACTAAAAGAAACAGTAGGTTCATAACTTACCAGAACGAAAAACCTTCAAGAATTCATAAAAAATAAACGGGCTGAACTAACACCACCAAACGAACACAGCGTGCTAATGGAAGGAATGGCAAATTGTTTCCATCGGTTCCCGTGTGATAGCATCACTATCCCGTCCTACATCGCCCTAGGCGGTATTAGGAACCTGGACGATATTTGGGCCATATACCTTATGT
>JAFIDM010009631.1:299596232-299641198 GCA_023159025.1 Thereuonema tuberculata
ATATATATATATATATATTTTATCGTTGGGCGCCATCATAATCTATCCTCCTGAGTTGATTTTTTTCCAATGGGCAATTGGCTACTGCTTATATAGTCTGCCATTCCTAATGAACGATCGCCATATGACAAAATGCATCTCTTCCTCAACCGATGTTTCCATTTTATTCCAAGCAGTGACAACAAAAATCCAAACGATTCGGCGTCACATTGTCCATTAAACATTTTTGGTTCAATGAATCAAATATCCTTTTTCTCCTTTTATATTTTTTTCCCATTTACTCATCCTCACATCTCTCTATTAGGTCTCTTCTTTTCATATTATGTAATAGATAAATGACTCCACACCCATCATTAAGTATTTAAAAATGTTTTATTTAAATACTATTGCGAATTTTCGGGAACAAATATTAATGTTACTAGCAGAAAAGCCTGTCGGCCGACAGGCATAAAAAAATCTGAAAAATCATTTTATTATCAACTATCAAATATAAAGTAAATGTAATCTAAATACTATGCTAACTTGTGAACGAAGCTTCTACGGCAAAAATGGTTTTGAATTTCGAAATCAGCGTAAACAATTGAGTAAGTATGCCAAATTTCATTAAAATGGATGCAGTGGTAACAAAATCATTTGATTTTGAACGTATGTTTTGTTAGAATTTCAGTTGTCGAGGTCAGTTCCCAAGAATAAAATTTCATGGAAACAACATGGAATGACACAATGAACTAATATTTTCATCCAATTTCAGTACTTTTGATTCAATGGTACCATTGAGAACCGTTGGATCTATCTTAATAGCTTAATTATATCGAGTTACAGACAGACAGACAGACGAACTTAGCCAATTTATATGTATATAAATATATATATATTTGATTCGATTGATGATTTGATTTGAAACATTTTTTTTTTCTTAATGTTTATCAGACTTATTTAGGTGTACTTCTTACCTGTACACCTAAATAGGATGTAAAATAGGTTCTGAGAGTTGAATCTAAAGGATCATTTTCCACCCAAAAAGAAAAACGAAAAACCAACCATATCTAAAGTTCAATTTATCTAAAGAATAATTATTATTTTTGACTCATAACGCCGAAAGGCATTTAAAACTCACCTTTGTATAATCTAAATACTGCGCTAACTTGTGAACGAAGCTTCTACGGCAAAAATGGTTTTGAGTTTCAAAATCAGCGTAAAAAACTGAGTAAGTATGCCAAATTTCATTAAAATCGGTGCAGTGGTAACAAAATTATTTGGTTTTGAACGTTTTGTTAGAATTTCAGTTAAAATTTCATGGAAACAACATGGAATGACAAAATGAACTAATATTTCATCCAATTTGAGTACCCTTGATTCAATGGTACCATTGAGAACCTTGGATCTATGTTAATAGATTAATTACATCGAATTATAGACAGACGGACAGACAGGCGAACTTAGCCAATTATATAAGTTGATTCCTTCCTCAAGCATATTTGGAATCAACACAACAAACAATAACAGAAAACAGAAAGAACATTATAAATTAAATCAACACACATCTGTTGAATAATATAATTGTTGGAACAATGGTTTGTTCATTTGATATTCTCATATTATTAAAATCATATAGGACAATAATATCCATCAATGCAATAAAACGACAATGTCAATAATCTAATTCAGCGTTTCCCAACCTGTGGGTCGCGACTTGATCCTAAAACTATCAGAAACTATCGAATAAACCATCGGAAAAGATCAGAAAAATCGAAAATAGATCATATAAAAGGAAGGGATACGATACAAATATGGTTTTATTCTACATTCTTCTATTCCTATATATGTGGAGGTATTCCGATAAGGAAAGGTGGGTCGCCAGCTGAAAAAGGTTGGGAACCGCTGATCTAATTCATTAATTGTTACTCCTTTATGAGCAACACTCTTAATTAAACCCCTCATTAATCCAACAGTGGTTGGATCCATACTAACTCCCTCATACCTATTGAAATTATTATTCCTTGTATTCTTTATGACACAACTCTCCAGGACTTTTCGTAATTTCGAATAAACTTTTCGTAATTTCCAATCAGTTTCTTTATACAAAATTTTAATGTCCTCATTCATGAGGTGATCTTTTTTCAATCAATAGTATGCAATATCAGAAGCGTCTAAATTTTTGTTCTTTAACGCCCTACCATGTTCTGAGACACGTTCAGCTAAGGTCCTTTTGGATTCTCCAATATAACGCAATAGTATTTAATAAACATTTTTAAATACTTAATAATGGGTGTGGAGTCATTCTTCCTCACATCGTCTGTGCTCCTGAAAATCAAAAAGTATTTCAACACAAGTAGATTTGAAAGATAATATAACAGTTTTTGCTAAAATATAGTTGTTCGACAAGATTTAAATCAGAACTGTGAAATTTTTCTATATTCATAACAGTTAATGATCACATGACAGTACGCATATACACAACAGAACAAACAGGTCTCATAATCACTTCAGCTCCATTTGTTCTCACAGGAATCGTCACATTGCAGGAGTAATAGAATCATATAAGCACACCTACACAACAGTTATACGAGTTATTATAAACTGTCAATAAGCATAGCAGTTAGACTCACACATATGGCGAGTTAGATTCCTGACATCAGCCGAAAAGCACTTACAAACGCTTATAAAAGCTAGAAAAGAAAAGAAATATATTCAGTATTGTGTAGTAAGTGTATAATAGAGATTGATCTAAAAAATGATATGAAAGTAAAATAAACACAGTTAATCTTAATATACTATCATATTACGGGCACAATAGAGGTAGTACCATATTATGGGCTAATAAAATGATAAATGAATACACAGTACCAACATTGGTTCCTGTATCGTAGTGACTGGTTAGATAAAAGGGGGTGGGGAGGGAGAAAGGAAAAATAAACTGGAAAAAAAATACTGGTTGTATTGCAGAGAAACCAAGAAAATTGCAAAAAAATTACAGTAAAACTCCATCATCCAATTTTTTAAAAAATTTATTCATGAAGTTAAATGAATAATAAAAATTTCATAATAAATAAAAAAGAAATAAATAAACAAAAGTTAACACCAGACTTGATGATTCATAACAAACACAGTTCATACCGAAAAAAAGATTTAAAAAAAAAAAACAAACAACAACCCTAAAATAGCAATAAACAAATCATCCCCTTTCACAATATCTGAAACCTGAGCTCAGAAATAAGGATTATTTAGAGACATATCTAAGAACTATTGAACCCCCCCCCAAAAAAAAACAAAAAAACCAATATCAGAAAATAAAAAACAATATCAGAAGGAATTCTGACCTCTATCTATTCTTAAATTTATCTTTATGAGTTGTAAAACACCGGTATATTTGGAACCTCGATCATGTTTTAGAATAGAAAGCATCCGAAACATTAATTGAGTGAAACATTTTCTCAAAGAGAAACAGATTCTCAAAGATACTAAACACTCATTGACGCTCTTCCTCATGGTATTTTTTTGCTGGTACTATTAATCAAGAAGTATATACAATGTATTGTCCCAGCAATACGCTACAGTTATGCCATTGTTGTATTTGTTGTTTTACAAAGAAGTTGTGCATGTCGTTGCCCTGAGTACTTTTTAATTTGAATCCAGTTTGGAGATCACTCAATCTTTTAATATTCTCACACTTTATTTGAGCTTTACAAACATATTTTATTTAAATGTTCAAAGTTCTGAAGATATGGTACTTGGGAACAGAATTATTTTCTGAAGAAAAAGTCGACCGAGCCAGCGGAATTCTCTGATAATTACATCTTATGTCGAAAATCAGACATATATGCGAGTTCTTGAGAATTCCGCTAAATTTTGTAGCATTTCTGAGATGATTAATTAAAAGATATAATATTTTGTTGTTCAAGGATATCTCGATTATCCGTAGGTGATCTCTAAACGTAGTCCTCCACAAGAGATCAGGATCAACGAGAACAAGTAATGAGAACAAGATTAAATATTAAACGACGATTTTCTATCGTAACTTCGGTACGATTTCTGATTCTTTATTTTAGAAATTCGTTCATCTATTATGGTATAAACTTTAAATGTTTAAAACATCGTGATATCCATTCACAGTGAGCAATATCAAATACCTCCCCGCCCACGCTGCATGTATTTTTATTTAAAAAACAAAACAAAAAATAACCCTGCTGCTTACGAGCGTGCATGTACTGAAAGCGTAAGCGATTTATGGAATTCAACAAATATCATCACGTTATCTTTAAATCCTAAGTCTTTTCCATAATATTATTAATATACAGGGTGTTTCCGAACTTATGTTGCAGAAAAATATGGTGGATAGAAGATACGAAAACAAACAGTTTTCATTAAATAATGTGTGTCCGGTATTGCACCTATATGGCGCTAGAGTCGTTTCTTTCTTTTATCGAGGTCTCGTCCCATGGCCTCCACGTTCGCCGAATCTTAATCCGATTGACTTCTTCTGTTGGGACCATGTAAAAAGCCTCGAGTACGCCACAACTGTCGATACAGTCGATGAACTGCATCAACGAACTGTCGAAGTCTGCAACATCGTTCGTACTTACACCTGGCATTTTTGAACCACTGCGGCCGTCGTTGCTCCGGCGATGCCACTATTGTGTAGAACAGGAAGGGCGTTACTTTGAACATCTTCTCTAATGCTCAACACTCCAAATAGGCTTGTGGAATGGCCCTTCCAGCCACAACACTAAAACTACTGTAGCGCCGTACAGGTGCAAGACCGGACACATTACTTAAAGAAAACTGTTTATACTCCATCTACATATAATTCTGTAACATAAGTTCAAAACACCCTGTATATTAATTTTAAAAGTTAAATAATGGAATTTAAGCTTTTAACACAGGGTTTCTCAACCTTTTTTTACCCATGGACCCCTTTCCAACACTTTTTTTTTTGGTGGACCCCCTCATAGCTATTCGATAAAAGAAAAGTTTATTCCATTTTTCACTAATAAAAAGTAAAGGGATTATATTAATAATCAAAGAAATAGTAAATGATTATGCTTTATTTTGAATGAAAACTAATTTAATGCAAATAAATTATTCTCAGTTAAAATATGTGATTCAATGAGACCCTGTAGTTGATGCTGCTCTGCGAGTTTCTTTATATCTGGTTCCATCGATGTTAACGATATTCAAAGATCATCTCTTTTCACAATGTCAAATCTATTGCGAACTTTTGATAAGTGAGAAACACGACTAAATCCTGATTCAACAAGGTAAGATGATGGAAAAGCAAATAACGTAGAGCTGTGCTTTATCCCATAAGAGTAATGGGTACTTTTAGCAATATCATTTGTTTTCCATATATTATACTTCCCATCTTTGAATTTTGCACGCATTATTTCGTCACTTTGTAATCCAATGAGGGGCTCTTGCAAAGAAATGTCTATATCGGCAACATTAATTTCGAAAGGAATTGTCACCCAAGTTGGTATATCCATCATGAGTAGGTCACTAAACCGAGTTTGCATACCTTCGTGCATATTTTCCAAATATTCGCTATGTAATACAAGGTCTTCATCGAGCAAATCGCTGCTAATCGAAGCCAAACAAGGAAACTGTTGAAATGCACAACGCCTGATATTATTTTTGTACAACTGTAATTTTCGCAGAAAAACAGTAACAGCACCTTTACTTGATATGAAATCAGAATCTTTTCCTAGGAGCTATTTATTAAGTAAATTTAATTTTTCAAATATATCTGATAAGCAGAGCCATCGCGTGAGCGGGGCGACCGGGGCGATCGCCCTGGGCGCCGCGGCAGCGGCAAAAATAAAAAAAAATTGAAAATTCCGGTTTTTTTTTTTTTGGTTGTTGAATTGGAAATTCCTGGGCGCCGTGGCCAGGGGGAGCGCCGTGGCAAAAAAATAAAAAAAATTTGGAAATTCCGGTTGGTTTTTTTTGGTTGTTGGATTGGAGATTTCGGTTTTTTTTTTTTTTTTTGGTTATAGATTTTTGGTATGGTGGGGGAGGCGCAAATATCAAATGTAGGGCGTCTGACGAAATCTTGCCCTGGGCGTCTGACGAAATCTTGCCCTGGGCGCCAACAAACCACGCGACGGCCCTGCTGATAAGTACTGACCGATGGTTGAGTAGATAGGCGAAAAAGAAATATAAAATAAATAAAGTTAGAAAGAATCATTCATATATATTCTCTACTTATTTCAATATGGGGTAAATTACATTAAAATTTTATTTTGAGTAATAACAACCGTTCTGAAGTGGAATTGCCCCATGGACCACCAAAATATCACTATGGACCCCCAATTTGTTATTTTTTGCCTGTGGACCCCGAAGATATTACATGGACCGGTTGAGAACTCCTGTTTTAACACCTTATAAAGAGAATTAAACATAATAAAGGAAAAAAAAATGTTAGAATAACAATAATAAAAATGGAATATGGAAATTCTAATAACGGCTAAAAGTAGGAAAAGCTATAACATTTCATTGCCTTAAAATATTTTCATCCTTCACTAAAGTTTCGTCCTAATATTGTAGTAAAACGGCGCCCATTGAGCGTTTCATGAAGAAAAATCACCGAACGAAATGAACTCGGATGTATAGTAATAAAATGCCAATAAGCGAGACCCTACTACACTGTGCTTATTGTTATGGTTCTGATTTAAAATACACAATATCATAGCACTGGTTTGCTGTATGTTTGAGAGTGTGTGCTTTAATAAGAAGGTGTAAACAAAATCTAATATACATTATGTTAAGGCTGTTTCAAGGCTAAATGGGGTCCATCAAATTTTTATTACCTTTTATTATAGTTTCATATTTTAAGTTCCAAAGTTGATAAAATTAAATAACATTGCAAAGAAGTTAGCTTCCCATTTTCTTTTACTTTTTGGCCTTTGGGTATAAAGTTACAAAATCTTGCTTCGTGGGTTTTCTGCAGTCGTGAGTGTCACGTAATCATGTCCCTATTCAATATACAGTATTCTCTACAGTATTACCTATCTACTGTATATGCTACCTCTTCCCTTGCCGATGGTACTGGCATTTTTTGTTTCTGATATCTAAAATTGTAACTTCTAGTTATTTTGCAACCTTTTATTAATTATAAATTTCCGGTCTACATTAAAAGATTGTTTTAGTGTCGTCTACAAACAGATAATACCGCTAATATTTTTCTAGACTTAAAATCTTAGTCTATCGTAGAGCAAACGATGAAAAAAATTGTAGAGCGAACGATAACTAATTTACGTATTCGTTATCATTCTCGTTGTCTATTTTTTGGGGGGAACAATTAACTTCAGTGATGTTTCGGGGGTGCAACATTTACTGCCAATACTTTATAAAATTCCTCTTAATTAAGGATTTTATAAAGGCAGAAAACCTTTATTTTAAAGATTTCTCAGTCGCAATTTATAATACAGATTCAAAACAAAAACAAAAATGTAAGAATGAAAACCCACATTTTCTCTGAATATACCCTCGCGTTACACTATCTTCGATTATTTGAGGTTTGGTGAAACGGGTTTAGCTCTTTAATTTCAATTAAAATTCTTAAAGATCGGTTTCTCCAAAGATTCGTACGTTAATCCTGGATTAAATCCAATTGAATCCAATGGTTGCGACGTTAGCTAATACTTTTTGGTGAAACAGAATATAAGTTTGATTTTGGAAGGATCAGTTTTATGTTCAGCATTAAAAAATAATTAAACATATACTTCAATATCGATTTTCCGGTATAAACCCAACCTTATAACTGATAAACATCATAAGATCTAATTTTAAGTTGTATTTTTAATTACAATTAAAAATCCAGAGTTAAATAATTCTTCTTCTCATGGACGAAATAACAGCAAATCTTAAGCCTTTTATCAGTCCATTGTTCGACGTATTTGAACTGCGAATTTCGTCTTGTGGCTATAAGCAGACACGTGGTATTTACGTTTAATATCTTCGAAGAGTTATCGTAATATTTAAAACTGCTTTTGATGATAACATGAGTTCGCCCGGTGAAATAGTCGCTATTGTGCTCCCAGTGAATGACGGCCGCCCTGTTTTTGTGAGATCTGCGCATGTATCATCGATTACTCTGGTCAGGCACTTCCGTATGAGTTTATCACTGGACGTCGCCATTACGGTAAAGGCTTGTTACTTTGCAAAAGAGCATTGTATTTATAAATAATATATATTTATTATTTATATAAATACTTATTGTTAGCAACTGGTATTGAAATAACGGTAAATAGTCGAGAGAAGTTTTAATTTGGCGTTATCAACATGTCTTTCTCAGTGAAAACAGACGACGGGCGTCCATTGTGACAGGAAAACATAATTGATCAGCTACCGGAAGGGCTGCGCAGTTCAAACTTCCGCCGCTCATCTTTCATTTTGAGGACAAGTCGCCGTGACTTAACATTTGAAAAACAAATTAGAGCAACCTCGAAAACCTGACAAAAAAGTGAAATGTATTTCGAAAATAAATTCGAAAAAAAATTGAATATAAATTTAAAGACATAGATTTTGAAATTGTAAAAGAAAATAATAGAAATATTATTTATAAAAATATAAAATAATTTAAAGAAAAGCATTATTAAAAATTTGGAAATTAAACAATATAATTAATTAAAGTAATAGAATGTAATGATCAGTATTACAATTAATAATTTGAAACAGTTGAACTGCATTTCGTTTTCTTGAGTTGTCTATTATCGGATTGACTAGGTCCGGAATGTCAAAACTTCTTGAGGGCCACTAAAGTAAAAATGGATATTATATGGGCCATATTTCTATAGAACCATCTCCATTGACATTTATTTATTTTATTTTTAAGTTTTCAAATTTTCAATGATTCCTTCTTTTCAAATTTTTTTTCTATACATGTAGGGGAGTGAGTTTTTTTCTTTTTTGCATTAATTAAGAAATACATCAGGGCCGGCGCTAGGAGGGTGCGGGGCCTCGGGCGAGATGAATTTTGCGGGGCCCTTGCCAATCCTATTTTAATAACCAAAAAAAACAAAAAAAAAAAACGGAAATCTTACTTTAACAACGAGGAAAAACAAAACAAAACACGACAGTCCTATTTTTTCCTCTTTCTTCTAACAGGCGCGGCCCCCCCCCCCCAAGCGCGGGGCCTTGGGCAGTCGCCCCATTCGCTACCCCCTAACGCCGGCTCTGATCATACATCAATAACATCAGTACGCTCGAAATTTATATAAAACCACGAAAAAGATGGCTGAATTATACCTACTTCGAAATTTGCAACTTGCAACTTACCCCGTGCTAATGCTTACGAAACATAGAATAACAAAAAAACATCATTTATGAATTACCTTTAATGATAGCGCCGCTGGTTATCGAAACCGAAAAACAAAAATATTTAGATTTTTGTTAGTCATATTTCTAATGCGTCGTTAGTGTTAATGAATTTTCAACAAAGATTCAGTAACTATGATTGAATCGGAAACAGATTTTGCTATTGCAGATCCTAAATACTGATTCAGCCATTTTTGAACTCATAATTCAATCAGTTCTGATTGTATAAACTAACAACTGTGCATTACAGAAATAGAGATTTTCCACGAAAATGTACTATTTATTTCGAAAACATTATTAGCCCATTTATTTAGTTATTTTAAAAGGATTTGCATCTTAAATGTTTTTTAATGTTACTTTTTTACCTATATAATTATAAAATATTGTTTTGCTTTTTATAAATAATATATGTTTGTAACTGTGAGTATTTGCATTTTACATCCATTTCTACTTATTTTCAAACTTTCTTTTTTTTATTTACACATAGTTCATTAATAAAAATAGCAACACTTTGTATATTATAACCAAAGAAATTGAAACAAAATTCAATTATGTGAAGCACAAAACCAACATCAATCCATTATTAAATTGGTCAACCTTGGCATCTCCTGGAAACATGATTTTGAGATTCTAATCATCAGCACCTTTTATTTACATGATTAATTAAATCTCTATTTCATTCTTCTTTTTTTTTTTTTCATTTTCTATTTCATTCTGATATTTATAAACGGATTTATGAAGTTTTAAAGACATTTCAAAACTTTTAAAAACTTAGAATGGAAAAAGAAAAATTAGAAAGATTTCCAAATAAGCAGCGAGATGTCTCATTAACCTCAACATTTTCATGTGGAAAGTAAGAATTTTTAGGTATATCTCAAATATTAAGACACTATAAAAAAGGAAATATATTGCTCCAAACTTCTAAAGAAATATAATTGAGATTGTCAGAGGAAAATAGTATCTTTGGAGTTTTGTGTGTTTATCTACTAATTATTGAATTTTGTACGTATATTATTTATTCTTTTATTTATATTCTTAGGTTACATATTGACTTTTTAAATGTCGATGTTTCTGGTCTTGAAATAGAAGCTTTACAAGTAACTGGTTACCTCTTCAAACATTTTTACTTAAGTACCTAAGATTAAACTTTCTTATACATATCTCGAAGGTTGAGATATTATTCGTGATCAAAAACCTGATCCCTAATAGTGGTATTTGCATCTTCTCTATCTGCTATATATAAATAAATTA
The DNA here is from genome assembly GCA_023159025.1 of Thereuonema tuberculata. Lineage (NCBI taxonomy): Eukaryota > Metazoa > Arthropoda > Chilopoda > Scutigeromorpha > Scutigeridae > Thereuonema > Thereuonema tuberculata. The sequence goes on from JAFIDM010009631.1 coordinate 299,606,799, forward strand.
ATAAATAAATAAATAAAAGAATAAATACATTTATAGTATACAGTATACAATTACATAACATTAAAGTTGAATGAGGTGTTCATTTCAGTACTTACTTAAATACTATCTAATCCAGGGTCAAGATGAGGACATTTCTTTTAAAACAGTAAAATTAAATACATTTTATAAAAGGGTTATAAATGATACCATTTGGATCGTCGTCCTTACATTCAACAAAAAAAATTAAGTGTTAATATATTATAACACTATACTTACATGTACATGGTTGCATTTTTAGTACAAAAATATAGATTACACACAAATAAATGAATGAAAAGAAAAATACATCCAAATTAATTAAAATTTAGAAAATTCTTAATTGCAGGCAGCCAACGTTTGGATCTTGGCGAAAGCCATCATCTGGCCAAATTGGAATGTTTGCCTGTTTAATTTATGATCCATTTCATAAATTTTATTCACTTTTTGTGATTATTTTTTTTATATATCTTTTCTTTAATGACAGAGCTGTTCAAAAACTAAAATATTTTCATGTTTTTTTTTTTATAAAAAAGGTTGGATATAAAAATTTATTTAATTATAAAAAGTTAGTAAAGTTTCATTGTTCAGCGTAAACTATTCAAATATTTTGTTAAGTTTTATGATATGGCCTTAAATATTCAAACGCTGATTCACTTACTATCTTTGAAAATGGATCAGACTATGCGTAAAGAATAAAGCAGGAAATAAAGATCTGGGAACGAAAACGAAAACATTAGAGCCTAGTGCTATGGCGCTACACAATTGAAGCGCTTGGACAAAGGAGCTTATGACGTTTAGTCGTAGTTGCATTTTAAATTGTGATCATTATCACAGATCCAAGTCCTGCAGGAATATTACTGGAACTACACAGAAACAATTTAAGGGGAAATATCAATAAGAAGTTAAAATATCCTTTCTTACTAAATAAAAAAAAATGAAACATAAGAATCCAGAGAATTAAAAATACAAAGAAATCATTGGCTTCGTGTTACTTTGCAAATATTCAAAGTAATTCATGGTTTTCCCATCAGGGGATGAAGTAATAAAACAATGAAAAACAGAAGTTTCCTGTAGACTTGGAAATGATGAGACCATTTTTAAAATGGTTTGAATTTATAGGCTAAAAGGATAAAAGTTTAAAAGTAAAAGGGCAGACAAATGAGCAGTCTATAATTCCTCCTAAGAATCCTGTAGCTTTGATCTACAGAAAAGATGGTAGATGTGTTAATATTCTTTATGGCGATCGGCTGTTGCTGAATGATCGTTGTTGCCAACCACGCTGTATCCAGTCATTTCGTACGACTCCAGTGATTGGTTGTTGTCAGTCATGGGGTCATTCAGTTCTCGCCTTCTTTCCTCTTCATTCAAATTTTGGTGGTTCTGCTCGGACGCTATGACGTTTTCGAAAGCGGCGTTGTAGGCACCGTCGTACTGCAGGAAATCGATATTAGGCTGATAATCTTGGTAAATGTAGGGTGGAGGGGTCATCGTGTCTTCGTGGGAGTTCCACAGGTCCATAGACATCTGGCGTCTGTAGCGCTGGGCCTTGCGAATAAGAATCCGTTGAGATACTTCTTGTTTAATACAAGCACAGAACACACCAATCACAAAGAAGAAAATCACCGCTGCTACAAAGAGAAGGATCACGATGACTTCTATGGGGAAATTCATTTCATAGTCGCATGAATATCATCTGTCAAATATAGAAAAAAAAAATAACATTAACTTTTTTTTATTTACTTATCATTAGGATGCGAGGATATTGAGGTTACATTATACACCCTGTAAAGAAAGTGTAAACTCACCCAAATATTTCAAATAACTTTTCATTACATGATTTGTTTACTTCCAATTTTTTTTTCTTAGTCTATTTAAAAGAATTTAATTCATGTACCATTTAAATATCTCAAATATTTTGAGCAGTTTTTAAATTAAAAAATAAAATCAATTTCCAACTGTAAAGAAAATATAAACTCGCTAAGAAATATTTTGATTTTGACACAGTCTGCAAAGTGATTGGAATATCCCAAATTTCCATAAAGATAACTAAAAGTGGCTAAAGTATGTAATCCATTCATTTTCGTAGCAGCATATGCCACTACTTTATCATGACTCGTGGAAATTCATTAACTGACAAAGAAATATGAAAAATTCATTTTCTCCTTGGTCAAAAAAAGTCAACAAGACAAATAGCCTCAGAATTAAATCGTTCACTGACTGTTATTCAAAAATGTCATCAAGAAAGGTGATACTTATGGAACCACAAAAAGACCAGCTAGACCTCCTAAACTCACACCTCGGGACCACCGGAGAATTAAAGATCTTGCTGCGTTTGATGAGATTCCATCCGTGAAATTGCTCATGTGTTGCCAAAGACTGTATCTCACCAAACATGGAAAAGCTTTACGTCAAATAATCACATGAAGTTTGTAAAACTGAAAGCTAAACCCAAGATCACTTCCACTCATCGTTCCAGCCGACTTGAATGGGCTAAGAAAACAGTGAAATGGCATCAAAGGTGGAACGAAATAGTTTTTTCTGATGAAAAACGTTTCTGTCTTGACGGCCTTGACGGATATTCCGCATACTGGCATGATGTACGCACTCCGTCGATAAGATAAGATTAAGCAGACAACAAGATGGGGGTGGAGTGATGGTGTGGGCAGCATTTACGGCAGGAGGTAAAGCAGATAGTGTTTGTGGAAGGCAAGATGGACTCTAAAAAATATCAGAACCTTATATACGACCATTATTACCATTTGGACCCCTTCTAGGAGGACAAAATTGGCAATATCAACAAGACAATGCTTTTATTCAGGCGTCAAAATCCACCAAAGCATGGTTTAAAAAAGAGAAAATTGATGTCATTCCATGGCCCTCCCGTTCACCTGACCTAAATCCAATTGAAAACGTGTGGGGTTGGATGGCAAACATTGTATATGGCCGAAACAAATAGTATCATCACTTGAATGATCTGAAGGTTGCAATTTGGAATGCTTGGGACCAGATAAATATGTCCGATTTGAAAAAATTAATTGGGACAATGCCTGACAATGATAGGAATTATAGAGAAGAAAAGAGGACCAACACGTTATTAATTTCAATAATTTTCGAATATTACGTTTTGAGTCTACATTTTCTTTACAGTTGAAAAGTGATTTTTATTTTTTAATTTAAAAACTACTCAAAGTGTTTGAGATGTTGAAATGGTACATGAATTTATTGCTTTTAAATAGACTATGAAAAAAAAGGGAAGTAAACAAATCCTGTAATAAAAAGTTATTTGAAATACTTGGATGAGTTTATACTTTCATTACAGAGTGTATACATACACAGCCCAAATCGTTTCTTATGTTTCAGATTGTGTCCCGAGGTTGTCCTTACAAACAGCCCCTCCTTATTCTAAAGTTTCGGTTTCATATTGATGTTCACCGATCTGTCTATTGTGAACGTATCTTTATACATTTATTTTTTTTAAGGAGTTGTCACAATGTGCCTTCTGAACCCCGAACTTTTCTCTGTTAACTCGAATGGACTCTTTTGTTTTTAGCTCTTTCGATCTTATTAGATCCCGTCAACTAGGTGACTAACTGCTTATTGGCACACATGTAAGAAATAATAGAATATATAACTGATAAGCACAATGAATCACAATTATAAGACATAATATAATTCGGGTCTTACGTAACATACAAATCAATCTACATATTTAATAGAAGAATTTTGTTTCTGTATTTGTGATCTCAGCTATACCTGGTCCATCGTTTCTCGATTTAAAGAAACTTGTTTTTCTGTATTTGAACCTCAAAAACATACTTAGGTCATTTTATCTGGATATGCTCACATCAAAGTTTGGAGAAAGGCTTGCAATGGTTACATTGCATTATCACTTACTTATTAAGCCGATTATAGAGTAACAATTTCAGATTAACGATATTGTTTGATTTCCTTAATCTTCAGCGTCTGCAGCAACAGAGCGAGTGAAGCCAGAGAAATCAGTATGAGACGGTGCTGTTAGTGCTCTACACCTGTATGTTATGTATATAGTGTAAATGAAATTACACAGTGAGGTTGAACTGACACTTGAATTTTAACTTTCTTATAACTTTCTTATATTTTTTTTTTCTAAATCAGACTTGGTAGAGATTTTAATCTTGCTCTTTACCTAAATTCTTAGTTGGTCTTTACTTTGTGGAGTTGAGATAGTGACAGATGTGTAACTCGAACTGAAGAATGATGAAAAAGGTTTTCGTCTATTCCTAATAGCTTAACCAAGATATTGATCATATTTTTCATTTTAATAACTTACCTGGTATTTTGATTGTTTGGTAACCTAAGAGACTTTCCATGGGCTGGAGTGTAGAATTTCTATTTCCTATTTTGCCCATCCTCTGATACTTTGACCCTTTGAGCCATTTCTAATGCATTTTTTTTTTTACAAAACACTGCTAGTCGCAGGAATGTATTACGTTTTGCCACTGCAGTCCTTAACTAAACATTTATAGTCAATAAATACTATTAATAAAATATTGTGAATTAAGGTTGATCATTCACAAATTTACAGAAATCATTTATTGTAATTCAGCATCATTTTTATTTTTCTTGCAAATAATGTGGACCATTCTTTCTTAATAAATAAGAAAAAAAAAAAAAAACATACTGTGAAAATTATAAAAAAAAATACTTTTTGTGACAGATTTGTTTTGGGCCTTAAATGAATTAATTAGATACACAGTTTTGATAATATTCTCAATATTTTGTCACTCACTTTTGATTTAATGATTTCACAAAACCAATAATATACTAAAGTCATTAATATTTTCTGAAAATTAATTCGGATCAAAGATATTTTATAATAATAATAATAATTTCAAACAAAGAACTAAAATTTTGCGATCCAATATTTATCCTTACCTTATTACAAAAATGAATTAGCTCATCACATACAAAATTTTAGTAATACAACTCATTAGTTGAGCACTGACTTAATTATATTTTCAATTAATGATAGCTCAATAATCCAATATTTTATTACATAGTATTCATTGACATTTTGAAATTTGTAAATAATTTTTCTAAATAGATAAACAATTTGATTAGAAACAGTTGAAGAGTATTTATATTTTCATTAAATCTGTAAATGGGAGAAAATTATGTATAACCGTTGATGAACTTTTTTTTTTTTTTTTTTCAATTTTTACTCAAAATTCCTTTTTTAATAATCAAGTATATCGGATTCGAAAGGGGGCGGGGTGCTCTGTTGACCCACAAATCCCTTCCTGCCAAAAAAATTGAATGTAAATAACCTAGTATTTTGAACGTGTATGACTAAACGAAAATTCACTTTTACTCTTAAAGTATTAAAAGTTATTTTAGAATTAAGAGACTAAGTTTTTTTTTTTTTTTTCTTATTTTCTTACCAAAATTACTTCTCGTTTCTTCATAAAATCAATGAATAAGAACGAATTCTCTCTCGGGTAAAAAGAAAACAAAAACGTAATTAAAATGAAAAGTATGACCATAAAAAACTACCTTGCAAGAACCATCCAACACAAACAACTAAGTATATGACCGGAAGTGGTTCGAATAATACAGCTTCCGGTTGTTCATTGCTCACCTAGGATACATTCCAATTGAATTTGACGAGTCCATTTACATAGAAGGGACGGGGTAGTAAACAAAATGCTTTAATATAAAGTGGAGTACGTATTTTTTTCTTTGTGTCCTTTTTCTTTTCCCGCCATTAAAATCAGTGCGTTTGATTCGCCATAAAAAAACAGGCTGTGCTTAAATTATATAATAAGCAAGAGTTTTTGATTTTCTTTCTTTTTTTTCAGATAAGACAAAAGTTTAATCTATATTCTGAAATAAATTAGTAATTATATTATTATTATTATTATTATTGTATTATGTAATGTAAAAGCAAAAAATTAAAAAAAAAAATGTAAATCGTCTTTATATTAATATTAAATTGTCCGAAACTTCTGAAAAATTCATTTCAATGATTTCTGTCCATCTGTGCCCAATACTTAAGCTTTATATTAAATAATAAGTAAATAAATATGCTCCTTAAAATATTTGCAAATTGAAAATTCTTTAAATGTGAGACATAGTATCATCACTTGTCAATATTTTTTCCAATATCTTACATTATAAGCATATCACATTGTGCTAGTTTTATATAAAATTACTAAAACACTGTGAAACTAGTGTAATTTACTAGTCATTTAACTTACAAGTAGTCACTGTACTCATTTGATCCATTTCAATGATTCCGCTTTCATTTTTCACAATGGACAGTGAAATCCCAATATCACAATGGTTTCTTTCATCTACAATTAAGTGCATCGACAATTGCAGTCACGTGGTAGTGCGTGATTCATTGTTAATTTCAGGAAATATGTAATGTCTTACTAACATCCATTGATTGTGTGATATTCGAAATTAAGAAAATTTCATAAATGTTAGCAGTATATTTGATTGTAGTAAGTGTTTATACCATCTTTTCTTTTTTTTTGTAAATTTTATAAATTAAGACACAAAATATTTCAAAATTTTAGTCTGATATGAAACTGTTTCACTGATTTTAGGGATAAATGTGGAAATAAAATGATGGCTTTGAATTAATTATTAAGTTACTTTTTGAAATGGTATAATTTAATGAAGTTTGAGATAAACAAATACCAAACAGGCGTGAAAGGTTTTTCGAAAATGTTTGTAAATATCATTTAAGATGGAAAGAAGTTAAATAAAAAAAGAAAGGTAGAAAATAAAGAAATTTTCATTTCCGTTTAATTGTGATCAAGATAACTTGAAACTATATGGGAAGTTTAGGAATTACTATTAATTTTGGTACATATCGGACATTACAAGCAAGCGGCTAAGGATTAAATATTAAGTTACTTTAAGATCTCGATTTGTAAAGGAACTTAAAAAACTAATGTAGAATAACTATTCACTTAGTAACAAAATAATAAAAAAAAATGTCTGAATAAATATATATCATCAGCCTTTTCCACATTTTCTACATCTATTTCTCTCTCTTCTTTTTTTTTTATTTATTTACTTACAAGAAGACAACATTCCTGTACATTAGGGATTTTAATGCCCTTTTGTGAGAGGAAAGTGCAAATGAAGTAGGCGTACTTCAAAAATATATATGGGTTTTGGGGCCAACACTTCACGGTTTTCGATTATTTAGAATTGTTTCCTAATAATTTAAATATTAGAAATGCGACTGAAATACAGTAAAACCCCGGTTAACCGAACTCGGGTCAACCGAAACCCGGGTTATCTGAAACGCCCGCTGACGTCCTTTTAATGAAAAGATGGCGGGACATCGCTGCTCGAAAACGTTGGGAGAGACGCAAGAAACAAACAAAAATTACTGAGTTTTTTTAAATGAGTAATTCATATGCTACAAACTATTAAGTACAGAATACTGTATATTGATATAGCCTACTGTAATCCTAAAAATGTAATTTTAACTTTAATGAAGAATATAAGTGTAGCATACAAAGAGATTTTTGAATTCGTTTGACCTTCAAAACCTTTCAAAAATACGTACTGTAATTACAATAGAAAATACTGTAGCTGTATTAGATGTTCATGGCTTAAACGAAAAAAATTATTATCCGAAACGGCTTCCCCCCCCCCTCTTTAGTTCGATTAACTAACTGTATTACAGTTGTATGCGATAGATGGAGTGATAACGTTACAGATTCATATACTTAAGATGCTGCGATCGAATCCGATGCTTTACTTTTTTTTTCTTTTTTTTCCTCCTTTTTCTAACTTTGTTTTTCATTACTTTAATGTACTTCTTTTATTATTTTCCTTTTCTTTTCTGGCTTACATTAATAATACGATTAGAATTTGTAAATAATATCCCCTTTAATTATTAAATAAAGTAAAATGTTAAAAATAATAAAGTATTTATATAAATAAACAGATCATTTATATCTGATTAGCCAAACTAGTTTATTTTTCATTATATTAATGTATTTTATTGGGTTTGTTTAAATTATATTTGGATCTAAAGGAAAAAATTGATACGAAAAATTTGAAGATCAGACATTTCTCATATCAATGATACGTTGCGTCCAAAACCTAAGGACGGACGACATTTGTATTTAAAAAACTGTTCATGACTCTAGCCAAATATGTTCGTAGATGTATTACCAGAATATGAACATTTGATAAGATATAAAAAATGGTTATAAATGGAATAAGTTGTAATAAGTTTAAAATGAAAATAAAGCAGCAGCACTTGAATAGAATTGCCTTTTCTGATTCAATTTTGGGGAGGATTTGGGAACGGCCGTTTCATCCTCCAACGGGATCATTTTGTAATAAGTTTGTTTGCAAAAGTCACAGATTTCCGAATGACATAGTTGGAGAATGACGGATAACCAGGCGGAGAGACATGTTAGTGTGGAATATGGCCACCTCGAACTGCGATGCAGATTACATAACGTCGTGGTATGCTTAACACCAAGTTATTCAAGAGTTCCTGAATTAAATTGATGCACTCCTCGTTCAGAGCACGAATGAGTCCCTGCTTGGTTTCTGGACGGGGGTTTCAAGCAGTGCGTATCTCTATTGCGCTCAGACGTGTTCGATGGGGTTCAGTAGTGGTGAGCGTGCTGACCAGTCAATGTGATGAATTGCCTCACTCTCCAGAAATATCTCCCTTGCTTTTCGTATGATGAGGCGGTGCGATGCCATCCGTGAATTGATATTCTTCGCCTACAGTATCACTGAACAAACGAACATGATATATCGTTTCATTATCGTTCGCCAGTCGTAGTCCCATTTTCCAGAACCTGTCGCTCAATGCGTCCAGCAATCATCATGCCTCCCCACACCAAGATCCAAATGCTATATCTGTCCCTTTTCTTCATATCGTGGCGATGGTACGCAGTACCACTTTCACGCCATATCAGCTGACATCTAGAATCTGAGGAAAAACTGAAACGACTCTCATCTGCGAATTGTATAGTGGACCATCCAATTTCGATGAAATCGATACCACTGCAAACGTGCGCTACGTGAGCTCTGGAGAGGGGTCGCAGGCATACAACCCGACATGTCTCAGATTTCTCGCCAGTTAAACGGGATAAGGGCGATCCTGTGCTGGAATGGAGGCGACTTGAAAGCTGACCAGTGGTGATAAGACGTTTACAGTTTGCTCTTACAGCTAAAAATATGTCTTGATGCGTCGTCGTTAAGCGAGGGCGACCTCCTCGCATACGTCTGGAACACATTACATTGCTTTGGCACGCTGCCCAAAGCCATGATACAACACTTTGGGCGATTCCGAACACCCTGGCAAGATCAGTTACTCTGAGCCTTCTTCCAGCTTTCCTAAAATTCTTCTCCGCGTGAAACCATCTAGATCAGTGGTGCCCAACCTTTTGTAATACGCGGGCCAAAATTGACTTTGCTGTGAATCTCGCGGGCCACAATGTGGCGGAATCTCCTATTCAACAACCAAAAATAAAAAAAAAAAAAAACAAATCTCCTATTCAACAACCAAAAAAAAAAAAAATACACGGAATCTCCAGGTTCAACAACCCAAAAAAAACCAGGAATAAAACAGCGGGCCACATGTAACACCTTTGCGGGCCGGATATGGCCCGCGGGCCGTAGGTTGGGCACCACTGATCTAGATGATGTCTTTGTGACATACTGAAAATTTCACGTTCGTCACTTCTTTCATGAAACGTCAAATAGTACCTTCAAGCATAATTCTGCTAACGAACCAATTTGTCTTTTAACCCTTTCAACGCTACCACGTATAATTCACAAATTTACATGCATACCGTGTTTCTATTGATCGTCAACAAATACTCGAATTGGCACAAGCTCTTTCGTCTGATTTTGTGCTTGTAACCATTAGAACTAGTGGACGCCTGTGGTTTTAAGCTCGTGTGTCTATAGAACTTTTGGAACTTCGCATATAAACCCACAGCTTTTTTTTTTAGCAAGTGTACCTTTCTCATTTAGTTCAAATATTAAATAAAAATGTTAAACAAGGGTATAGAAATTGAAATCAGTAAGATAAATGTAAAACTTGTATCTATTAACAATTACAAAGGTTTTTTTAATTAAAAATATCAAAGGGATTACCATTTTTAGATTTCTAATCATTTTATTTTCTGGCTTATATTAATAATGTATAATAAAAAACGCATTAACCTAATGAAAAATGAAAACAAAGGATGAAGGAAAATTATAAGAAAGAAAGAAAAGGAAGAAATTAAACTATATTTGATCATTTATATACAGAATGAAGCAATAAAAAAGAAGTAACATTTTTACTTTATATCCTAATTAAAGAGGATATTATTTGCAATTTCGGATCCTATTACTAATGTAAGCCAAAAAAAGAAAAGAAAAATAATAAAAAAGAAGCGCATCAAAGTAAGGAAAAGCAAAACAAAGTTAGAAAATAAATTGAAGAAAAACAAATAAACATAACAGTGGATTCGATCACAGGGTCTGCAGTGTACGAGTCTGTTATGTTATCACCCCACCTATTGCCGACAGCCGTAATGCTTTAGTAGCATTCCTAATATTTAAGCTATTAGTGAAAATCCAATGAGAACAGTATCTCGAGAACTATTGAGTGCTGGCTCCCAAACCCATATTAAGTTGAAGTAATTCATGTGTACTTTCATCTCACAAAAAGACATTAAAATCTGTTGTCTCCTTGTGAGCAATTGAGTTGCAGTCCTATGAGATTTACAAAATCTGTCGAAGGTCCTGAAGAGAGGTAGAATTCCGGGTTGCCTGATATTTGCCCATTGTTTCCTCTACATGGTCTACAACATCGCCAATTTTTATCTTTCCTGGTCTTCAGGAAGCAACCAAATAGTCAACATTCTATGTGAACAGTTACGTAGCATTAGACTTTTATTAATGTAGGCAAGGAAATATAAATAAGTTAATAGATGAAAGTTGGTACTAAAATGCAATAATAAAGAACGATGATCTTCATGAATTATTGATATTAATAAAATAAATGATGATATTAACATTATTAGTTATTTAATGTATAAGAAAATTTATTTCATTTGATTTATAAGTAATTTAATGGATTTTTTACATAGTTTATAAAATTAAGCCAAATATTTTTATCGATCAATTTGAAAAAAGGCTTAAAATTTGCTACCAATGACATCAAATTTAAATTTCATTAAAGTTACAAGTTGAATTACAAAAGTAAGAACATTTTCATTCAGCTAATCAAAATTATTATCTTCTAAAAAATCCCATCAGTCCGTATCTTTGAGGAATTGCTTGTACCGGTACCTGAAAGAAATGAAAGACTTAATTAAAAATGCTGAAGTAAAAGAAACAACGAAAAACAGACACAGAATTAAAAGACTTCTAAAGCCATAGACAATGAACAGAACAATTTTGCAACATTAACATCGAAGCACAATTCATGACTTAAAAAAATGTTTGAACTCAGCTTTCTTACCAACATTAAAGTAGTAAAAATCTGCAATAAAATCTTATTGTAAATTTACTGTAAAAATCTCACCTTCTCACATTAGACGTGATCACATTAGAAGAACATACGGATAGTCAGATTGTTTCGTTTGAAATGCAATTATATTCTCATGGATTTCAAATGATCAGGCTCTGGAGTTGCTTCTTGCTATTCATGGCAATGGTACAGACAACTTTTTGAAACTTTTGTCAAACTGGCTTCATTACCGATGGTTTAATTGGATGATCCTCCGACTCTTTTCATCCCATCACTTAGGTGATCTCATTAGTCTTTACCTCCTAGGCTACCAGTTTCCTTTTAACTTTCTGTTTTAAAATCCATGATTGAAGAATTTTTGTGTGCACGATAACTACTAAAATACGTTACAAACAAAAGACTTTGATACAAATTTGAACGATATTTTGATACAAAGACAAATAAAGACGAAATGAAAATAAAAGTCATTCAGCGAACACTCCCATTCGGTAATCAAAAGTTAGCACTACGACCATAATTTTGTTGTGATTTATTTTTGTTATTTCTGTTTATTTAAACGTAAATAAGGCCTTTTTTTAAAAAATTGTAATGATGCGTAGGATATTTTTATTTGTTTATGGAAAAAGCCTGGGAATAATTTTTAAATATGCAATTTCAAATATAAAAATGAAATTGTACTTAAAAAACCTTACGATAAAATAATAAATTTCGCTTTATCGAAAGATCATTTGATGGAATCAGAAAAACAAAAATGGCTGATGTTTGACAATTAGAAATGAATTTATCCAGGATTTTCTTTTAGACATATTTCTCTCAAGAGTAATAATTATCAATGCATAGTTTCTTATTTATTAATAATTATAATTCACATTTGTAATTATACTATAAATCTGAATTAAATTTAATATCTTATGTTAAGCCGAGAATTTCCATAAGTTAAATAGGAGATGATAATTTCTGACTTTTTCTGAAGTAATGTATAATTTGATCCTTACGTGCGATCCACATGTTGCCAGGCATCGTTGAAGGTTGTCAAATCTATTTCCGTTTCCGCCACAATTGCTATACATGAATCGTTCACATCTGTGGTGTTTAGCATTGTAATAATATTTAATAACAGACATAATTGGACGAGCAATTACATTACATTCTCCAGGATGAAGAGGAAGATTACACACACTCGTTTTAGAAGCTGAAAAGAAAACAAAAATACATCAAAGGAAAGCAAAAATAAAGTTCATATTTATATGTTATTTTCCTTTTTTCAAAATTAACCGATTTTTCTTCTAAAGCAATCAAATGATTTCAGTGAATTAAAAGTTTTGAGATTTCAAAACATGTTTAATTACTTTATATGGAATTATATCAAAATTAATACGGATAATTTTCGTTGTATGTCATTCTATACAATAAGCAGCTTATGTATTGTATTTCAATACAATGCCTTCCCTTTTACACAACATCAGTAAGATATTAAAGAAGTTAAAATGGTTTTTGTTCTATGTTAAATACTACACATATAATAATATAAACAGTAAATTAAAAAAATATAATGATTTGACAATGGATGCATATTTTTTTCTCGTTTGGTGGACACATGTTTTGTAAATAATTAACAATTACCTGTAATAAACATTCTTATAAATATTCATATTATAAACATTTTATAAACATTCATATTATAAACATTTTATAAACATTGTTATAAAATTCTTATTATAAGACAAGTCAACTGCAGTCCAACTCTCTCTCGGCCATTGAACATAAAATCCCAGAATGACAGTCTAAGAAAGCTAAATATCTGATTTGTTGAAAGCATTCTCGTCCAGTAGCCAGAATTTTCTTTCAGTGGCCGGGGAGGGGGGGGGGTCATTCCTAAAAAAAGTGCCGTGCGGTGATCGGCCGTAGTAAGAATATCAACACACCCTATCTTCCCGTGGATCGGTGGATGTCAAATAATAGGCGAAAATTTTACATTGACATGACTAGTTCCTTTGAATACGCCAAGAAGTGCAATTTCCAAAGACCATGTCTTTCGCCATATTATTAAATTAATTACTTTTTTTCATTATTATTATAAGTATATGTCTTTACTATTACTGTCTATCTTGTGCATTCCCTTGTTTTCCCTCATTTACTAATCCTTGGCAATATCCTAATACAAATTCCCGATTATCCGATCTTCGGTTCAAACGAAATATTCTTTCAGTTGATGCTAAATATTTTTCCAGGAATAGAAACAAAAACTGGAGAATAAAACTTGTCAAGCTGACAGACTAAATACTAAATAATAATAAATATAAATTTATCCTCATTTCTTTGCCTTAGTTTGCCTTAGAACCATTAGCGCCTTAGTAGAAGTGAAACCGAAAGTAAAGCTATTCTACTTTTTTTTTTTTTTTTTTGAGCTTAACTCATCTCCATGAATCACTGTAAAAAGAGCTACAGCCACTCACCTACAAATATTGAGCTTTATTAGTGATGTTTCGCTTAGTCTAAAGACTTAGCTTTTTTGATTTTTTGTTTATTTTTTCCTCAAAATGTTCGTAGAAATATCGCTCACAAATATCAATACTTGTAGGGAGTGAGATGCATAAAGTTATTCTTGTGACAAAGCAATTTTATTAATTATTTTTATCTTCTTTAGCTAGCTTTATATTTAGTGATTCTTTTATTCTTCAACAAGTAAATATTTATTAAACACATTAAAAGGAGAGGACCTAGTGTTTTATAGTTCTTACTTTAAAGTAAATATTTATTATAAATCACATTTCTTTGTTAGTAAGAATTCTTATTCTTCTAAAAGCTTTGAGATGATTTCTCCCCCCCCCCTTTTAAATTGATCATTAAAAACTGATGAAATTTTATCAAGTAACTTAAATTCAACTACTATTTTCTAATCATCTTCCTCGTTTTGAAAGGCAGGAGAAATATCTATTAAACTAACAATGAGTTTCAGTTTCATTTAACATTAAAACGCTTCAGTCAAAAACCTGATCTTGTCGTAATGCCTTCATCTAATGCAACCAAAGCCAAAACTCAAACTCAGACCAATTCAGTGGCAATGCCTTTCGGAATTTGGAGAATTGTGTTAGTGTTTGTAATTAGTTATCATTCTTATTTTTCTTAAAAATGCTAGGTTCGAAAACAAAACTTTCTTTTTGAAGCCAAATAATATTATCTTAAAATAACTTCATCGAATTTATTATAAAACTAATATTACAGTTTTATATTTTATTTATTTCTCAGCGACCTTTCTTATTTTTATGAATAATCTATCATTTTTAATTCCTTTTAAAATGGCTTATCTTTATTAAAATTCATATTAAACTTTGAACATTATTCAAATTATTAAAATACTAATAGTAATTGACGAAAAGAATTACATTACCTAGAGATGATGCAGCTAACAGACAAACGATCATCAATGTGAACAGCGCCATCTGGACGACACAACAGAAACACTGAGATCGAAACCTCCATAATTTATGCTTTTTATATTCTATTAAACTAAACAACTTGCCCACATTTGCTTAATCCCATTCGCTGTCTCCGATATCATTCGCAAAGTAACTTTAATAGCATAGATTTGTAACTAATGATTGAGGGATTAACTTTCATTTAATAGCCTTCATGTTGTTATTGGTATTTGGGTTAGTTGTTTCATTTTATTACCAAGGACATCAAACAAGACCCTGTGTTCATATTTGTTTAGGGAAGATGGTTATAAAGCATTTGCGAACACACATCCGTAAATAATTCATTCGCAAACATAAATGGCTATTTTGGGAACTTCAAATCAACGTCTGTGAGAAGAGGAAATTTATTAATAATGGTATAAGATTCTTAAAGATATGTTAGAACAGAAACGATATAATTTGTTAATGTGTGCATATATTCGAGAATTTTGCAGAATTTAGGCTGGATGACTGAATGAAAAAAAAATCAGTTACTTCTGACCTGCACAACTCGGCAACGATTGATAAGCTATTCTGATCAAGGAAAATAGATGTGGTCCGCAGGAATACATCGTCTTATTAACATAATAAAACAATAATTATTTTTATTTTTAATTATGAAGCACTACAAATAAACAAATTAATTCCGTTCTTATTTCCAAAGTTCCTAAACTTATTTCCGTATGTTGTGAAGACCTTATCAAATTAGGGCAGCAATGATCAATCTAAGGTGCAAAAACCAATGCATTGCAGCCCCGATCATAATAATAATAACAATAATAATAATAATAATAATAAGCCCCCATGGACCCTACCTCCTCGCGGTGGGGGCGGGAACTACACTAGCTTTAGGGTAGGCTAAAGGGTCCAACCATCCATGATGAGAACTCGTTCTAATAGAGATCATGCTGCATCGGGTGTGGCGCAGGATAAAGTCACCCGCGTTCGGGAGTTAGGCAGAGGCCTCCGTTCGAAAAATATACTACAGTCTCCCGCAGGTGGTGGTGGAGAAAGTGGCACCCCATCCTGTAGTATGGCTACCACAATGCCCGGGCAACGCCATCCAGCCCGAACAGTCGGAAGTGTTTCGTCTGTGTCAGAGCAGGCGACCACCAAGACTGGGAAACCACGCCAGCGCATCCGATGGTCATCACAGATGAACCAGGATCTTATGCGCGACTTCTACACTGTTACACAGTTAGGGACTCAACTCACAGGATACAGACAGGCACTACACCATGCATTCACCACACGTTATCCATCGTTAGGGCTTAGCGAACAGCGGGTAGCGGATCAGCGACGTTCTATAGTAGTAAACAATCTTATTCTCCCATGCATACTGGCACAAATTAGGGAAGAGGTCGCTGAATCCAACCACAGGACACCACACCCCACCCCACCAGAAGACATTACCTTTATGGCAAACACAGAAGCCTCAGAAGCCTCTACCCCTCAGTCCACATTCCCCAACAATACAACTAATGACATACAACAAGCAGCACATGATAATTTCTACACCGTACTAGCACAATATACAGGCACAGACCCCACACTCAGACCTGCACTCCCCAAAGTACACACATCAAAACAACTCGCCACAGTCATATACCATCTCAACACACACACTATCCCACAACACCTTGACAATATCCAAACATTAGAAGACATACAAACAACACTCTATTGCGCGGCACAGGGAACCATTCGGGCACTTGGAATCAAACAACACCACATACCTACCACTGCACGGTCACAAGAATACATCCCCCCTTGGAGACGTCGCCTTGAAGGCCGCACCTTAGAGGAGACATAGCCAGGCTCACACAATACTGTGCAGGAAACAAAACAAAGAAACTTATGTCCCAGGTCAGGAAGATATTCAAGCACATAAACACTCGCCCTTCACACTCAAACCATCATAACCAGGTTCAGGAACATCTCGATACACTAAAACAAAAACTCAGTGCACTTGCAAAAAGATTACAAAGATACAAACAGTGCACTCTACGCAAACAACAGAACAATACTTTCCAATACAATGAGAAAAAATTCTACAGATCCCTTTCATCTCCCTCCACTGCACCCAACACAAACACACCCACCAGCGAGGCATTACATGAATACTGGTCGTCTCTGTGGTCCAACCCCATCCCCCACAATGACAAAGCACCATGGATTACAGATGAAGAACAACTCGCTGAACACTTACCCTTCATGCCCTTCCATAATATTACTCTCGCAGATATACAGACAGCACTAAAACATGCACACAACTGGAAGGCTCCTGGTGCAGACGGCGTTCAGAACTTCTGGATCAAGAAGTTCACGTCCCTGCATGGGAAGCTAGCTGTTGCACTCAGTGACATAATCCAACATCCAGAACATATGCCTCTTTTCCTCACACAGGGTATCACTTACCTACAGAGCAAGAACACTGAAACAGCACACCCTGCAAATTACCGTCCAATCACTTGCCTCCCCACACTTTACAAACTCCTCACCTCCTGCCTTACAGACAAAATTTACACACACATCGAGACACATAACATTCTTTCCGAACAGCAGAAGGGCTGTCGCAGGAATTCCCAGGGTTGTTAGGAGCAACTCCTTATTGACTCTGTAATCCTGCGCCAGGCGCGCGCGAAGAATAGGAACCTACACATCGCGTACATCGACTACAAGAAGGCATTTGACTCAGTCCCCCATTCCTGGCTTTTGCACACTCTTCAACTCTACAAAGTACACCCCAAGATCACGGCATTCTTGAATGCCACGATGAAGAGTTGGAACACAACATTACACCTACGCACCTCCAACACCTCCATCACTACAGTCCCCATTCCCATAGGGAGAGGTATTTTCCAGGGAGATTCCTTGAGTCCTCTTTGGTTCTGCCTCGCCTTGAATCCATTAAGCCACATGCTAGACAACACAAAACACGGTTATAAGCTTACCTCAGGCACTCTGTCACCATACAAAATCACACACTTACTCTACATGGATGTGGATGATATTAAACTCTACGCCACAAACAGTGCACAACTTACTAATTTACTACAAGTCACAACACAGTTCACCAAAGACATTGGGATGGAATTTGGAATCGACAAATGCCGCAAGCTACATATAACACGCGGGAAGACTACGAATTTGGAGGGTTTTGAACTGGACCATGGGTTGGCCATCCAATCCATGGAAGAGGGAGAGACCTACAGGTACCTAGGCTTCAAGCAAGCGCGCGTCATTGACAACGCAAACATCAGAAATGCACTCAAGAAAACTTACTGTGCTTGCGTTCACAACATCCTCAAAACACAACTCAATGCCAGAAATAAAATTAAAGCCATTAACACTTTTGCCGTCCCCACACTAACATATTCGTTCGGCATAATTTCATGGACAAACACTGAACTCGAAGCACTACAACGCACAACACGCACTACATTCACGAAACACAACATGCACCACCCCAAGTCCGCTACGGAAAGAATGACTCTTCCCCGCAAGGAGGGAGGCCGAGGACTCATCAATCTCATCACCCTACACGAAAAACAAGTACACACACTTAGGGAACACTTCCACCAAAGAGCACAACACTCCTCACTCCACTCAGCCATTGTCAAGGCTGACACACACTTCACACCCCTGGACCTCGCAAACCCTTCTCTAACACTCACTACTCCCGACACCCACACACAGCAGCTGCGTGAATCATGGGCTCGTAAGGAACTCCATGGCAGACATCGCCACGAACTCAGCCAACCTCATGTCGACATGGAAGCGTCGAACAGATGGCTGATGAGTGGTGAGCTGTTTGGGGAGACCGAAGGGTTCATGATCGCGATACAGGACCAAGTCATTCCCACACTCAACTACAAGAAACACATTCTACACGACGCAAATACACACGACGACAGATGCAGGAAATGCCAGAATCGGCATGAGACGATCGACCACATGAGACGATCGACCACATAATATCTGGCTGTCCCCTTCTGTCCCAAACAGAGTACCTCCACCGACACAATCAGGTAGCATCGATCGTTCATCAACAGCTAGCACACAAACACTCACTTATTAAGAACACGGTCCCATACTACAAGTACACACCAAAAAGCGTACTAGAGTCACCCTCACATAAGCTGTACTGGGACCGTCCCATTCACACAGACAAAACTATACATCACAACAGACCTACATTACACTTGTTGATAAGGTCAACAAACAGACCTATCTCATTGATATTGCAGTTCCCATCAGCAAGAACATGCAGAAAACTCACGCTGACAAGATAAGTAAATACACAGACCTAGCACACGAGCTCCAGAAGCAGTGTAGGCAGGACCGAGTACGTGTTGTACCCATCATCCTGTCCGCTACTGGTCTGGTGCCTCACACATTGCATCACAGCCTCAGCACACTAGGACTTCATAAAAACACTTATGCACAACTCCAGAAGGCTGTAGTATTCAACACAACACGCATAGTTCGGAAATTTATGGACACAAGCACACATCCCTAACTATTCTTCCAATTTTTTTTTTTTTTAATACAATTGGCAATATGTGCTTTGGTTCTTGACCCGCCATATTGTCTTAGCTGGGGAATCCCATGGTTTGAAACTTTTTCGATGTAATAATAATAATAATAATAAATGAGCCTAATCCTGTATAAAGTAATAACTAAAAACCGATTTGTTTAAGTTTTCAGCAAAATCTATAATTTGTGACTTATTTATTTGTAACTTTTAAAATGTACATCATGACTAAAAAAAGCTAAATAAAAAAATTAATATATTTTATTTATAAGAATTTTTAAAAAAATGGCGTATGGAATGTAAAAGGTTGGCCAATCCTGAATTAGGGACAAGTAGCCTACACTCGGTGTCGGAGGGAAAAAATCTGTATAATTTAAATGATTAAATCAATCGGTAACCCCCACCAAAAAAAAAATATATGAATGAGGTTACAAAATCAGAATTACTGACTTACTTTTAGAATATACAATAATTCAGTAATAATATGAATTACGTAATTGCAGAATATTTTTTCACATACTTACAAATACTTTGCTAATAGATATAATCATAATTTAATTTTTATAATGGACTCAACTCGACAAATTCATCTTTTATGCGTTTTATTCCTTTTAAGTCACTATACATTTACATTATACATAGATTTGTTTATGCTATCTGCAAAATAATCTGTTAATAAAAAAAAAACTTTCTTTTTTTAAGGCAAATAATATTGTCTTAAAATAATTTCATCGAATTTCCTACAAAACTATCACAGTTTTATATTTTATTTAGGTACTTCTCAGCTTCAAGTCAATTTAAATAAATAATTTTTATTTTATTTCTCAAGCTACAATTTTTATTTATTTATTTATTTATTTCTTTATTTATTTGTTTATTTATTTTTGCATTTGTTCCTTTGTTATGTCTATATTTCTGGTAAAACAACATTTCTACCAAAATATAAACTTGCAGTACAATTAAATAACTCCGATCAATACTTGAGGATGTCCATTAATACTAATTACATTTGAAATAACCTTTATTTACAACTAGTCTAAATGCAGTCGAAAGACTGGAATTTTTCAGTTAATCTCGATATCGATAAAATAATATTTCTTTTTAAGAAGTATCATCACTGAGGTATTAACAGGATCGTACAAAGATAATTTCAATTTTAAAATCCATTGTTTATAATGAATCTTTATTTTTATTAAATGGGAAATTATTTAGCAAGTAAGTATTCTTTTGCTCGCTGGATACGGCCACCTTCTTAGTAATCTAAATTCTACTCAAATTATTTAAAATCTGTTATCTTAGTTCAATCTATTATCTGTTTTCTACATTAATACAGTTGGTTGGTTGGTTGGTTGGTGTTTAATGGCGCAAAAGCAGCTGCGGCTAAGCTGCGCCAACTTTAATACAGTTGTAATATAGAAGATTAGAGTAGATATTTATACAGTAGATATAAAGAAAATAATGAATTTTAATGATTTAAGAATATAAAACTGGTTCCTAAAAATTTAGTAAAATTCACTAACATCCTTTGTGTTACTATGTGGGTCTATACTGCTTTCTTATATTTTTGGGACAGCAGTATAGAATTTAGACCAGCAGTTAATTTTTTATTCAATTTTTCTCTATTAACAGATTTTGTATCTACCCACAGGTGTGGTTTATATATCGATATTCTGAACATATAATATGCTGAAAAGAAAATCGAACTTTTATAATGTTTTCACACCCATTTTATGTATTGTTACAGTAGAGTCCCGAAAACTCGGCCTAATGTAGACCGAAGGGTGGCCGAGTTTGTGAAACTGTCGGGTTATCGGGAAAGGTGTTAAAAAAAGAATAAGTACAATTTTTTTCGTCGTAAAATACTTTTATTTGTTTGGAATTTTAAATGATAATGAAGATAAAGATATGGTACTTTTATTTGTTGCTTGAGAATACAACAGTTTACAAAGAATGCTATAACTCAAACTTAAACTGTCCAAATAAACTTAAGAAAATATCTAATACATGAACTGTATATAAATGTAACTTGTAATGGGTCTGCGCGCGGGGGTTTTCCGCCCTGCCAGGGGGTGGCCGAGTTATCCGGACTGCCGGGTTATCGAGTGCCGAGTTTTCGGGACTCTACTGTAATAGCGATACAAAAACACAGTATTATAATTACTTCCTGATGCTTATTTATATAAAGGGTAATGCATAACTGTATAATCCTAAACAGTATACGTTAATTTCTTCAATAATAACATTCTATTCTCAAGTTATTTCAGTATTCACAAATTTACTTTTTGTTAATTAAATACATTTTAACAACTTAGATGAATATCCAAATCAACCTTTTTGGCATATTTACTATTAGATATACTAGAATCGTTTAGCATAATTTAAAAACAAAAAAAAAAAATTACAAACTACAAACTACAATCAATGTATTTTTAGTAAGATTAAGAATGTTCAGAGTAAAAGTAGACCATGTGGAATACCACATAACAAATTTAAGATTAATCGTTCGTAAGATTGACAATGTTAAAAATTCTTCGATATCTTGCGAGATTTTTTTCAATGAAAAGTATGTTGTAACTAGGTTTGCTAAGACTATCATTCAGCATTAAGACCATCGTTCAGCAGCTCGGATTAAAGACTCGTAGTATCTACATATTATAACCTGTATCTATGTATTTAGGATCTCTAAATTCAATCCGTTTAGCTCTGTAAATCCTGTGAGAGGAACTTCGAACATGTTTACAAATTGCTTTACAAATGCAAATATCTTGCTTAGAGAATAAACTAAATCAAAGTCAAGCCTTATTGATTTACAAATCGAAGAAAATCCATGTAATCTATTTATTAAAGAATTAAATGTAGCTTCAATATGACTCCTGAAAGTATAAAAGCAGATGTTCTATCCAATGAAGTACTATTAGTAACTTCCAGCAACATGGTATCCTCAGGAATCCTTGCGTGTCTCTTGTTAGCAGCGATGGTGGCGACATCTACTGGTATAGTAATCATTTAAAGAATTGAAAAAGATTCTTAAACATTAGAAAAAAAAAGTAAATTTTGATTTTAAATTTACAATTAATAATTTAACTTCAATTCACTAAAATATAATTTAAAATTCCTATTTCGAAACTTTCTTATGATAATTGTTATTGGTATAATGAAGAAAAAAATTAACAAGTATATAAACTCAGCTGGATCAGTGCGTACGGGACTCAGGAAAATGCTTTTAAAATCATTTAATTTTTGTTGCTTTTTTCTTTTTCGGAAGCCACATAATGATGAATATACAACATAGTCATTTGACAAGTCATTGATATGATTTTGATCATTTTTTTATTCATTTCTTTTTTCTCAAGTTGCTTTCGTTTACTTGATACGTTTAGAATAACTTTTCTTCAAGCTATTATAACAGCACTATTAGAATTACAGCTTGCATCAAAAACTAGCCCTCTTCAAATATTAATTTTCAATACATGTTACTATTTGATTCAAGAAATAATAGGCGATAATTTTTTTTAGTCTTTTTTTAGCTTTGCATTTTGTCTTCCCAGTTTCTTTTATGATATCATGTCAAATATAAAATGACGTTATAAATATTTATTGTATTAAATCACAAAATTAAGTTTTCATGGATGTGATAATATTTATTGATTAGGAATTCACTCAGATATCGATTATATAAAGAAGACTGACAATGTAACGATTGAGAGGGGGTTTATTTTTGGACGGATGGTAGAGATCAAAATAATCACCTCATGTTTTAAGTTGAATCATAAATATGAAATTTGCCAATTTTAAGGAAATCCGTTCACTCGTTTTAGCGTGATAATCCAGAAGTGAAATAGTAAGACTAAGTATGCGCAGTCAAAAATAAGTTTTACGGACTACATTCTGACACCTAATGACGAAGCGTAGTATATTCTGTAATAGTTACACTAATATTATAATAAGTTGGCGTGAATTGTAAATAGTCTATTCACTGTATGTTAACTATATGGGAAAGATTACATATTGTAACAGTTTGTGTCTAATATTTTTAGAAATTATTTATTTGTATTTTTGTAGAATTTATTTATCTATCTTTTATTCATTTTAATTGTTAACAGTTATTTATTTTAAAACATTCCTTTTCGATTTCCTAATTACTGATGTTCTGTCTATTTTTAAATTCTTTTCCGTTGCAGCCATTGAATCAGCTAATTAATTTAAATTCGTTGTGTTTTTATCCATTGATTCTTTATATTTTCACTTAATCTTCCAATCAAATTCTTCTACGCAAAATCTATAAAAACAGATGTTTTTCATTTAATAAATTAAATTCAGTCCAATTTCAGAACTCGTTGTTTTTCTATCTCAACGACTCTCCCACAAACGCCATTACAATATCTTACAGCAACCTGTAATTTAGCAATAACAGGTCAAATACTTTTGACAAAAGCATATAAGTTTAATGTTTTCATTTTTAGCAGTAACGTGTTAGATAGATCGTTGGTCACGGAAGTGAATGGACACTTGATCACATATTTTAATAATGATCTTTGATGTTTGTCTTTTGTTTCCTAATGTTATTCAGTATCAGTGATAATAATTTTGCTTTTCTCTCCTCAGCCAAACCTGCTTTATGTAGTCTTCCAGCTAAGGCTGGAGGATGTAATGTCATCGCTGGACCAATCAATGCCACCCCCAAGTTTTATTACAATATCAATCAGAAAAGGTGTATTCGTTTCGTCTATAGTGGATGCGGAGGCAACGCCAACCGATTTGACACAGAACAGAAATGCATCAATACTTGTGGACCAGCGTAAGTACCAAAAGCTCATTTACTCTCTTCACAGTAAAATGAAGATTTTTATCTATTTTTTTTTTTTTCCAATTCTTTCCGTTTATTTTTCGAATCCAACAAAACATCAGTCTCTTCGGACATTAGTCTCTTCTTAATCGTAGTTTCTTGTTTAGAATTTTCGTTACCCATTCAAAATCATTTCTTCTCTGATTAGATCCATTTCGTTTCGATTTTTCTTTGAATCTGATATTTTATCAGTTAATTGTGTTTACGATCTCATCTTATATTCCCAACGTGCATCTTTTTAAATGATTTTTTTTTTTTTTCGTAGTCTGTTTTCTTTCATGTTTTTATCGGTAAGAACTAATAACTTAATTACCCTCGTTTCTTTTTTATTTTTGAAGTGCTGTTTTCAGTATTTTATTCAGGGTTGCCAAAAGATTTCCTTGGATTTTGCCAAATAATTTTTTAAAAATCATAGAAAATTCCTAAAAGTACCAATTTAAGTGAAAAACAAAACTATTCCTAGTTTAAGAAATACAACCATAAAACAAAAGCTCCCACCATTTTTATTATAGTTCAAACAATAACGAAAAAAACAAACCAGTCTCACCACTAACTTGCTTTCACTGCCCGAGATCAAGTTTCACTCTAAGTGGATAGTAACTGTGAAACAAAAAAGTACTAGTTTTCATTAAAGTTTTACCAAATTCACCAAGTTATCGAAAAATCACCATTTTTATTAAATTATTGAGTTGGGCAAAAAGTTCGTTCGGTTTTTAAGTAAAAATAAAGGCGACACTTTTCATTTTCACCAATAATTTTATTGAATAACGTCTTCAACGGTTTGTTCCACTACCTTCTGCTATCTTTCAGGCAACTTCATAATTTCATCTTCCCCAACTTTTTATCTTTTAAAATGAAAACCAAGACTGTATATGAATAAACAAAACGCCTTTCGAGTTTATTATCAGAGGGAATCGGGAACGGCCGTTTCGTCCTTTTTGGTACTCATCAACCCAAGACATCACCAAATTCGGTGAAATTGATTTCATTGTATCTACTGAAAACAAAGCATTCAAGCTGATTCCTCTGTAAATGCAGATACAAAGTTTCCACATTGAAAAGTGCAATCCAAGAAAAAACACAGTCCCTAAATTCTTCTAATTCTACATTATAAACATCTATTTAGTGTTTTTTATCGAATCTAACATAAAATTTTAATTTTTTTAAATTTAATTAATAATTCTACTTTATATTTGTAGGCTAGAAATTCTGCAATTTACTCAGAATTATATAACATTAGAAATAGTTAATTACAAAAATTGGAATTTTGAAAAAAATAATTTAATCTATATTAAATTTCTAGATTTTTCCAGAAGTATTAACGATAAAACGGGTTCTTCAGTTTTAAGGTATCCAGGCACTTCATATGAAGAGCCACCTTGATAAAAATGAGTATTACTGTAATGCCAAAATATCTGTTTTCCTGTTAGGACAGTGGAAAACTCGAAATCACGTAAAAGCATTGAGTGAATCATGGCAATATTTCAATTTTCTCAACACCTTTCCAAAGCCTTTGTCATGTAGGATTCAAAGTATTTATTGCAACCTTAACTATAGCTGGAACTAAAGTACGGACAGAGAAAGAAGAACGGCCAAATGTGGCGAAAAACGTGGATCACTTAGTTGATCCTGGAACATATTGCTGCAGAAGGCAATATGGCGGCATCATAAGAACAGGTTACTGTAAGGTTTGCATAGCCAAACTTAAAAGTATAATTTCGAACGTTTTCTACTATTTTTAAGAGTCAGGGGGATGGAATATGCATTTCTGAAGTACTAGGAAGATCAACTATTGCCACGAATTTATCTCATTTGACGGTGAAGAGAATTGTCAACTAGCAATAAACGATGCGATCGCAGTTTCTTTTTCTATCCCGGGCATTTTCTTGTCCTTGTCCGAAGCCACTTTGGGATAGGGATTGTATTTATAAAAAAATTGAATAATATAAAAATAATAATAACAGTAAATAGGTACATTAAAGATGCAAAGAATTAAAAAAAAAATCGCAAATATTGTTCTCTTCTACTATGCTTTGCAGAAATGTAGAAAGTAGTTACGATGCTTTGCAATAGAGGTCACTGAGCATACACGGAATTACTAATCCATAATCCCCGATTATCTTCTTTTTTTTGTCCCTCCTATAATAATTATCTGGAAAGGAAGATATAAACTTTGTAGAAGAAGGAATTCTATGTGATTCTTTATTCAAACTGTATGTTCCTATCTATTTTGGAAGATTCACAGCAAAACAATATCTTGGGATAATGAGAACAGATGTGAGAGAGAAGAAGGAAACAGAGGATGACGAATTTGGAGAAGAAACAAAAATATTTATATTAAATAGTTTAACATGCGTAAAATGTTAATAGCGAAAAATCAAGACCGCTACACAAATACATTTGTCATAAGTTAATACATTAAAAATCACAGTAAAAAATTTTACTGTAAGAGCGTTTACTCTTGAGTTTCTCGACTTTAACCCATAATGAAGGTGAAAGAAACGAGGCCTTTCGTGTCCCACTTCGGAAATCATCATCAGCAAGTGGTGAAATCCTAAAAACTTTTTATTTTCAGACAAAAAAGGTTTTTGGTATAAGAATAGGGAACAAGAAATGTAACAAAGAGAGAATCATTCAATTTAGGAGTTCATTATTAAAAAAAAATAATAGTAATAAATT
The DNA here is from genome assembly GCA_023159025.1 of Thereuonema tuberculata. Lineage (NCBI taxonomy): Eukaryota > Metazoa > Arthropoda > Chilopoda > Scutigeromorpha > Scutigeridae > Thereuonema > Thereuonema tuberculata. The sequence goes on from JAFIDM010009631.1 coordinate 299,633,834, forward strand.
GTTTCCTTACAAAATTATGTAAAACGATTCTAATAACTTCTTAATCTCTATTTATAGATAAATACCGAATAGCTGAAATCCAGTCTCAACTATAACCAAGAACACAAACATGATTCCATTTTTCGTAAAAGGATTTTTATTCTTAAAATTATTAATTGTTAAATTTTTGAAATATAAATTAGGATTTTTAAAAATGAGGATATCAATAAAATGTATTAACCACTTTGAAATAGATATATCTGAACTGAAAATAATCTACTAATATTATGATCAATAAAAAGTTTTAAAGCAGAAATTATTGATTTTTTTTTTATTTATCTTTTCTATTAATTGTGATGCAAACAAGGAGCTCAATCAATATATTTCGGCGAGGCGTATACATTAGGCCTATATTCAAAGAGTTGCCATAGAGGGAATATTAATTCAAAGGATTATTATAAAATTATCATTTACTACTTTCTTATTAACTTTAATTAAGATGGTGATGGCCTAATTCTTGCTTATAAATGTATAAAATACAGTATGACAACCACAAAAAAAAGAATGTAGGTCAAAAAAAGAATGTAACAGTAAATAAATATACAGTATTTGATGCGCATCCGCTTCCCAATATGAACAGTTAATGTCTGAGGTTGCACTATATGAAATATTTAGTTCTACAAGTTCTTAGATCAGCTTATCATTAAATTCATGAAGACGACAAACATTTTACAATCTTCAAAGCTGGAGGCTAATTTTAAGAAAATTCCTTTCGGAGTAACTAATGGAGTTGCTTTCTTTCAACGAGCCATTGATAAAATTCTATCTATGAGGGTCTTCAAGGAGCCTACGCATACCTTGATGATGTAATTAAGTGTGATAAGGAGCTAATGGGCCGTTGTAGGAATTTAGACAAATTTATAGTGATAGCAAGAAAATATAGACTTGTCTTGAATGAAAACAAGTATAAATTTTCTTAGAAATCCGTCACATTTCTAGGATAACTTATACGGAATAGAACAATTCGACCAGATCCTGGAAGAATCGCTCCTCTTACTAAGTCTACCTCGAGACACTTCATCTTTAAAATGTGTCATTTGGATTTTGAATACTTATTTTAAATGGATTCCCAAGCCCTTTGAAAGCATAAATAGGCTTTAAACCAAAGTTGCACAACCTTTGGAAGTCTAAAGGCCAATATTTTAATTAAAGTTCTCAAGGAGGGCTGCAGCGTCCCATCCTCCAACCCTTACTATATCTTATTAATGATTTGATAATGTCATTGATAATAAATGTAATTTACATAAATATCAAATAATGCGCTAGTTGTGTTTCATACCAACATTACAATAGTAAAGTCTGACAGACTAATACAGACTGTTGCTGTTGCAAGTTATGACATTTTTCAATATATCTGTTGGCAGCAATGTAAAGAATCAAAAGTAATTTTAAGTTTGACAGTACCGGGCCGTGGGTTATGCACTCCTGCTTTAAACCGTTCCAGCAGCCTGCGATAAAAGATTTTGAGCGCCTCAAACTCGACATTGCCAACTCCTTAGTATACACCACTGACGATGATATAGCCTTCATTGTTGAAACTGACGCATGGGATTATGCCATGGATGCTACATTGAATCAAGGAAGCCAGTCAGTGGCCTTCTTTTCGGAGTGTGAGCGGCAACATCCAGCTATTCAGAAAGCAGCGTGTGCAATCGTCGAAGCTTTAAGTAAATGGCCGTATTTCCTAATAGAGAAACGATTTTGACTGGTTACTGATCAAGAAACCCTTTCTTTTATGTTTAACTTAAATCACTCAGTAAAATGTTGAAATAATGCGGTGGCGCCTCTCATGCTACTGTCTTTAAGATTTTCTACCGTCCTGGGAAGCAAAACACAATTGTTGACACATTCTGTACGCTATGTGGAACTATACACAATAAATGATTGATTGAACTTCATCGGGATTTATGCCATCCCAGAGAAAAACCACTGGATCAGATCAAAGAATCTATCTTATTCTTTACATGATATTAATATGTTCACTTTGTGCTGAAGTCAAACCTAGATTCTTTAAGAAAGATACTGGACATGCAATTGAAGCTACATCTCCTTTTGAGGACCTGGTTTTAAAGCACCTTCTAACACAGGAAACCGATATCTCTTAACTATTAGTCGATGAATATTCGCGTTTCCCTTTTGGCTTTCCTTGCCATGACATCAATTCATCCTAGTAATTAAGCATTTTTTGTGAACTATTCTCACTGTCAGTGTTTGATATGCATGTCTATATTCATTCCAATCGAGAGTCGTCTTTTTTATCCCGAGAACTCACTAGTTTACTTGACTACTACTGGTTTATCTACATCTTACGACCTTGTGGGAAATCGTCAAATTGAAAGGTACAACGGAATTATCTGAAAGACTATTCAATTAGAGCTGAAATAGGGAAACCTATAAACGATACAGTGGAACTCTTGCTCTAGGGAGCATTATATTCTATCAGATGTTTGCTTTGTACTGCCGCTAACTGCATCTTGAACGAAGGTTCCTCAACTACTCTCGAAGATCCAGTACTGCCGGACTTCAAGATATGACCTCCTAGTGAAGAGGTTGAACTTATTGAAGCCAATCCGGAATAGGCTCAAGTTCGTCGTAACGATGGGCATGAATCGACTGTCTCTGCAAAACGTATAGCCCGATTTTCGCAATAAATGTAAAGCCCATTCAAATGGATCCGGAAATCGGTCGGTCGGGTCCATGTGCAATGGGCTTAAGCGGAGCGTTTGAGACCAAAATTATCACATTGAAATAAAAAAAAAGGTAAGGTGAATGAGGGTGTTTTGGTACACAATTTACGTATAGGGTGATTCAGTCCAAAACTTATCTCATTCACCTTACCTTTTTTCATTTCAATGTGATAATTTTGGTCTCAAACGCTCCCCTTAAGCTCATTGCACATGGACGACGACCGACCGATTTTCGGATCCATGTGCAATGGGCTTAAGTCTAATGCAAATCAGTAATGTATCCTATGGCTCCCGAAGGATCCTCAATAGTTATTGGTCCCTATAGATCAAAGGCTGATAGGACTATATAGGTTTCAGACCAATAATACACTCATTTAGTACCTAAGATAAATTGCCAAGGATTTGGTAAGGTTTTAATTTTTTTTTTTCGATTTCTTCTTCTTATTTAACAAATGGGACTCCATGTGGATATTCTGGCAATTAAGAAGTCGACTATATTTTATCTATTCGAAAAACAAAAAATACTAGTTTGATTGAAAACAAAAACAAAATTCTGTTGACAACAAATATAATAAGGATTAGCCGAATTACGGAAAAAGAACTATCTTAAATACAGTATTTCTCTGTGTTTGTTCTTTCTGTCTGACTAAAAAGAATCAGCTCGAGTTTAAATGTTTATTTCAGATACAAAATAAAATCATTACAGAGAAACTAAATCCTTTCTATGATAATATTCATGCTTCAAAGAAGATCCCACAATTGTTGGCACCATTTTACTATTAAAGTTCTACAGTGAGGAATTATTAATATTCTAAGTTAATCACAAAAAATAAAATAACGAAAATCCATTAAAAATGTTATTAGTTAATCCCAGCTTTCATTAACCCCTTTTTTATATCCACGCGAAGCAATTCATATTTACAATACTATATTTACTATTTTATTACGTACTAAATTATTTAGTAAACTTTATAAATAGTAGTAAAATAATATGTAGTAGTGAACTTCTTTTGTATGAGCTACACAGCATTTCAGCTTTTTTATTTTGTATTTTTTTTTTCCCCTCCACTAACTACGAAATGTTTTAGGTTATTAGGCTGATCTGTTTCAAATTACATTAAAACTAATATCTGACACTGTCTCCTTTACCTTTTATCGGAGAAAGTAAATGATTGTTTTTTTTAATCAAGATAGGTTCATTTTATCTCTCATCAACAGTAATTCCCAATTGTTTATTGGGAAATTTCGAAAAATATCAATTTTGAAAGAAATCACTAATTTAGAAATGTAGTAATCCAGGTCCAAAATATTAAAGAAAATCTCTTAAAATTATTTAACTTATACACTGAATAAGTAATTTATTTAAAATATTTAAAAAAAAAAATACTTAGGACTGATTCAAAAGAAAATTGCAAATGAAAAATTAAAGAATCTATCCTTATCTGTTTATCAAATTCATATAACACAAAACTTTCCAACAAAAATATTAAAAAATATTGTTCTAATAATGTTTTTCAAAAAGAACTTCGACGGCAAATCAAAAATCTATTACGACAATAGAACCTAAAATAACTGACTTTTCAAAAAAAAAAAAAAAAAATATAATAACCACTATAAAGGACAATCCGATACAATACAAGATAAAAAAAGGAAAAAAAAAATATCAACTCAACAAACACCATAAAAAAAGACCCGAAGGACCTATTTACAACCCAACTACGAAAACAAGGACAATGAAGCATAATAAACCGAACCCATCAGGACACCCCTCTAAGGAGCCTCCACGAAACCCACACATCACCTGACTACGTCAACCAAAGACTGCTACATCCTCAAAAAAAACGATTCATATAGAAATATAGGCTACAATAAATAAATTTAGGAAATTAAAGAATGAAACAATGTAACAAAATGAGTATTATAAAGAATAAACTTTACTTTCTAGTAAAAATTCAAATTTGTAAATAAAATTTCAGGCATGTAAATGTAGACAGAGATAAATAATCTTAATAATCGGATTAAGAAATCAATGAAATCTCTCGAAAAATAACGTTTCATGATATTGAGAATATGTGATCAATGTAAATTAAAGAAAAGAAAAAAAAGAAAAACTGTAAAAAGAAAGAAAAGAAAAATTCAGTGTTTTTTTCACTAATAAATTTGCATTAATATATTTTTTTAGGGGTAACATTTGTCCGTAATTCAAGATTGAACATTTGTTCCGTTAATATTAAATGTTAATATTATTTACATTAATTTATTGTTTTATATATATATATATGTAGGCCGGGAAACATCCCACCACCTTCAAGCCGCAGCCAAGCGCTCTGACCACTCGGCTACCGAGCCCACATCCATTGTTGTAACATGTATATATAAGCCAATTTTAACGTGATTAAGACCAGATTAATAAGATTTTGTGTCTTTAAGACCCTCTGACCTGTAAGCTGATTTTTTTTTTTTTTGAAATTGTTTATGTCTGTCTGACATTTTCAAATAACATTTTAAATTCTTATGCTAAGTTAGGTTAAAATGTCCTATGTTATGAAGCGATGATTAAAATAAAAATACGAATTTCTGATTATTTATCTATTTTAAGCTTTTTTTTTCCATTTTTTTTTATTAATTCATGAATATTGAGGACAGTATTCTGATCAAATGAAAGTTACACTGTCAGTAGACTGTCTGAGACAACTTAAAAAAAAATAAATAAATATCAGCTTACATCTCAAAAGGTTGGAATGACACAATCTTATTAATCTTGTCTTAATCACGTTAAAATTGGATTATAAATTGTTTTGTTTTGTTTTTTTTTGTTTTCTTTTCGAAAACCCAGTTAACTATTTCATACCCAGAGTATCAGCTCAACTAAAAAAGGCATTCTTATTTGCATTAATTGCTTTATTTTACCCATCAGAGGGTTTGCTATTTATTTATTTATGTATGTTTTTTCTTTTCTTTTTGTGGTCAAATACCTTTTGTGGTAGCCTGAGTGTTGCCCAAGGATTTGGATTCCACATGTTCTTTTGTTTTTTATTTTCTTGCTCTTAGGTTTTGAGGGGCCACTGTCTCCATCGTGTATTCACAATACTAGACTCGAACGCCTTTTGAATTCTTTTATCTTGCACTGGCTGATTAGCTTTTAATTTTTTAATTAATTATATTTTCTAATAAAATGCAAATAATATTATAATACAACTTAAAAAATTTATGTGTTAATCAGCAAAATTAAATTAAAGATAGAACCTTTCAATAATAGATTAGAACAACGCAGCAACTTTGTATATATTCATGAGCATTAACTCTTTAATGAATTTTAGAATATCTTAAAGTAATCCTGAATAATAAATACTTGGAAAAATATATACAACAATAAATGTGGGTTCGGTAGCAGAGTGGTCACAGCGCTTAGCTGCGGGTTGGAGATAGCGGGATCGATTCCCGGCCTCGGCGGAGGGCGGGGTACCGGGTTTCTTTCCAGGGAGTTAAATTTGCTGACCACCCGACCTCAACTTCGTCCCGTTGATCACGAAACGCTGGGAGCCTGACCTCCCCCGCCCCAAAGGCCTGTAGAGGGACACTTTAATCACTTTCACTTTTATGACAATAGAGCAAATTCTCTTAACTCCTCCATAAAAACTTGTAAGTCGTAGGTTTTTTTTTGTTTTTTTTTTGTTCTTTTATTTCATACAGGTTTTCATGATCACAAAGCGCAATCGTCAGAAGAGCCGCCTTCAAGCAGGAAGTACAGTTTTTGCTGCCCGCTGCAGCGAACCGTCGCGTCGATGCAGCGAACTCTAGTGTGACAGAAAAGCACTTTGAAACATGGATGGGCTTCTATAATTTTACATTCTATAACCATCCATTGGTAGCAGCAAATGTCTACTTAGCAGTTTTTCACAGATTGCTGGCGGCTACTTTAGCACCTTGAAAAGGTCGTAAGCCAATGGTGTCATCAATGGAGTTTTAAGTCAACTATCTGTGTTTATTTATTTATTTTATCTACGTTAATAGGGCCACATCTGTGGAATACAAACAAACTATCTTTTGTTTATTAAATAGTATTAGGGCTTTGCTGTCATATATTGAATTTTACACTGACTATTTGTTGTTTTTTTACTTTAAACTAGTCGGCTACCCGTCGCTTCGCTCCGGAAGCCTCCCTTATATAACGGAAAACAATTTTTTATTTATTAAAAAACACACACACACACACACACACACACACACACACACACACACACACACACAAATTACATCAAGGAAACTAAAACTAAAATTTTTTAAAAGCTTTTTTTTTTAATTTAATTTTTGATGTCTATATTCTCTCAATCTACGACTGCTTTTAGAACCACCTTGTAAATCATATATCTATGATATATTTTTATTTTTTACAGAGATTAGAATGTAGGCCTAGTGATCTAATGGCTAAGACGTCTAACTTCTGAGCAGTATTCTACCTAATAGAAATAGTGCATCTTTCTTTCTTGACTATCTTTTTTTTTTATTCCAATTGATACTTTTCAGTGGTTTTCGAGTTAGAAATAGTGATGGTTTTTGAGTTACAAATAGTGATTTTTCAGTATTCTACCTAATGAAATACTGCTTCTTATTTCTTGACTCTTTTTTTTTTTTTTTT
>JAFIDM010009631.1:299660568-299672406 GCA_023159025.1 Thereuonema tuberculata
TGTGAGTCTTGGCAACTTATTTTACACGAAGTGTTTTGGGTGGGATTAAGATATACATAAAGAAAGAGAGAGAGAATTGTCATTCAGTTATCGATGCTGTAAGGACTGCATCACATATAATGATAATTTTAAATACTGGAAAAAAAAAAAAACATCTTATAATATAAATGATAAAAATCAACATAAAAATCCAAAGAAAATTTCATATTGAAACTAATACCATAGCGCTAATACTCTACATGTCTCAGATCTGTAATGATCCATTTTCAGATAGCAAAACATTTTCCTTAGTTTATCAAATAGAAATAAAATAGAATATTTTAAAAGCAATTAACAAAGAGATTACAAAAATCGTATAACTTAACACGAATGGGTTCTTGCAACAAATGTAATCAATCTGTTCCTTATGGTATTTCTTGCTTCCTATTAAGGAGAACATCATTGTGTTTCATTAACAAAGTTTCTTTAATCCGTTTCTTAAACGATAATTGTTAGTATTTCGAATTAAAATTTTAACATCTTGCCAATCATTTACATGGCTAGAATTTTCCAAATAAATAAGTTTTTATAGTAGAATTTTGTGATTTGTGTTTTATTCTTTTAAACAACAATTGCTGAGACATGTCTATAGGAACATAATCCCCCAGGAAACCTATCCAGAAGCTTCCTGCACTGGAAACTATGATGCCGGACCACTGTCCATAGCCATTGTCGTCACATCGAGCAGCATTGTTGGTGGAGATAGGGCTTCTCTCCGTTAAATGAGGACCCACACTCATGTAGCCAAAAAAAATCTGTAACACCTTTTGATAGGAGTTGATCTCCTAATGTAACAGAGATTCTACGACTAAGCTCACAGCCGAGGCCCTTGTAGCTGTCATGGCAAAAGTGCCAAGAGCCCTGGCACTCTGAAAAAATAAATGTAAGAAAGATTCAAATAAGTAAATAATAATAAAGAACTAATATAAAACTCATCGTGTTGAAGGAAAATCCTCCATAACCTCATAGACGTTTGTTTGTTTCAATATTTGTGGACGACTGGAATCACGATAATTACTATATACTAAAAGAACGGAACATCTTCAACTACGATTTCAAAAATTTAACTCAATAATTTTAATCAAAATAATGAGACCAAGGTAGTCTACGAATAACTGAGCTCGTAATGACCGTTATATTATGTAAAAGGCGAGATACGTAAGGATTTACAGCCAGACCACTATATCTAGATTTCTCATCAAGGCTTAAAGGACGTTATTCGGGATATGCTCCTTTCAAACCAACTCAAAGAGTTGAGTTTGTCTGATACCTGATCAGCGAACAGGTATGCCTCGATCTAAGAACAATGTACAAGAAAATTTTGTCACTAAAAGCATTTGTTTTTCAAATTTAGAACATCAAAAGTTTTAAAAGTTAGTATTTAATCTTATAATTAATTATTTTTAAACCCAATTAAATGTGATTTATTTTTCTTTTGATTTTCAGGATTTCCAATCCCCAAATAGTTACGCTCCTGTTTTTCCAGAGAATCCCTGTATCTGACGATAGATCTTGGTAGCTATGTTCTGTTGGCTTCAAGTTATTACACTTCTACTAATGTTGGACGTTTGGATGACTACTGCCTCCATGCCATTTAAGAAGGAGAAGTATAAAACGATGAACCTAATTCTGATTTGCGGAAAAGATTTTATCCATTACAAGACCTGCGTCACAAACTTTGGCAAACCTTTATGTTCCAATAGCTCTTTAGTATTTCTTTGCGTAAGACGTTTCTATTCGAAGGATACCAAAGAATTTGCCAGATGTTATTGTAAAAGGGAAAAACCAGAAAAATAACAATTGCATGAAACTAATGCAATAACTTATAATATAAATTATAAATTATCTTTAAAAATGTTGTTTCATTTCTTTGGCAAATAAAATCAAATTTATTTGTTTATTCTTAAATAAATTCTTTATTTCTATGTTTGAATCCGATGAAAAACTTTCTTTGAAGTAAATAATAATCTATTGATGTAGAAAACATTATCTAAAGCTATAGTTCAAGCAGCTAGTAAAATCCACTCAAATAATAATACTTAATTCACTGTCTAACTAAAATGAGTGTCTAATTTGAAACTGAAACTTCCTTTAAAGCCCTTTAAGTTAAGGACACAGTCTATACACGCATTATACTCAACTAAGAGTTTCAGCGGGAGAGGAATTAAGTTCCTACAATCTAAACTGGGACGAAACCACCAACCCCGGAAAGATGGGCCAGCAGGAAGAGGAGGAGAGAAGGCGGCGAAGGACTGTTCACAAGGGGGATAGAGTTACCCACGGATGACGACATACACATAGGACATCACACACATAAAACACAAATTCCCTCGCGGTGGTTCTGGGAAAACAACAGAGGCTCGGGAGCACCTCTGAAAACTTACCCGGTTAAAATGCATCAAAGGGAGAAAGCCATGTACCCAACTGAATGGGTCTGAGCAGGAACGCAGCGAGAACCTGCCATGAGACAGGCAAGGCAGGAGGAGCGGGGAAACCGAAGAGGCCCCGAGAGCAGGAAAGGCCAACCAGGAGAAATCCTGGAGGCCGACAGGGAAGCGTCGATGTCGATCGCCTAGAAGGAAGTCATTAGAAACAGGTGAGATAATTCATCATTTGACTCGGATGCCGCAGCAGCCAAAACCCAGTAGAAGAAAAATAAAAAAAAAAGAGGAGGGACGTTCTCCACCAAAAAAAAGGGGACGAGAGAGGGAAGAAGACAAAGGGGTGGGAGGAAGGGAATGGGAGAAAAAAGCGCAGGAAGAAGGGAAAAAGGGAGAGGAAGGGAGACGGGAGGGAAATCATTCTCCAAGAGAGGCGGAGGCAAAAGAGTTGAGAGCATCGTTGACAATGAAGATCCGGTGGTCGTTGCAGGGCACCGTTGGAGAGTAGGACTCTCTCCAGAAGAAACCGGTGCCTCTGTCTGCTAGGATTGCTGCAGTGCCAAAGTACATGATCGGCGGTCTCGGGAGTGTCAAGGTCACATTTCTCGCAGAGAGGGTCGTCAGCCAGAGCGTGGCGAAAGAGATAGGACCTGAGATTACCGTGTCCAGTGATAAGTTGGTTGGTGAACTTATTGCCGAAGAGGCGCCCAGTGGAAACCTGGGGAAGAAAGCTAAAGGCGTGTCGACCCTTCTCGGAGGATCTCCAGTGGATCTGCCAGATGGTGAGTTGCTGTTCTCTCTTCAGTTTCGCGAGTGAGACCGGGGAAGGGGAATGTTGTGTGTGTGATCTCAGGTAGCTGAAAAGCCTCTTTAGCAGCTTCGTCCGCCAGTTCATTCCCAGCCGTACCAGCGTGGGCCTTGGTCCAGTGGAGAGAGATGGTATGCCCGTTATGATGGTTAGCTTCCAAGAGCTCACGGTGAATGTATCTGATGGACATGGTGCGATGATTGCAACCTGCCACAGCTCTCAGGGCAGAGAGAGAATCCGAACAACGGCGGCGCAGATGCCGCCCGTCCCAGGCTGGGAGGTAAGCCAGGAGATGGCCCTGGAGATGGCTGTCGCTTCGGCCTGAAAGATGGTGGATTCGTTGAGGAGTCTGTGTTTAAGATTGGTAAGAGTGTTGTTGTCCTCGTGGAGACGGATGACGACTGCATAATCGGTCCATCTTGGAACCGTCAGTGTAGATGATGTAGTCATGGAGGTGCTCGGGATATCCTGCCAATTGGTGATGGTAAAGGTGTGGAGATTAGCCGGGTGTGTGAGAAGATCAGCAGGAACCTTTTGCTTCGTGAAGGGGAGTGCTGATCCTTCCGCGAAGGCTTATTGTTATTTCTTACAAAATGACCTTCTTCAATTACTTGAGGATATTCCGCTTTCCATTCGCAGGACAATGTGGTACTTGCACGTTGGTGCGCCAGCACATTTTCTTCGAATTGTACAGTGCATTTACATAATCAATTTTGTGGCAGATGGATCGGTAGGGGTGGCCACGGCGATGGCCTCCACGCTCCCCTGATCTTAATCTTCTGAACTTCTGAATTTGGGGTTATTTAAAACATTAGTGTATTCCAGTCCAGTCAACAGTCAGAACGAGTTGCGAGAACGAATAACCAATTGCTTTCAGGACATACGGCATAATCCTGGGATTTGTGAAAGAATTCGTTCATCACTGAGAAGACGAGTGGAAGCATGCGTGCTAGCCAACTGAAGATATTTCGAACATTTATTATGACGAATTCCAAGTCGTTTCCATTATTTGTGTTGACTCTCATAACAATACAATGATTACTGCAAACTATATTTTACGCGAAAACTATTCATTTCTGGATCCATTAATTGTTTGTTTTTGGTTTATAACACCATTTATTAAATCATTCGTTCCCTAATTTGCTTATTTGTGTTTCGTTTTATGAATATTTACAATACGTTTTCTCGCATCATGCTGTCCCAACAAAAGAAAACAAGAAACAAACACGCATACATTGAATAATGATTGAATAATGATACAATGAATAATGATACAATACGTTTTTCTCGAAAACTATTCATTTCCGGACCCATGTTTATAGGAACTTTTTTGTTTGGTTTGATGTGTAGAAACTAAGGCTCAATTTTTGACCAACCTTTGGGACTCACTCTTTAAAGTGTATGATTAACTGTTCATTATTTGAAGTAGAGGAATAAATGTATCTAACCAAAATTCAAACTTAGCCTAATTGTTAATTTTTTTAAGTACTGTCTGTCTTATATGTCCAACACAAAGACATATAAGTATATCTTAATACAGTAAAACTGGTTTATACGTATTTCAAAGGGAAATTTTAAATTTCGAATAACTGAGAATTATATACAACCCAGTTAAACTCAGGTTTAACTTTATTTTTATTTAAACTTAAATAAGAACACTCGTAATAAACATTTGTGTATTAGATATATATTTTTCAACATATGATAGGCATAACTGTAAAACTGTCAATTTCAAAATAGTGTATTCATTTTCATAGAGGTTTTATGATTCGTGTTTTAAGAAACTGTTACACAATTACAGTTCTAAGATAAATGAAAAGCAAAGACTCACCAAATTTTCACTAATTTTCCATCACATTGTTACTCACTTTTCCATATCTGCAAATTTTCTGTCGATGTTTGTTGACGGCTGCGCTTTACAGATTTTGAACCTAACTTTCAACATTCTTCTAAAATTGACTCCTTCTTACTAATGATTGCACATAATGTAGTGTAACTTACATTAAGGTACTCGTTATTTCTGCTTCTGATTTTTGCGGGTTGTCTTTCACTTCCCGAATAAATCGCACTTTTTCCTCTAAACAGTGGCGGTGCTAGACCAAATGTAGACATCGGCGACATCAGCTTTGCGAGGCCTCTTTCATTTCCCAGTCAGAAAGAAAACGATAAATAGATTGAGACTGGTGTATGAGTATATGAGTTTTATTGCTAATCAAATGTTGACAAGAATTACATAAACAATCACAAATTAAAATAAACGAATTTTTCAGCTTTTAGCCTCACTGAATTTTTTCAAGATTATGTCATAGTTCACACCAGCCGCTATTTCCGCTTCAATTGACAGATCTGATAACGCAGATAGTCTCTCTTGGCTCATCGTGCTTCTCAAGCAGGTCTTCATCAATTTTAACTTTGAAAAACTTCTCTCAGCAGAAGCTGTACTGACTGGAACTGTGAGCATTATTCTGATTGTTATGTAAACATTTGGATATACTTCTTCCAAATTATTTTCTAAAATGTACTGGATAAGTTGTTTTGCATCATTGACAGAGTTTAGGGAATTGGATTTTAAAAGCTGGAGTTCTTTATACAGTTCATAAGGTTGTATGTCGCTGTTTTCACCTGAAGTATTCTACCTAAATCATTACAATGCTTGAGAAGGTCCTCTTTTGGTATAGATTTCAAATAATTGATATCATAAATAAAACCAAATCGTTCATAATATTCATTGAGCGCTTTGAATCGACATTCGGTGTCAACTATGATAGCATCTATCATTGAGTTAAAAAAAGTTAACTCTATACTGCATTTCAACAGATTGTATGGATTCATCAATATGTTCATAGCCGAACATTCGTTTTTTCTTTGCTATTCTTTTTTCTTTAAATTGTGACTCAATTTCGTAACTATTTTTTTCTACAAACAATCGAGCTTCTGCAACGCTTTTTTCAAATCCTGTATTACGGAATTCTTGAATCCAGCTACAAAATGAATGTAATGTGTCAATAGCGACTTTCAAGTTAACTTGAACCGATTGCCATAGTTTACTGATATTGTTCACACGTAGGGATTCTCGATGAGCTCTAAATGCCAGATTGTGTGAGGCTAGTAGTTTATTATATCTATCAATCTTTCAAACAAGTTATACCAATACTTTTGCGATTCCCTAATCACTCTCTCATTTTCTTGATCTATTGTTTTTCCGTGTTTGATTCCGTTATAGAATTCCATCCATTTAATCATGCACTCCACGTGTCCTTGACTTTGTTCATGTCTTTGCAATATCCGACTGAGCTCTTTCCAGTCACAACATCCTTCTTTTACCATCTGTGTCTGCAAATGTGAAAAAAGTCTACATGGAAAGCAATAAACTTTGTCTTGAGATATGGACTAAGCCAACCAAAAGAATATTATGTTGTTGTTTGTGAAAGAAAGCAGAAGAGTGCGAATTTTATGAACGATGAATAAACAGAAAGAACTCGGAGATTCCCCGAGTCTCGCGCGCGGTATCGCCTAACTTATGCCAGCCTAAGCTCTATGCAGACAGTTAAAGCAAAAAAGTAGTTTATATAAAATGTAGACTTAATTATAAAAAAAAAGGCTTGAAGTGATAGGCTAATTCATTTACTTTTTTCGGTTAAGACTTCAGCTCGGGCCCCTTTGACGGCTGGGCCCCGGTGCTTGAGGGACCAACTGACCCTTCCCTTGTGGGGGTCATGCCAATACCTAAATAATGGGATAAGGCGGTAGAGTACCAGTAAACTTTATTCTAGAAAAAAGAAAAAAAAAGCACTGGTTATAAGAATAGGTTCCTTGTACATAAAACGTGAGAAGAGGCCCTTTATACTTTGTTTACTTTTTTTTTTCTCCTTACAACCTTCAAAGACCATAAAACTAATATTTAGTGTATATTCTCCAGTATATTCCAATTTTAAAAATAGCTTACGATAAGGCAACCATCACTTTAATTCCTATCTAATTCAAACTCAAGATAACTTTGAAAAACCAAAATTCTTCTTTAATATATAAATACAAATAACTCATAATAACTCCTTCTTACACTTAAAACATCTTTAATCATCAATATTTCTACTTCTTCAGCAGAAGTCTTCTTCATGGAAAAAAAAAACTACAGAAAATGTAGAGAAAAATCTAAAATTTTTCTCTAACACTTAAAACAGAATTCCAAACATAAACAATCATGGAATTAAGTGGAAGAAGGAGTTATTATGAGTTATTTGTGTTTATATATTAAAGAAGAATTTTGGTTTTTCATTATATCGGCCTTAAGGTAAGGTGTTAAAGTTACAGTACAAGCGGAGAGTTTTAAACTATAGGCAGAATTTTAGAATCATGAGTTTTATTCAAAACTTCAAGAACATTTATGGTCACAGGTCTTTCTTAAGGATGAAAGATCATAGGAAGTGTATCATCAATTTAAGAATTTGTGATTGTTATATGTTGTATGAATTTATTTTGTTGTTCAAGAAAGTTTGTGTCATGAATGATTCCATGATTGTTTATGTTTGGAATTCTGTTTTAAGTGTTAGAGAAAAATTTTAGATTTTTCTCTACGTTTTCTGTAGTTTTTTTCCATGAAGAAGACTTCTGCTGAAGAAATAGAAATATTGATGATTAAAGATGTTTTAAGTGGAAGAAGGAGTTATTATGAGTTATTTGTATTTATATATTCAAGATAACTTTCATAAATTTACAACAACAACAAAAAAAAAGTAGAAAAAAAATTACTTTGAGTTTCAAAAAATATACTTAAGATGAATAATAACCCATTCAACAGGTTCGATTATTGGACTGCGCTTTTGTTTACAATTTGCCAATTGGATAAGAGCGCCCTCAACGGTGGAAAATAGAAACCTATCTCTTGATTATTATGTCATGTGATTCTAGTGTTAAATCAATATGGCGTCGTCTGTAAGCGAAAAAAGCGTTGAACGTAGGAAACAGGTAAATATTTTACAGTTCCTTAATTTTTTTCTAATCTGGTAGCTATTTTCCATTGCTTCATAGGTTGATAATTATGTTGAAATACTGCTGTTTTAAATTTATTAAGTTGCGTCATAATTACGTTTGATTTTTTACGATCGCTAAGTGCCACCTCCCACATATTTTCTCACCGGTACATATACAATCCGTCGATAAAATAGGATGTTTTTGTTACTTAAACATTTTATTTATATCCCACGTCCTCTGCCACGCAATACAGGATCTTCTCAACTTAGATACTAAAAGTAGTTATCGTAAAACTGGTACCAAACTTCTCCATTCGGAAAAAAAAATGGGGTTGCTGAATTGTTACTTTTTATCTAATAAGGAAGAACAACTGTTATTACATCATTTTTCCGATAATAAAACTATTATTCGGTATTACACTCAAACTAAAAAAGGCAGGCAAATGATTTTGCATATTTAAAATAGTTTACATGAATTGCAACAAATTGCATGTGAAGTCTTGAAAGAAATTGTATACTATCAAAATGTATTTCATTATTATGGTTACCAGATGACGGATTTCTTCACACAGTGAAGAAATTGATAACTATTAATGAATATTATATTAATGATACCACGAAAATGTATTTAGTTTAGAAATTAAAACTATAATGAAATAAATGAGCAGCTTTCACTGCTATAATACTGAATAAATAATTGATGTTTTATCTCAGATTCAATGTAACGCCATTCTTCCTTATTGTTATTATTATTATTAGGAACTCTGATATTCAAGTAAAGCTTCATTTCTTTTCTTTTTTCTTATTCTTATAAAACCATTAATGAGATTGAATCACTCCTTCCATATCACTGTTTGCTATCACAGGTGATGTTAGGTGAACTTCCATCTGATTTCCTGCGTATTACTGCTACAACCCAGCAGCAGCAAGTGTCGGCTGATGAACAGGCAGCTATGATGCTCCAACAACAATTGGCTGGACCCTTCTATCCTGCCAATTCTGTAGGACGGCTGAGTCTGACTGTGGCCCAGGTAAGTTAACCATATTTATACATTTACATGTAATTAATAACAGAAAAATAAATACATTCTTCATTGTCTCATCCAAACAGATATTTTCATAAATGGAATAATAGTGTGTTTTTTAACTGGAAACGCTGAAATGTAAAATCAGTTTAAAACAAGGGAATTAGAGTAAACATCTTACCTTTAGGTCTTCATTTGGGAAATTATTTACTCTAAAGTTTTGATTCCTTACTGATGAAGCCATTTGTCCAGAAATCAGTAGAGAATTCATTAATTAGTCTAAACATGTTGTTAAAATGTTAGCATTAAAAGCTGTTAATTAACAACTTTTGAATTAGCTTGATTATAAACAGAGTGATATAGAAGTTGTTCAGATTCAGAATTGTATTAAAATAGTTGAAGCATACAAATATCCTTTGAGAGACTGACTTCTACAAAAGAATATATGATGAAACACTGAGCTGCATCCTAGCTACGAAATTTTAATTATTATTATTATTCAGCTTGAAAGCAAATGAAGAGGGAAATCATGACATAAGACTTAGAATTTTTTGGAGAAAAGCTATGACATAATTTTGAAAAAAAAAAAAAAAAAATAGAACGTATTTGAAGTAAACACTATCTTTTAATTGCTGAAAACAATGTATGTGGAATCTTCAAATTGATAGAATTGCAAGAATAAAACTAAGTCTTTTAGGCCATTACATAACATGGGCTTGGGCCTCATTCACATTCAAATAATTTAACATTCTTGCCTTGCACCTAATCGTTAGTTCGAAGAGGGCATCTCTCTGTGCTTTCAGTGTATGATCAACCCAGTTTTATTTATTTCTCTGCCTTACATAACATGCAATATTGTACTCTGGTATCCCACTAGTTTCTTCTTGTACGATCAAACATTTCCCTCCATGTTCACATCTGAAGAGTCTCCCATTATTCTCGATTCATCTTTTCAAAATCCATGCTCATATTCTGTTAGCGCCAATTAAACTCTGATTAATTTTTATGCTTGGCATTTTATCCATCTGTTTCTACATTAAATGTTTGCTCTGTTAATGCTCTTACTTCTTCATTAACACTACATATCTTCATTAATCAAGTTTTCCATACATTTTTTTTTTTTTTTTTTTAATGTTTACCAGTCCTATTAGGTATACTTATATTAAGAATACCTGTGATATAGGTGCTGATAGTTTGATATAAGTATTTAAAAATTAAGTGTAGTTAAGTTAATCTTAAAAATTAAGTGTAGTTCAGATTAAGAGTTATTTTTTCATCAATTATATCGGATATTAACTGATTTTTTTATGTGTTTAATGTTTTTGAATTTTTCTAAATTATATATTTCCCAATTTATTTGACTAAATAATTTATATTTAATTTGGTTTTCCAATCTTTGACCAAAATTATTTTTAATTTAGTAATATTGAAAATTCTTAGCCAATTGTATCTAGTTGTTTTTCCATCGTTAAAATTGTTTTTTGCTTTATTTACTTCAAAGATATTTTTCAAAATTGTTTTGTAAATAAATCTTTCTTTAATGGTTAGGATCTTATATTTTTTTCCTAACATTATTTTTTTCCAATAGGCATTTTTTATTAAAATTGATGTAAACATTATTTAGAATTTTTTTATTAATTTATTAATATTTTGCGATTGCTGTTTATTTACAAAGATCCGACATTCTATGCCGTAGTCAAGCACCGAATCAATTAATGATTTGAAAATAATAAGTTTCTGTTTAGAGGAGAATAAATGTTTTAAGTGAAAAAAGAGATATGTATAGGTGTGTAATTTTTTAATAAAATTATAATGAACTTCCCAAGTAAATTTCTCATCTAGATAAAGACCTAGATATTTTTGATGAGTTACAAACTCAATTTTGTTGCAATTGCAACTGTTGTTATCCATGGCGTTGAGATGCAACTTGCTGCAGTTACAGCTGTGAAGGAAAAATAATAATCTTTATTTATGATTTTATTTTTATTTTTGATTATCATAACTTTTGTTTTGTTACAATTAATTTTCATTTTGTTATTTATTGCCCATTTAGTTATGTTATTTAAGTCGTTTTGGAGGGAATTGTAAGCTTGTAACTGATTTTTATCACTAGAGATAAGAAGAATGTCGTCAGCATAAATGTAAATATTTCAGAATTTAATACAATTACTGATTGAGTTAATATATAGATTAAAAAATATAGGTCCTAAGTTGGATCCCTGAGGAACACCAGATTTAATATTGTGTAATTGACTAAAAGTATTATTGATTTGAATTCTAAACTTCCTGTTTTTTAAATAGCTTTTTATCAATTTATAATTAATAAAAGTCGCCTTTTAGCAGTGGCAGCTCGTAGCTAAAATTAGTGGGGGTGCTACTCCAAAAAATTTTTAGCCTTTTGTTTTAAATTTGGTTTATTTTTTCATAGTTATAGTTATCCCATTTAAGTTGTATAAAAAGCTTATATTTGATAATAATAATAATGACAGTATTTATTTTTATTCCAAAATAGCATTGTCAAAATTACTGCATTATTTGTATAGAGACAAGAATTGAATATACCATTATGTACACACATTATGCATAGATGAAGCCAAAACCATACTTATTTAAAC
>JAFIDM010009631.1:299672506-299696256 GCA_023159025.1 Thereuonema tuberculata
GGGGGGGGGGCAAACTTCAATTATCAATTAGTCTAATTGCATGAATAGAGATGATAAATCTTTAAAAATGAATGAAATCTCTTTTGGATTTTTTGAAAAAGTGATGGAAGGAAACAAAAGTGTAAAGGCTAAATTAAGAGTTAATAATATATTACTTGTTATTTAACAATTTATTCTCTGTGATGTTTGGAAATAATGGAAATTAACATTGATTCTCAATGAGGATTGTCAAATAATGTAAGTTTACGATTTTGTTATCATTGTAATTTATTAACATTTCATGGTTGTTATTCAAATTTCTGTTTGTAATAAGAAGGAAGACATATCCGTTCTTCCTCTTATTTTATGTATTTTTTGTATTATTCCTGAAGAAAACTTTCGTTGAGAAAGTTGAAATATTGAAGATTTATGTGTGTTGCGTTTTTTTTTTATTATTATTATTTATGCATTTATAATGTAACTTAATAGAATTAATCATTAACTTTCTTCTCATTAGTAGCGCAAAAAGTCGCAAGTAGCGAAATTCAAAATTTAGTAGCGTTGAGCTTTCAAAAGTAGCCCAATCTGGCAACCCTGTCTTCGATCAGCACGCCATCCGCCAGGGTGACACTGCATCAGCGACAGTGTCATCTCTCCCTTGTAGCCTCGCATTGAGCTTCCTATGTGTGCATGCGCACAATTGTCAAACCCTACACCACTGTAACTGCGAAGCTTCACAGTTCCATACAAAGATTTTTGTATCTTTTTCATAAACTAGGGGCTGGCTACTGACATTAAGCTTAAGGATTACATATTGTACAAGTATAAAGAAAGAATTAAAGAAAAAAGGACTCATTATATTAAATGTTGTTGATAATATCAAGTCAGGGGCGGCCCTAGGTATTTTTCAAGTTTACAAACAACTTTTTGGCGCCCCCCCCCCCCCTACCCCCTAATAACTCAACTAACCAATCGGAGCATTTTTATCAAATTGTAATTTTGACCAAATTTGAAAGGTAGTTACGTAACTTATTACAACACACAAAACCTTACAAACAAGAATTATAATTACATTACAATTTACAGGTTATCATAATGATATTCGACTGCAATAAAATTACGAAAATCGTGTCTTTATTTAGAATCAAACTAAGAATATCCTGTAATTAAAAGTGGATTTTCCTGGCTTTTACTTTTGAAAACTCCTTCAAAGTCAGTGTCCATTTCATTTAACAATTCATTCTCAATTGCCAACGTTACCAACCCACTCAAGTGTTCCTGACTCAAAGTTGAACGTAAATATGTTTTATGAATTTTAACTTGGAGAAGCATTTTCCCCGCTGGCAACTGAGACTGGGAGAGTCAATAATATTCGCAGTGCAACAAAAATGTTGGGGAAAGTGTGTATGTAACCACGCTTGGTTATGAAGGACAATGCTTCAGCAGGGTGACTTCTTGGAGGCAGCATAATCGAAAAAAGTTTAAGCTCGTCAAAAAGGTCATCACCATTGATGTCACAGTCGCCTCCATCCCCACCGCTTAAAATGGTTTCAAGTCGTTTACATGATTTCTTCAACTCTGTGTCACTGAAACTCTTCTCCAGGCCAGCAATATCATACATAAATTTGAAACTTGCGCTGTGGTTTTCCATGAGGTCAAATCTCTCCTGAATAAGAGGCTATTGCTCTGTCAAGCACAACGAAAAAGAAGTTCACTTTAAATGAATCTTGACCAGAGTGCAGAGCTTCGTCTTGAGCCTCATAGGAAAATTGTCTTTTTATTTTTCTTGGTCGAACTACGTTCTCTTTTTCAAATTCAGCAGGAACGTTGATTTTTTTTTGCAAGTTCCTTTGCATCTATGATGATGCTGTTAAGACCTTGATCTGATCTCATTTTTTTAGAAATGATTTTACACTTTTAATCAGATCTATTGCACTTTGCAGGTCATTTTGCAACAGTTTACTAACCATATTTGTTTTATGCAGGATCTCATGCCATGTCACTAGACAGCACAGAAACTTGAAGCTTTGCAGTTTTTTTTAAAAGTTCTAAGGCAGTGTTCCTACCATGTGCATCAAGTTTTGGATCTTGAGAAGCTTCATATAATGCATCATGTACTTCTTCAATGTGGTATCTCAAAGGCAACAATGCCTCGATTCTACTTTCCCACCTAGTATTGCAGAGTGGTTTTACTGTGAGAGATGTGACATGATGTAGCAAAATAGTCCATCTTTGAGTAGAACTTGAAAAAAAGTTGAAGATTTCTTGTATAGTGCTAATCTATACAAGAGCTGCATCATTAATGACCAAGTTAAGGGAATGGTTCCCACAAGGCGATTCGTTACTACATTGTACTTTATACTGCTGTATTTTATTTCTCTTGTATATTTAAATTTATATATAATTTCGGTTGGTTGATTTTAATTTTAATTCAAAACTGCAACCGACGAAACGAAAAATAACTTTTATGCCAAGTTTGTGTTGTTGGTTTGGTTTTCTCTTGTCGTAAACTATATTCACAAAGTTTACCACGGACGCCCATGTTGCGGAGGGCGACTTCGGCACCATCCGCGGCCGCGAAGTATCAGGCCACCCCTGTATCAAGTGGAAATAGGCCTAGGGGGTGCTGCAGTACCACAGTGCCTACACACGAGCCGCCATTGCCTCTTAGGCCCATTGTGTTTAACTTAACATTGATCATAAATTTCTTTCACTTATCAAAAGCTTTGCTAAAATCAATAAACATAATATAGATAATATTACCTTTGTTTAAATTAGCATTTTACATTTTCACTTAGTTTTTTTAGTAAGTTAACAGTACTATTATTAGGTTGATATGCATACTGATGTTTGCTTAAGATATTAATTTTTTTCATAAAATTATATATAGCATTAGATACGTAGCTCTCAAAAATTTTAGATACATTGGAAAGTAAAGATATCGGTCTGTAATTATCAAAATTAGTAACATTTCCACCCTTAAAAATAGGAATATGTCCAATTTTCCAAAGATTTGGATAAATACCTGTATTATAAATATTTTTTAAAAGTTCGACAATTAGAAGTGAAAAATTTTCTTAAAATTTTTTATTTAACATAATATTGTCGCTTCCAACAGAAAATTGTATTTTTTGTCTATTGATTATATTTAATATATCATGAAAGCTCGAAAGAAAGATAAAGATTTAAAGTTTTTTACCTATTTCAGTTACTCTTCTACAGATACATGTTTCAGAAGTATACATGTTATATGTAAATTGGCAGAATTGAAATTTCTGATAACAGTAATTCATTGTTGTAATTATTTTAGGCCAAACTGAATAAAAATTATGGTGTTACTCGAATGGATCCCTATTGCCGAATCCGTATTGGTCACACTGTGTATGAAACTCACACTGATCACAATGGAGCCAAGAATCCCCGATGGAATAAAGTTATTCATAGGTATTTCTGCCTTTAAATGCATTGATTCAGATATTATTTATATGAATAGTTCAAACACCATTCCTTTCTGTTTTTCCTTTTGTTTACATTTCATACTTATTTAATATTTTCTTTATAGCTTTCTTCCTGTTGGAGTAAATACATTCTACTTGGAGGTATTTGATGAGGTAATTTTTTAATTTTTCCATTTAAAAAAGAAAAGATTGAAGAATACAACTCCGTACTAATTTTATTTATAGTTACAGTTAAAGAAGTTGAAAAAAATATTGTACGAAAGGAATAAATTCCCTACTTATATTCAGTTCAAATTGTAAATGATAAACGTTACAACCACTCAAATCTAATATTGAAATAACATAATGTTGATTTTTTTTTCTTTAGAATTTTATGAATAGAATGAAATCTGTTCAGTAAGTTTTTAAGCCATTGTTAGCATCTCTGAACAGCTGTTTCACATCTGTTACTGTTTATTAGCTGGGAAAAAATAACTCACATTTGAATTGTTAGATCTTTATTTAGAAATAATGAGCATTGTGGCTTTCCAAAATGTATAAAAACAAAAATTAAATGATTATAAAACATTCTCCAACTTTTTAGCTGGCAGTATCCTTGGAACACTTCAACTTCTGAATTGAAAGCATTGTTTTATTCTTTAAGAGTATTTAGATCAAATTTTAATATTTTCCAGGTATCTAATTTCAAGCTGTGATCAGTTCTGATGATAATTCAGCAGAATTTTTTCTGTGCTTATGTAAATGATATACCAAAGGTTTATCAATGTTTAATTTGCCTTTTCATTTCTTATCACTTTAGACAATAATGTCTGTGTTCAGACTTATTAAGGTACTTCCATTAAGATTTTTATCTGAATTCACAAATCTTCATGTATTTACATTCAATCAATGTTCAATCAATCTTTTAGACACTTTTTCTTTATTTTTAATGTATTTTTAGTTTATAGTTATGGAGGTTTCACAGCTCTTCTTATTCAACCTCAAATACACCTCCGTTATGAGACCTGCTTTGTTCATTCTGACTACTCTCAACTGATAGTCGCTTAATAAGCCTGAAACAGGCTTGTCTTGAGATGTCAGTTTGAACATTGGTCTCAAATTTTAATGTGTTTGCATATCTTTTAGGTGCTTTTTCTTTATTTAAATGCGCATAAGAAATTCATTGAGGCTGGCAGAGCCCAGCACATGAATTCTCTTTTTCTTTATTTTTAATGTGTTTTAAATGTTTTAGTTTATATTCAAGGAGGTTCCATTTCTTTCCCCATTCAACTTCAAATATACCTCCATTATGAGACCTGCTTTGTTCATTCTGACTACTCTCAACTGATGATCACCTAATAAGCGTGAAACAAGCTTGTCTTGAGATGTCAGATGAACATTGGTCTCAAATTTTAATGTGTTTACATATCTTTTAGGCACTTTTTCTTTATTTTGATGCCATAAGAAATTCATTTGAGGCTGGCAGAGCCCAGCACATGAATTTTCTTTTTCTTTCTTTTTAATGTGTTTTTATGTTTTTAGTTTATAGTCATGGAGGTTCCACTGCTCTTCTTATTCAACTTCCAAGTCACCTCCGTTATGAGACCTACAATGTTCATTCTGACTACTCTCAACTGATGATCACCTAATAAGCGTGAAACAGGCTTGTCTTGAGATACCAGATGAACATTGGTCTCAAATTTTAATGTATTTACTTGTATATAAAATTTTTAAAAAAGCAATTGCTCAGTGACAAAAAGAAAAAGAGAGGCTACCTTTGAGAAGATTCCTTAGATTAAGAAGAAAGAAACTCAAGCAGTTCAAAGATCAATTGAAAAGAAGAAAAGAATGTATTTAATAGAAGTATGATTTCGAAATGATTCTAATGTAATTTATTTGTCTTATGAGCATTTGCATTTACAAGGGATGCATAAAAATTGCTCGAAGAAAACAAGTTTCAAAATTTTCCCATCTATTGAATCTACAAGATGCAAATATAGATTATTGTAAACTGTTGAATGTTATGAAGATATTCTACATTATAGAAAATAAGATATACTACTTGATATCTTGACATACTAGCATGTCAAGATTCTCTAAAAAGTGGTTAAAAAAAACCGTTATTCATTCAGTTACTTTACGGTTTTGGGCCCATAGATCGTTACCACTGGTCTGAATTTTGTATAAATTAAAAGGGACCTTCCTTTTGATTGATGTTCAATAATTTGATTCCTTGATGTTCCATAAATGCTGCCTGTAATAGTGTATTCACAGAAACAACGGAATTTAAAAATCCGTGATCTGGATTACATTATTCAGGCAATCAATCAAGCTGCTGCAAAGAAAGCAACAAACAAACAAAGGAAGGGGAATTAATATTATAATGTACATTCTATTTTCAAACACATGAAGTTTATAAGTATTTCAAAATTAGATTGAAATTATCTTTGATTTCATGTGTTCACAATCATGTAATTACTCTATGACATTATTTTTTTTTTTTCGAACAAATATTGATCATAGAAAATGAAGACGTGAAAATTAAGGTAATGTCAAGAGTAGCAATACTTATACTTGTAATGTTTTTGGTAATGGATGTTTTTTTTGGGGGGAAAATAAAATAGAGTTGCTAATAATTTTGTTTATAATGAAATGAATATTTTGGAATGTCAATTATATATAGAGATTTTAGTTGTAAATATTACTTTTAATTGTAAATATTTTTACAAATTAATTGTAAATAAATTATATTATTATTGTGGAAGGTAAGTAGATATTTAGCCTATTTATAAAGTAGTACTTAAATAAGAAAGGCAATTTAAAATTTCTGTGTTTCACTTTATAACGGTATACCATCTGAAATATTACATTAAGAATATATTTATATTGTGTTTTGTGTTTATTAAATTCTTTCTACTTATAACTTTTATTAGTAGAATAATATTCCTGTTCCTTTAACATTCTAGAATGATGGGAAAAAAATTTCTGTTACTGGTCAATCCATATGAAATCAACCAATAAAAAAATAATTTGTTGCTGGCATATTTTATTTTATTTTTGATAGTACATTTTCTGTTTATATATACATCTGGGAGTAAAAACGATTTTTTTTTTAATTTTATTATTACTACTTTGGCTTTTAGCAGCCATTTTGTTTGTGAGGGTAGGCCGTTTTTGGCGTTTTCAGAGGTTAGCGATAAGTTAAATAACTTTTTTTGTTTATTAAGATATCAACTTGAAATAAAAACCATCTACAAATCATGTTATGACCAAAAATATGGTAAGTTACAAGGAAATAACCTAAAATTTAACTAGAAAAATGTGTTTTCGATTAGAATGAATTGAAGATTTAGGGAATTTTTTTTTCCAAGAAGGGATTAAAACACATCATGCATTTTTCATTACGATTATCATTTGTTTCTCAAACTATTTGTATTTAAATATATACTTATCTGTTACGATAATAAATATAAACATTATAATTACGTTAAACATAATTTAACATTTCTCAATTATAATTTGAAAATTGTATTGTTCATGTTTGTTAACTTTATGTTCAAAGAAAGAAAGAAATAATTTATTTCTTCTTCTTTTTCGACCCGATGAAGAATAATCAGTCAGAAATATTGTCATTATTTTGGAGTAAAGATTTGTGGAGTAATATTATTATGAGTTTATATTTATTAAAGTTTTTAATCTTAAAAAGATATAACAAAATCTATATTTTATTGAAAAATTGTGTGCGCACGAGCCCCAAAAATTGAGTTTATCATGCATGTTGCCACACAACAGGAGTATTGTTGCATGGTTAACTTAACTTCAGAAATTTCCGACTGCTACAAATGGATTTCAATAATTTTTTGCATTGTTAAAAAATTTAAACTTAAACTAGTTTTAGTTTTAGTTTTTAGTATACTGGATGTAATTTTATTTTTTGAATAAATAATGTTTTTCCCATTACATATGTGAGGCTTCCAGAGCGAAGCGACGGGCAGCCATCTAGTCACAAATGACTTAGATTTGTGGTTTGCTTTTTTAGTTCTTTCTTTTTATTTTTTTTTATTTATTTATTTTTTTATCAAACTGAAAAGCAATAATGTTGAAATTATGTTATTATTAAAAAATGTATAATAATAATCTGTCATTACTACTTTTATTTTCTGTATGTGAATCATTTGCATTTCAATTTCTTTTCGAACTCTGACTTTTACTTCCAACTTTACACTTTTCAAATACACCCTGAGGCATTTTCCTCCCCTGCTTCTCAATGACCACAGACAGTCATAAAAAGAAGTGTGGAGGTTTATTAGACTAATCTAGGGGCCAGCCAATCGATTATTGTTTGAAGGGCTAATACAATAAATTAGAAGTGATTGTAGCGCCATCTGTTGTTGGAAATTGAAAGCTCTTGGAAATATAGTTTCTCCTTAAAATACTTTGCACTTTTATTGATCTGGAGAAGACGAAAAGTAACCTAAAAGTAGAAAAGAAAATGTTTCACAATATAAGAAGGCAACATTTTTGTTAAACTTTTGTGACTACAAATTTGATACTGTTAAGTTACGGTAACATCATTCACAATGTCATTCATAAGAAATCAGTCATCATTTTCATCATAATATTACGTTTCAATTTGAAATCATAATTAAATAAAATAGTTTTAAACTGAAATTACCACATTTCAGTGAGGACTTTTTTTATTGATTTTCAATAGCAATGAAATGGAAATAGGTTTTTCAGAGACGGGCTCGATTAAAAAAAATATGGATCAGTATGATCATCGGATGTGTTTCTGTTGCTCCTACACAATTTCATGTCGCAGATGTTAATATTCAAAATTGATAATTAGTTCTTAATTTTCAGTGTGCCTTTACAGTAGATGAACGAATAGCGTGGGGTCACTATACCATTCCTGACAGTGTACTTAAAGGAGAGACATTGGATGAATGGTATCCATTGAGTGGACGTCTAGGAGAAGAGAAAGAAGGAATGATCAACTTGATCTTGAGTCTTACAGTAAGTAATTTTTCTTAAATTTCGCACAATATTTATTAGAACTTACAAGATTTATTTGTGCAAATTTCTAAATTGGAACATAATTTTTTACTTGATTAATATCCATTGTTTTACAAATTATAATATCTGATCTTAAAAAAGTTGGTTTTAAGCTGACTTTGCAGTTATTAATTTCATAAGTGATGTTATTTGAAATTCTTTGCTTTTGTAACTTCTCTTCCTCTGGAATCACATCTTGCTCTGTGTAATTTTTATATTTCGAAACAGGAAGCTCTTTTCACAGAACAACCTAGAAAGTAAATTGCAACTATTTTTTTATAGATACATTGTGAATCGGAAGAAAAATTATAAATTATAATAATATTAATTTGATTAAAATTGTTTATCTTTATATGCCATTATGTTACTGCTCAAGGTATTGTTATTGCAGTTCTTATCTTCTGATTCATTGATTTAATACCATTATTCATTGTGTTACTGTAAATGGAAAAAAAAAAAAAAAAGTTGCCATTGATGCTGTAATGTTTATGAAGAAAGTTCCATCACAATTACTCTCAAGCTGGAATTTTTAGGTCTAAATTATGCTTAAAAAACTTATTATTTAGCTGGCTAAAAAGCTGTTTCTTTTCTCTATCTACAGTTTTAGTACCAATCTGTTCTAACACATTGTAACTACCTCTTAAAATTATGTGAATAACCTAAAAGTTACCAGTCTTTCATTTTTAACTGTCATTTTTCCAGTTAATAAGTAATGAATTTGGAAAACAAAAACAAATAACAATCAGCAATCACATCAAGATCTCTCCAATTAAAAAAAAAAAAATAGATTGCTAAAGTTAATTTCTGATTAAATGAACACTTTTCTACTTTTTAGATTATTATCTTTCAAATTTATACTAAATTCCTCATAACTTATGTAAACCATTTTGGAATGCTTCATTACAGAGATATTATTCTCTACTAACTTATCATTTATGTTTTAAAGTGTTCTTCCCAACAGGAAGAACATGCACATTATTAAATCCTGAGTAAGAATAATATATATATTATTATGATTTCAGTTGACTATAATCTCTAATATATCAAATATCATCATTAAAATTTTTTATCAATAGTTGATTTAGTTCTGTGATGTGGTTCCAGTCATTTTATAGTAAAAAAATGAGTTTCTTTCTTTCTTTAATATTTGATATAAATATCATCATTTTGTGAGAATATTTTGATAGCCTGTAGATCTCTCAGCATAGTATTCCTATTTGCTCTAATAAATTTTTTTTCTTTCTTTCTTCTCCCTCCTCGTATTGTTTCTTCCTAAGAATGCTTCTTTTTCTCAATAATCTTCATCTTAGAAGATTTTGTTTAGAAGCGTCTTTCTTACTTGTTTGTATATGAAATTTTATATACATTATATCATAAATATTCTGATTTCTTTTTTAAGTCTGGCAATTTTATTAAAGCTTGTCTTATTTAAATCATTTGAACCCATTTTGTTCTCACGTCTCTCTCTCTCTCTCTCTTTATATATATTTTATACTCTTTTGCTTACTGCTTTTATTGTTGAGAGAACAAGAAGATCTGTCATTTTATCTCTTTCTCTTAGTAGTATCTAGACATTTCTGTCAAAGGAGGCTAATGGCAATACATGCTTTTTAAGTCTTGAATAAATTTCCATTACTTAAATGAAACTTTCTGATTACTTATTTTCAATCCCCATCTCCAAAAAAAAAAAGGAGTCAGATCAGAGTTTTATAATTCAGTCTATAGTTAAAAAAATAATCCAAGAGTTATAAACCAGAGTCTGGTTGTTTTTACTTTGTCATGTGAGTCCAATATATAGTAACTTCCTATTCCGCATACATTCCAGAGTCCAACTTTTATAGAAATTTCCTTTCCCATAGAAATCCTATTCTTATTCTTCATTTCCCATGATAATGCTTTAAGGTATCAGGTATTTTTATTTTATGTCTACTTAATGTACAGGGTGTCTATAATTAAAGTTCACCTATTCCATGCACTCGACAGCAAAAACTACTATTCAGAATGGCATCAAATTTGCAGTACGTCATAATGACGCCAAGGGAAGGACATTTATTGAAAAAAAAATCTTCATCAAGGAGCATTTGTAGGTGTATTTGCTGATCATACAATGCAGTAAGCGCTGATACGGGTACAGTCACATCACAACATATTCAATGTGTTGACTATCATCTGCTACCATCTGATATCGCAGAATCAAATGTTCCACTATTGAATGCAAGGTATCCCTGGAAATGTGACGTGATATGCTTGCTTTAAGATCTGCCAAGGTTGCTACGTTGTCACGATAAACCAGATCTTTTAAGATACCCCCACAGCCAAAACTCACATGGGGTAAGATCTGGTGAGTGTGTGGGCCACTCAGTACTGAAGTGCCCGCTGATGACACGGTCATCAGTGAAATGATTGTGGAGCACCTGTTTAACACAATTGGCGATGTGTGGAAGGACCATTCTGCATGAACACTTGTTGAATCAAGACACTGACATTGTTGGAGTGCTGGAATCACAGAAGTGATTAGTAATGATGCAAATCGATTGCCAGTAATGGAACATGGAGTAGGATCTGTGCACCCACGCTCTTCGAAAAAAATGGTCCAACAATGAATGCTGATATCAACCCACATCAAGCTGTCATTTTTGAGGAATGTAAAGAAATTTCCAGACATGCATTGGAATTTTCTCTCATCCAAATGCAACAATTATGCGTCCATGCAGATGGAGATGCAACATTCTCTGGATGGATGAGGCACATTTCCATCTGCATGGACGCATAATTGTTGCATTAAGCGCCCATGCAGATGGAAATGTGCCTCATCCATCCAGAAAATGTTCCAGGGCCATTCCAGATCGACCTCGATCCGAGCTAAGAACTGTAGCCTATGCAGATCAGGAAGCAGCAGTTGTTGAATATAGAAATTTTGTAAGGATAGCAACACAATAATGTTCTAAACAGTTTTGTGGACCGTGGCAACAGGCTGCTCAACGAATGTGCAACGCTCCGAACACCGACACTTGCCCCGACATTTGACATCTTGTTTTCTTCCATTTTGGTCGCTACATTGTCAGTCATCTGTGTGGCAACAGGTTTTCACATTCAACAACTCCGTTTCTTCAAACAGGGTGGCCACTCAACCTGGAAACCGGGAGAACCGGGAATTGTCAGGGAATTTGAAAACTGCCAGGGAAAACCGGGAAAAGTCAGGGAAATTTACGAAAATTTCTGGAATTTTCTCCCCTCTCCTGCCTTAAAATGCATGTGAATATAATACAAAGTGTTTTTTAATTTAATGATAATTTACATCTATTGTAAAAACTCAAGTAATTTTATTACAGAAAGCAAAATTTCAATAAATGTAGAAATTAAAATTTTCTAATTTTAATGATACTAAACACAGACCTCGCAACAGGTCTTTTTTTTTTAATCTAAAGTCCCTAAAAGCCAGTTTTTGTCGAATTTGGTCCGTTTTTTTCCTATTTTCATTTTTATTTTCAAGTTTTTATTTTGTTATTTATTAATTGATATTAAATTTTTATTGATTTTATTATTCAAAAATAATTTTGTTTTTTGCTCCCTTTTTTAATTGGCGCCCACGGCGGTGGCTAGTTACGGCGCTGCTTTTTCGTATTCCAAGTAATTTTCCCGGAAGGTTATAAGAATGAAAGGAAAAAAAAAAGAAACTTATAAAGCGACAGAAATCGCCGTAATACTACTGCATATTCGCGTTATAATTTGAAACTATTAAGTGTCGGTGTATACTCAATCCTTTTGCATCTTTCCAAATTTTTTATTCTTCCATTAACCAAATGTTTAAAAAGTTACTAGTGTGTTACTTGGTAAACATTTAATATTTATTTCTCAGAAATACCTTTTTTTTTTTTTTTTTGGGGGGGGGGGGGGGTGTCGTTTTATTTATGTGCGTTACAATGTGCGTGCGTTTTGTGTAAAATATTAGTTTATACAAGTGCTTATGCAATCTCTAAAAAAGATTTAAAAAAATCAAAAAATGAAATTAAAAAAAAACCTTATAACTTTATTATTTTTAAACATTGACTTAAACACATAACATCTTCATGTCACATTTCTTCTTAAGAGGGTCCAGGGCCCATTTTTTAAAAAAATACTAATTAAGTTAAAAATGTGAAATTTTTTTTGGTGATTAATCACGCAATGACTACACAAAAACACCTCATAAAAATTTTCTTAAACTTTAAAAAAAAATTAAATTTTAATTTAAAAAAAAAAAATGGGGTAATTTAAAATTGATATAACTCAAAATATTATTAACAGAATTTCAAAATTTTTTCACTTAATTAAACAGAAATATATCATTTTTAATTTGTCTTCGGCATTTAAAAAAATATATAACTGAAATATTTTCAGTTTAAAAATTTTTAAACTGAAAATTAACGATTTTTCAATGTAAAAATTTTTTAAAATCTCATATTATAAAAAATAAATATTTTTTTCAAATTTGCCGAAGACAAATTATTTTCAAACATTTTTTTAAAGTAATTGATATTATATTTTTTTTATTGATGTTATTATTCAAATATATATTTCTTTTTTTGCTCTCTTTTTTAATTGGCACCCACGGCGGTGGCCATGCGCTAGTTACGTCTCTTTTTCGTATTCCTCTACAAAATTGCTAATAGTCAAGCATGAGGATCTTCCGATTTCTATTCCCATCCGCTGTTGTTTTTTTCTTTAAAATAATTTTCCCAGAAGATTATAAGAATGAAAGGAGAAAAAAAACTTGGAAAACGGCAGAAATCGCCGTTGTACTAATGCATATTCGCGCCATAATTTGAAACGATTTAGTGTCAGTGTATACTCAATCCTTTTGCATCTTTCCAAATTTTTTATTCTTCCATTAACCAAATGTTTAAAAAGCTACTAGTGTGTTACATGGTAAACATTTAATATTTATTTCTCCGAAATATTTTTTTTTTCGCGGGGGGGGGGGGGCGTTTCGTTTATGCGTTATGCGTTACAATGTGCGTGCGTTTTTTTGTAAAATATTAGTTTATACAAAGTGCTTATGCAATCTAAAGAAAAATCAAAAAATGAATAAATAAAAACCTTAAAACTTTATTATTTTTAAATATGCCACATTTCTTCTTAAGGGAGTCGAAGGCCCATTTTTTTTTTTTTTTAAATTACTAAGTTAAAAATATAACTAAGATAAGTTAAAAATATTTGAAATTTTTTTTTGGTGATTAATCATGCAATGACTACACAAAAACACTTAATAAAAAATTTTTTAAACCTTAAAAAAAATTTTAATTTTAAATTTTTTTAAATAAAGTGGAGTAATTTAAACTTGATATAACTCAAAATATTATTAACAGAATTTCAAATTTTTTTTCACTTAATTAAACAGAATTACATTATTTGTAATTTGTCTTTGGCATTTAAAAAAATATATAAATTTTAAAACTGATATAAAGAACTGATAAAACTAAATATATACGTTTTAAAGTAAAATGTTTGAAAATGTCATATTTAAAATTTAAACTCTCTACTCTTTATTATTCTAACCAATACTTTATTCACCTTTTTCAAGTTTATATGATACCTCTTTACATGAAAAATAATAATAAATGATTATTTTTAACAAATGCTGAATTTTAATCAAGAGTCATATCGAAAAATTTAATTCACATACATTTTACATCAGTTTCCTCCAGAAAAGTAATTCTACTTAATTAGATATTGAGGAAATTTTATGGTAAGTAATGTCAGTTTTAATC
Organism: Thereuonema tuberculata; assembly: GCA_023159025.1. Taxonomy (NCBI): domain Eukaryota; kingdom Metazoa; phylum Arthropoda; class Chilopoda; order Scutigeromorpha; family Scutigeridae; genus Thereuonema; species Thereuonema tuberculata. Next base: position 299,686,728 of record JAFIDM010009631.1, read on the forward strand.
TGATAATTTTGGTGTTTCTTCGCTATCTAGTTTCTTCAAATAAATTTTTGAGGCATTTATTCTAGCATTTTGGTTATCACTGTATTCTGTATATTACTTGTGATATTCATGCACAACATTCATAAAAGGTTCTTTTCCTCTCAAACATTGAAAAATTATAATCTATAATGTTATATTCAAATCTTCTAAAATGTTCACTAGCAATAAAGTAAACAAAATATGCATAATTACCTCTACTGAAATATAATTATCACCCTGAAATTTCATAATTTGAAATCGAAAATGTTTAATTTTAGGTCCCTTTTTTAAGATTTTTCGTCCCTTTTGGTCCCTTTTTTACCTAGGGACAAAGTGAATATCTGTTGCAAGCCCTATAAACAGTTTGCAAGATTGTGCAATAAACAAATACAATGGTGTTTCTATTCATAAATTAGAAGAAGTAAAATTTATTCTGTTAATGGAGTAAACTTATTACAGAGGAAATTATTAAAAAGAAAATATTTAGTAAGAGGGAAAAACTTGCAATTGAGTTATCTAAATCTAAAGGCAATCATTGAAAAGGGTTTCTACAATATCGTGTACAATTCATGTCCAGCCCCGCACCTGGATTTTTTTTTCAATTCACCTGGAAAACCTGGAAAAGTCAGGGAATTTTAAAATGTCTGGAGAGTGGCCACCCTGTCAAATTTGAGGATCATTTTTCGTAATCCATTTGCAGTCATTGGACCTCATCGAAGACCTTTTAATGACCTAAACCTCCACAAAGCTTCTGGTGCAGAATTCCCGTTTTGGTAAAACAGTTTCAGAAGTAACGCACTTTCTCATAAACTTATCATCGTTTTGAGTTGAACATAAAATGCGAATGAAAATGCATGTGATATTGTTGCTTAAATAGTAATACAAGAGATGATGTGCTAATGGAAATTTGCACATTTCTGAAGCCATATATGCGAACAAATTCCCCCTGGTGGTGATTTTTAAAACAATTTTTTTTTCAACAAATGTCCTTTCCATGGCGTCATTACGATATACTGCAAATTTGGTACCATTCTTATAAGTAGTTTTTGCTGTTTTCGCTGCAGAATGCTTGGAATAGGTAAACTTTAATTACAGACACCCTGTACTTTTAATTCCCTACATGTACTTATTCATTTGAAATTTAAGCCTCAATTTTTGTTACACAACTTCAGTGATATATGAAGTTTGTGTTCCATTGACATAATATTTCAAAAAAAAACATTTAATAATTGCCTTATTAATTTATACTTCTGTACTTGTGAACTGAATTTCTAAGCTTGTAAAATAAAAGAACACTGGCCAAATAATTTTAAAATTACTATTGTTCAGAATTAAGGATAGGATTTCAGACTTTACTTTCATTCTTAGTATTGCAATGAAAAACAATGTGAAGAGTGTATGCAATTTAATGATTATTGTCAAATTAAGTAATAATGAAATTGATGACAGGACAATAATTTAGGATGATCCAGTTTCCTGCAAAAGAGAGAATAGGATATGTAATCCTCATCATAATAATTTTCATTTAATTCTTTGATTTTTTTTTTTTTTACTATTATTATTTTTGCAGCCTGTTTATTATTTTTATTTTGTTCTTTTGCCAACTCCTTTTATTTTCTTTTGTATTACAGAAATTAGAGTCGGCACCAAGATCACTAGTAAGTTGGTTATTTGAATCTAACAAATTGTGTTCTATAATTTAGCTTAACTTCCCCATCTTCAGCTGAGGTGTGCATTGTTTTCTTGGAAATTAGACCTTATCAGTGTTTCCATCCCTGAATCTTTTTAAGTTCCTTTTTTATTCTAAATGCTGCTAGTTTTGTTTATTGAATCTTAAGTTGTTGTTTTTTTTTTTCTTTTCTTTTTTTTTTTTTTTTTTTTTCTAGGAATCACAGGGAATTATGATTCATCATTAATTTCCTGTTTGATGTAAACTTACGTTTGTCTTGAACTTAATAGCTAGCTACCCATTTATTTCCATTCTTCTTCGATTGTGTTGGTTTGCTGATGTTTGTGGAATCTCTTTTCTTAGGGAATTTAAATGTTTTATATTAATCCTAAACAAATTTTAACAGTTATAGTTTTATGAACCTATTTGATAAGATCCTAAACATGTTTCATAATTTCAAGACAGTAACTTGGAATGCTTGAATATCTTGCAGTAACATTAATAAAAAGCTTACATAACAATAAATTAATAATCTATTCTAATAATCCCATAAATCACATAGAATTAATTCATTCATAGTCAGGTGAATAACTATTACAGCTGCAATATTAAAGTTTGTTGATAGCTAGGAACTCTTATTTTTTTGACTGATAGCAAAATCAATTCTTTTCAATTAAAAGCTTTTTCAATCCTTATATATGGGTCATTGCCAAAATAAGAGGTAGAAAACCACGTCCCCAGCCATTAAAAAATATAAAATGGTTTCAGTGAGAAAAATCTTTTGCAGTCAGAGGTTGTTCCTTATAATGTTCTTAAGCCCATCACTAATAAAAAAGTTTTTAATATTATTTATTTTTCCCAGAATTCAATGCAAAACACCTGGAATGTCCACTGCGTGGACTGTCCCAAAGGAAATTCTACAAAATATACTATTATTCTCAGGCTTATAATTCATGTTTGTTTGTTTTGTTTTTTTTTGTTTTTTTTTCAACATTTTAGGACATAATGATCATTAAGAAATTTACTAATTAAATTTAGATTAAGAATTGAATTTTGATTGTTTAATTAATTTATAAAAAATGTCCCCAATTAAATTTGTCCATTTTGTGGACAACAATTTTAACAGCCCATGAAAATCACTAGAATGCATTCCTAGCCACTAGGGTGTGTTGAGACGAAGGAAGGGAAGCTGTTTTGGTTGTGATCGACAAGTGATGAACAGAGAGCTTTGTTTTTGTCTTAAAAAAAAAGTTTTTATATCTGTAATATTTACATTTGGCTATCTCATTAGTCCCATCTGTGGTTAAAATTATTGAGGTAAATACAATCATTTTTCACTATCTAATTATTACTATTGAAAGTGGACACTTTCAAATTTTTGTGTTAAATACAAACATTTAGAGTAGAATTCACATGTATTTGAATAATTTATGTCTTGCCAATTTTTTTTTTTTTTTTTTTTTTTTTTTTCCATTAGCCTGCTGATTGCTTAAAGTTAGCTTTAATATTTTGCATTCCTGTTTTGATAGGTTTGAATTGGTGCAGAAGGGAATTATCTGCTAACTGGCAAAAGCCAATCTAACATTCTTTTATAAAGACTAAAAGGAAAAATAATAGAGAAGCAAATAGAAGGGACTTGTTTTTAAGCCTTGTTGTACTTTTCTCTATAGAAATGAATCCCTTCAAGAGAAAAGAAGGTTCATGAGAAACTCAAAGAAAGCAACCTCCTCCACCTTGGCTGGAGAGTTAATTATGGTATTATAACATGATGGATATTCACTGAAAATTCTGTTTACATAAACAGTTCTAACAAAATAATATTACCCTCCTAGAAATCCTTAATATAAACAACTCTCTTAATTTCCATGATACTTTATTCTTTTTTGCAAGGGGCTTCATCAGGTGGTAACAGAGGACAAGAAATTATTATTCTTCCTCTACATTTCTTTAAAATTATCAATAAGAACTAAATAAAACATTTTCGTATTCAAGTTCAGGTGATGAAAATAAAGCATGAAGAACACAGAAGTTTCCATTATGCATTCTACATTCGGTGGCCAATTTTCTTGGTCAGGAAAACTTGACCAAATTCCATACTCTTTGAGTGATTTGAAGACCATTATAAAACCACCGATTCAAACTATATCTGGAAGGAGAAAAATTAATTGTTTTTCCAGAGTATCAGAAAATACTTTTCCATGAACTGTGGACCTAGTAAACTGTGGAATTTTAAGCTGCTTTTTCTTGTTTTATTTGGCTGAAAAATATAATTTTTATTTAATTTTATTACGAGGGGTGATCAGAAACTAAGGTTACTAGCCGATATTCCAGGAGTTTTGTCCGTTATAAAGAAATTAGTAGTATGCAGAAATTCTAATATATGCGGTTGGCAACTGTGCAGAGTTTCAGCCACCCGCCAGCTACAGTGCTAGTGGTAGGTAAACACAAATGGCGACTCGTTTGGAAAACTGGTCTCGCAAAGAAATCCGTGCCATATTTCGATTTCTGTGGGTGAAACATATAACCGCAGCTGAAATTCATCGGCAGCTGGTAGAGGTTTATGGAGAGATTATAATGTCTCGTCAGCATGTCGCAGAATGGTGTCGAAAGTTTGTGGCCAGTAGAGAAAACATCACCGACGAGGATCACACTGACAGACCCAGCACGGCAACAACAGATTTCAACACAGCTCACATGGAGGAGCTGATTCAGGACAATAAGAGGGTCACGTTACGGCATATGATAATAGAATTGGGAATGTCGTTCGGAAGTGTTCGTTACATTGTTCATGTTATTCTGCAGTACCGGAAAGTTTGTTCCCCATGGGTTCCACGAAATCTGCCCAACCAATATAAGGAGAAGTGCATGGAGGCAAGTCTGCAACTTTTGCAACGGTTCTCTATAGAAGGGAACAGTTTTCTTCACCACATTGTCATGAGTGATGAAACATGGATTCACCACTACACCCCCAGCAGTAAGCAGTCGTCAATGGAGTGGAAACACCTCTCCTCTCCAAAGAAAAAGAAGTTTAAGGTGACGCCATCTGCCGGGAAGGTGATGGCCACTGTGTTTTGGGACAGCGCGTGTGTCATACTCGTGGAGTTTTTGGAAAGCGGCCACACAGTGACCACTGACCGATACTGCGAGACCTTGACATGATTGCTCGAAGCAATCAGGAGGAAACGGCCAGGACTTCTCACCAAGGGCGTCATCTTCCTTTACGACAACATGCGAACTCATACAGCCCAGAAGACCACCATGCTGTTGAAGCAGTTTCGCTGGGACATCATCGACTACCCTTCCTACAGCCCGGACCTCAGTCCAGCAACTTTCACCTGTTTCCTCACTTGAAGGAGCACCTAGGAGGCCGATGATTCGCTTCAGACAAGGTGGTGAAACACTTCACGACAATGTGACTGAATACGCAAGGACAGGATTTTTACCAGGAGGGAATATTCAAACTCATCCCATGAAGCGACAAGTGTCTAAACTGATATGGAGACTATGTCGTAAAATAACCTAATGTATGTACTATCAGTCGGCTGTATTGGTTGTATGAAATAAAATGTACACGTTTCACTGCAGGATTTGTAACCTTAGTTTCTGATCACCCCTCGTAGTAATAACATTGTACAATGAAGGCTTAATTTTAAGTAGAACTTTATTTTTAACTCCTGACAATAAAGGTCTAATTACATGATTTCAAGATGCAATTATTTTTCCCTTTCTTTACACTTTTTTTAGGATACTTAAATTTTGAAATAATTTAATTACTTCAAAAAAAATTCTAACAAGATAGTTCATCAAGCAAATTAGATTAAAGGTTGTCCAGAGAGTATTCAGGAATTTTTGGGGTAAAATTTATATACAAGGACTGTTCAATAAATAAGGTAACAAGACGTCTCATGTGCTTAATGTTCCCTATTTAATTCTAATTTTCTGCCAGATCACAGAAGGCAGACCAACACTTACTCTCATGCCCATTAGATGGTGCCTCACATCAATCATAGTTACGAAAAATCAGTTTGCAAATGACAGGGCTAACGGAAACTTGGTCAGACATTGAGTGTAATCAGATTTTTGCATCTAACGGGAACATCACTTGCTGAAATTTATCGCCAAAGAGATTTACAGTGCAAATGTTATGTCACAGAAACTGGTTTGGGTGTGGTGCAATGCCAGCGGAACAGATGTTCAAAATGAGCAGCGATCTGGCCTTCCAAGCATGTCCACCAAAGATAACAATTTGTGCCACATTGAAGGTCGTATTCAGGAGGACAGATGCATTTGACTGGGGGATATTGCTAGTGAAGTAAACATCTCCTTGGGTACTGTGCAAACCGTTCATGAGGAACTTGGTTACAGGAAAAAGTGTTCACGCTGGGTTCTGTGGGAACTTCACAGAAGTTCACAAAGCCTCTCAGGATGGGATTGTCACTTGGCCACTTGCTACAGTACCATGAGGAGAAGGCAATGATCTGAGGAAGTCCTTAAAAAAATGAATACACACACTGAGAGACCATAACAGCTAATAAGATCAATATTGAAATGGATGATATCAGTAAATAATAGATGATAAACATCTATTTTCAGTTGTGGAAGGATAAGATTTTAAATTTGATAATGGGACTTCTACAAGAGGTTTATTTCTAGTAAGTAATCCTCCACAATCTTTACTCTATCAATGCTTTACTGCAAATTGCTTAGAATTAGCTAGAGGATAAGATTGACATTGAAACTAAAAGACATCTGTTAGAAGTAGTTTAAGAATTAAATTATGAATCTTTTCAGTATGGAAGGCTGAGCAAATTGCATGAAATTAAACAGCACACTGATGATTTTAAAGTAAAAAGAATGACTTAAGTCGACAAAAGTATTACTAGAAAACAAGAATAATAAAAATTGCTGTTTCCCACAATAATTATTTCCTTTTTATAAATGAAACATGTCAGGTTTTTATTGAATGGATTTCATGAAAATATAGTTGTTGTTTGTTTTGGATTATATTATTCATGATGGGTTTCTTTCTGAATTTATGTATTAAATAAATGTGGTTTTCCTCAAAGAATAATTTTGATTTTGGAGAATAAAGTTAGGTGTATTATAAAGTTCCAGTTAGTTTTCTTCCTGGAATTTATTTATGTTAGTTGTGTTTCTTTTTACTTGTTTTCTCTGTATAAATGTTTGTTTTGTTTTAGACATTAAATTATTTGTCTTCAGCTGCTTTGGGCACTTGTATATTTCTCTGAATATTGCTAGACTTGCTATTTTTTTTTTAATACATTGTTTTTAATAAAAAGGCAGTTTAGAAACATGTCGGAAAAAAAAATAATAGAGGCGCACAAAATTAAATTTATGCACTAAAAAATATTTTAAAAAAATTAAAAGTTAAAAAAACAAATCATGCACTTATACGTAGATTCTATAGATCTTCTGAAAGATTATTCAAGATTTCCTAAAAGGATAGAACTGAAATAGTCAAGTTTCAGTTAAGGAAAGATAACAGCACTGAAGTTCTGTAATAGTAAATAGCATTCATTATGAAAGTGTATCAGACATTAAAAATTGCAAACAAAGGTAATGCATTTAACTTACAAGCAAATTGTCAGTTCAAAATAATAGATGTAGAAAAAAAAAAAGACAACTAGAAAAATAAAGAGCATGTTGACCAAAAAAAAAAAAAAAAAAACTAATGACTACAGATTACCATTGATTGAAAGTTCATCATAGAAAATATATTTGGAAAGATCTAACACAGTCAGTGCAGGAATTTCATAATTGACAATTTCTGTATAATAAATTATCCATTATGCACATGTTTAGTGGTTTATATTAGACATCAGATTCTTAGATACACATTCAGTTTATACTGTAAATACAGTAGAACCTCATTATAACGGACGCCGCTTATAACGGACAGCTTTAAAAAAAATTGTAATAATAATAAAGGATGCTAATTTTTATCTGACGAATATTACATTTCCAAGCAAGCGATTAAACATCGATCGAACAAACCCAGCAGAAAATAAATTATTTTTTCAAACCAATGAATGTAAGCAATCAACATGAACTAGGACCTTCTTGTTATAAAGATTAATTAATCTTTTTCAATTCAACCTATTATGTTCAAGGCTGCTTTTTTATTTGATACATAATAAACACTTTTTATAGCTAGCTATTGTACTTTCATTGATGTACACCCTGCTGCATTACACCCCTGTAAGAATTATTTGTTATAAACTGGACTTTCATTTAAACGGACAACTTTCAGCCCCTATTAGTCCGTTATAATGAGGTTCTACTGTACGTCAAACACTAGTGGCTTCATGACAGAAAATGATAAAAGTAATGTCTTTTATCATCTCCTATTGTGAATATTGTGAATCCATTGTTGTTTGACATAGTAGTTATAGTTATAGTATAAACTATATGTATATCTAAGAATTTGATGTTATTAATCAAACCATATAAAAATCACAGTTCTCAGCATAAATATTAACTTGTCATACACAAGCAGCTAATAGTAACTGGAATATTTAATTCATATTTTAATACTATAAATTACAAATGATCACTTTGTTCCTTACTTGTCATTTATGTTTGTTAGCAAACTTAAATCTTTTTGTAAAAGGATAACTGCAGATCACTAGAGGTAATATTTTCAAGACAGCAATCATATGGAGTTCATTAAATATAAAATATATAAATTCAGATATTGCACAACTGCTACATATGTCTCTTGACTTACATGCAGTTGTTTACAGTTAGGCATACAAAAGGAAGCTCTAAATGTGAAGATTTTGTGGGGGGAAAATATATATGGATGACAGATAATGTTTTAATTATGTTTGTTTTCGTGTTATGCTGTAATTTCCTATAGAATAAGCCTGTATGTCTTAACATGACAAATTCCAGTTATCACGAAACTAAGTTCAGATAAGAACATATGAGAAGTAAATGTAAGGGAATGATTAAGTAAGCAAAAAAAAAAAGGAAAAGTTGCTTAAAAGCATATTGCCTTTAATTTACCCAACATTTGATTCATACACAGAGATGTTTAGTTTCAGAATATTTGTGATTTTGACATTGTTCTCTATCTTAGAAGCATTACTAGTTTCATATGTTTAATGCACTCCAGGACTATGCTAATAAATTTCTAGGGTAGGAACAAAGACAAAATAAAAGATATTTTAAGCTTTGTAATAATGTAAATAATAAATAAAATCTTGGTTTTGAACTGTTATCAGCTCATCTGTCCAAGAAAATATTGATTCATTACTTTGAAATTCTCAGCAAAATAAAATTAAAAAGGCTTTAATGCGAAAAACAAAACAAGGCTCAAATTAGTAGAAAGAAGAAAATTGCACTTCTGCCTACTAATTCTCTGCTTTTATCTGTAATTTTCTTTTGAATGTTATTTTTTGTTATTTATGTAGCCATTTTTTTTTGTTTTTATCTGTATTCTGCTCATCTAGTCCTAATTGTAGATTCATATTTTCTTTTGAAAAAGTGAATGAGTTTGGGTGGAAATGTAAAAGAAAATTGTAGAATGAAATATCCTTTCTAAATAAGTTAACTTTGCAGACATAGTGTGCATACAAACAAGGCCGTGCCAAGGTATGTTGGCGCCCCTAATAAGCTAAATTTATTTTAGCCTAAATTTAATATTTTACATAATAAAACAAATATATATATAATTACATATTTTGCGTATATTTTCTTTCCATTAGTATTTCTACACTAAATTATTTGCCGCCCGCCGCCCCCCAAGACGTGCCGTCCGGATACCGTGCACCCCTGCTTGGCGTGGCCCTGTATACAAACCTCTAAAGGGCTGAAGCC
>JAFIDM010009631.1:299696356-299707088 GCA_023159025.1 Thereuonema tuberculata
CCCCCCCCCCCCCCCAACCTTAATCCTGGGTGCCCCACAGTTCCGAAGCAAATGTAACTTTCTTGTTGAATATCAGACATTCTTCCTAAAATAACAAATTTTTCTGTTTGAAAGTTGAGCTCTTCTTTAGATATTTTTTTAATAATTCCAAAATAAGATAAAAACTACAGTGCATTTAAGGAAAGGAGTAATAGGTGCTCTTTGATTATTTTGTTGTTTTCATAAAATATTAGAACTTATTAACATCTTAGAGAGTATGAGGAAATCTCTTCAATCAGGAATGTTTTAGCCACTCCAACCTCAGAGCATACTTGGGACAAACATTTGTAGATTGCATTTGATTGAAAATGAGATAAAGACCTTGAAATTAGTTTTTTTTTAATAAAAATAAAATAAGAACCAGACTGTCTGTGATCGTGTAGTTCAATCTTATTGCTACAAATATCAACAAGAATTTATCAGTAGCTTATAAAAAAAATAATAATAATAATAATAATTTATAAACATTAAAAAGTTTGGGAAAATTTTCAAAATTGTATTATAAAATTCAGTATGATATATTTAAATACTAAGATTTTATCATTTATTCTCTCTTTCATCCAAATTGTATACTAACCAAAAATTGTTAGAAATATATATTTAATATATAATTAAAATTTTATGTACGTATGCTTTAAATTTGTATAATAGTAATTAAGCTACCAGATGAATGCCTGTTGTTGTAAGTGAGTTGTGGTATATAATAAGAATTGGTTTTGTGTGTCCATTTTTGTGGTATTGTCATAAGCGGTGTTAAACGATAGTAAAACAGAAGATTCTTCACAGCCTTACTACTACTGTACTGAAATTTTGAAATAATCAATATAAAAAAAAAAAAACGTTATTCTGATGTGAATTATTGATTTAAAATCATAAAATAATAATGTAATGAGTAAATTATTATTTAGAACATTTTTAAATGTACTATGTTTAGCCTGAAAAATAATCTAACAACGACATTCGAAATTAATGAAATATTTTTGACTCACTTGTTACATAATTAATAGATCTGGTATTATTTATTAATTATTGTTGTGAAATGATATTTCTTAACATTAAATCTCAATAATAAATAAATGTTCTAAAACAGACAAAAAATTATAAAGAAAAGAAAACTGTAAAATAAATTCAGTAGATTGGAATTCCATTGTTTATCAACATCCTGCTGTTATGCAACTAAGTAATAACTTCCTCCTACCTATTCAAGATTGGATTCTCCCTCATAAAGTGATGAGTCATGACATAATTGTTTAGTTTCCTTCTGTTATTTATCTGTAAGCACATTTCACAGAAGGACTCTGTGGCAATGCTTAACTTTAACATTTTCTACATTGCATGCCTTATAAGGATTTTAACTACCATTACTGGATAGAATTAAAATGTTGTTCTTCAGACAGTGGCCTAAACATTATTGTTGTCATCATCATCATCATCATTTTTATTATTGTTATATACCTTATTCCAATGCTCCTTTTCAGCCACTGCCTGCCCACCAGCCCTATGTGTATCCAGCACCTGTAGTAATGGTCCCTACACCAATGTATGGAGTACCTTATTATCCACCAGGTAAGCCTTCCTTTAATACTGATTGAAATTTTGAAAAGCTTTAACAAGAGAGCTCTTTTTATGTGTGTGGCTATAACAAATTAATAATAAGACCTTAAATTTCCATTTAAAAATAAAACAGGCAAACTTAGAATTGTTGTAAAACTAATTGTTGTACCATTAAAATCCAAAAAAGGTTTTATTTTAGCCATTTCTTTTACTGTGTGAAATTTGTTGCCAATCAGAAAAGGTTTCACTTAGTCTCTTAAGACTAAAAGAGAATGTGACATTAGTTTAGGTGTGACCATAAACTTTATTTAAATTACATCATTCATAATAAACTGTTTAGTTTTTTTACCACCAGAGAGCAAGAAACTCCATATAACTATAGTGAATCTTAGGATTTCCTGCTCTAGGCTACTTATTACTGTTGTTCACTTCCATGCCACAGGAAAGTACCACTTGTCTATGTATTTCATCTCATATGACCAGATTTCTCAAACAAAATCTGTCTTCAGGCTTCTTGAGGTTTTGTTATCTATCAAAATTCATGTGATCTATGAAAGAAGTGCTCAAAACTCTGCATTTTTTTTTAAGATAATTTGTTTCTTTTGGCTCTTTTGACATTCTTAAAGCTTCAGATGCCTTCAAATATTTTTCCTTTTGTTTGGTAGTAACTTATTAATCAAACTTCATCATCATTATCTTCCATTTCTTGAATAAGTTTTAATATATATTACCTTTTATTTATTTATTTATTTTTTTTTTGACATCCTGTGGTAGAAGGTTATCTGAATAATCCAGATGTACCTTACATCCATATCCATTTCTTCATGAGCTTTGTACTTCTATATAACATTTTTTTTTTTTTTTTTTCATACCTGATGATTTGTTTCTCCGTTGTTCTCCTGCAACATAAATTCATTGTATGGCATCTCAGTTCAGTGTATATCTTGGTCAATGCCTGAAATATACTGTATTTTTAAACTCCAAAATTTTAAATACATCCAAAATGCTTTAAGGTTCCATATACAAACCAAATTTATTAACACATTAATCTTTATCAATATATGAACTGTTGACCTTTTTGATCTATTAGAGATCTGAAAATAAGACATATTCCATAAAGATAGGCTTGTAGGAAAAAAAAATCTTTATAACTTGAATTGTAAATATTGTAAGAAGAATTAGGAGACTGCTTTATTATTGATGATAAAACAATAATAAGTTATAGAATAATAATTCATAGGATTATTAAAATTGACTATCTAATAGAGCCTTTGATTCATTATATGAACGTAGAATGACATTGCTTATTAAAACAAAAACAAAAAGAAAAATAATAAATACAATATTCTGTTACATTAACTATTCATTGAGATCAAAATATATTTTTTTATAAGTTAAACAACTTATTGTTTTATAAGTTGTAGATATTAAAACAAATTTCAAAAATATTGGAACTTCATAAATAAGTTTTAGCAGATATATTTTTCTTAAGATTAAAAGATATTCTGACATTGTCCAGAAATAGTGTAATCTGTCAAGTACCATCTTTAAATTTCCCATAGTTATAAAATAACACATCCACAGTGTCTTTTCATTTTTCTTTTTTTTGTGTGTGTGTGTGTGTTTGAATTTTAACCAATAAACTTTGAAGTATTCTCTTGTTTTAAAAGTAAAGTTTGATAATTTAATAGGAAATTACATTTTATTATTCTGGTTTGGGTTTACTTTCATTGCTGAAGTATGTCTTTTTTTTTTTTAACGTTTCATATTGGGTTGGTGTATATTTAAATTATTTTCAGTTTTCATTTTATTTTTCTCTCTCATCTATTTTTGTTTGCTTTACTTCTATAATATTAGTATTTCCTTTCCTCTTCATGCATGCCTTTCTTTTAATTTATTCCTGTCTTGATCCTTTGCATGTTCTTATTTAACTGGGATAGCACCTTTAGCCCAGGAATGTTACAGACCTTCTCCTGTTTGTCTCACAGGAACAACACCTGGTCAAACAACTCCTTCATATACAGAACAAGATTTGAAGCAAGTAAGTACCACAAAATGTTACCAAAAAAAAAAAAAAAAAAAATGATTTACCCACAATCAAGACACTACCATATTATTATAATAGAGCTCTTTGCTCTAGATATCTCTTAAATTTTGAGAAAAGGCTTGTTTGGACTCCTTGATTGAAATCAATACATGAATATCAATCAAGGAATAGTTTGAAGAATTTTATAAATCTTATAATATTAGTAATTGTAATAATTTTAATGCTAATTCTTAAATTCAGTTGATTAAAGTTACTTTTCAGTAATATTTAAAGCAACAAGAAAACTTGCAAAATCCTCAACTGTATCTTTATTTATAGTTCTGTATCTAAGAGAACTATTAACAACATTTGCTTTTAACAATACATGGTCTTTGTAAGGTCCAAATAAAACATCTGAAATGTAAATGCTAAAATGTTGATTGTTGTCAATACTTGTACCCACCCTATTTTACAAATTATCAAATCTTAAATAACTTTATTAATATAATTTTCTTTAAGCACTTTCATTACTGTCCTTATTTTGAAAATGGTAACATTTTACTGCAACCTTTTAAAAGATTTTTGCCCCAAATTTGCAGAAATTAAATAGGCTTAATTTAAATTAAAAATTTTATAAATAGTTTACAAAAACTATTCTGAGACATTTCTGTCATTCATCATTTGCAGTTTTAAGTTGAAGAAACACGTCGATTGTGCATTCACTGAATTTCCATGTAACTAGTCTTTTTAGTTCAGTTATACTCCAGTTTATATAACATTATTTTGGTATCTTTTTTTTTTTTTTTTTTTTTTTCAAAAGAATCATGTCGTTATTAAAGTGTAGTTCTTAGAAGCATCAAACTGGATCAAGTGACATAAGAATCATAAAATTTACTTTTCAGAGTTGCATTTATTTTCAAGAAAGAAATGGAACATTTCTGATGTTATTCAGGATTCCGTTCAGACAAAAATTAAATTTAATACTTCATTATGAAATTTTAGAAAGTTCATTTCCAACTGATGATTTTGAACTTTAATAGTATTATAGCCACTTTAAGAATAAAAAGGCTTAAAATTACACATTGGATTGTAAACTTGTTTAAAACAATGTAATGTTAAAAAAAGATTATCGGTACCTAACTTTTTTGTTAAGCAGAACTGATGTTTAAAACGATTGATAGTGCTTGATTTTTTTTTTTTTTTTTTTTCAAAACCTTGAAATTTATTGAATTTATAATAAAATTTATTATTGAAAAGTCCTTGAAAAAAAATAGCAATTGAACAATCTTCCAGAAGCTACTAAATAACATTTAAAGTAGTAAGCTAAATGTATATAATATTAAGTAGGCTATTTAGGTTTTTTAAAATTCAATTTGTGCCTGCAACTGACATATTAACAATCAGCTTTATTCCATGTGATACTAAGTATTCACAAGTTGGCCAACAAAATTTTATGAATAATGATAAGTGTAATTCACTGAGATTCACTAAAAACATTAAAAAAAAAAAAAGAGCCTTGACATTTATGATTCTTCAGTACTTGAAAATCTTTGAAGTTAATCTCAATAGCATGAATCCAGATCAGTGATGCAATTTGGTTTTTAGATGTCTAGACAAGTCATCAGAAATACCACATACAAGTCTTACCAAATGCTGGGACCTCAGGAGCATGGTCAAAACAAAACAAAAAATACCCTTGGATCATGCCATCTAACCAAAAAAATACCCTTGGATCATGCCATCTAACCAAAAAAATACATCCCTTCTTGAAAAAAGACAAAAGTTTCATTTTAAAAAATATTTTTGATCTGCTGCCCATTTTGCTGTCCCACCCACACTGCAATGGCTGTCTACTGTTCATGATAAGCCCATTTTATTTAAAATCTGTAGTTGCTGTTAAGTTCCTCAACAATATTCCTTTTAATTGTTCATAAGTTTGTGTATGTCACTTTCTGGTGTTTTTATTAATGACTCCTTCCTTTATTTGTAGGTTCAAGAAATGTTTCCATCTGTGGATCTTGAAGTAATTCGTTCAGTGATGGATGTAAATCAAGGCAACAAAGATGCTACAATCAATTCATTGCTTCAGATGACGAGTGACAATTGAACCATGTATTCATTCCAAAAAAAAAAAAAGGCAACAGCGAAGAAAATTATTTTGTTAAAGTAAACTTTTTAAAAGAAAATTTACAAAAAAAAAAAAAATTAAATCCCAATTAAGCATTTTGTCTTAATATTGGAAGAACATCTTATTTCTGAAAATAAAGTTTTTTAATGAAAAAAAAATATATATATATTCTACCAATTTGGTACCCATTTTTAATCATTTATTAATTCAGACATTGTTGAGATATACAAGCTAATTCTCATGTAATACCAATAATAGAAGGAAAGGTGAGTATTGATGCACAATTTTATCTTGTTCTTGTCTGTTGATCTTGTGAAGTTGTGTATATACTGTGCTTATTTATATTCTGTAGCTGTTTCTGTGGATTTAAGCAATTATCAATCAGCTAAATGAAACAGAGATAGAATGGAATAGAAACACTGAGTGAATGCTGTGGAAACAATGTTACTGAAACAAGTTCATTGTATGATAGTGAAGGAATTAGCTATTACAAATAGGCTAAACAGATATTTTCATTTTTCTTTTTAACCTTCTTAAGTTTATTATTTTTTTAATTTAATGGTATTGAGATTTAATTTATGCATTGTGTTGTCTTTAAAATTGTACCAAAGGTTCGGTTTAAATTTTCATTAAAGGAAAAAAAAATATTAGTAATTTTAATATAAGTAGTTTTTTTAACATTGTAAAAAAAATTACTGTGATATTTTGTTAGAATGTCCAAGAGGGAGAGTAGCAGTGATTAATCAAGATGAGTTCATTTCCTTAATTACATAATAATTATTATTTCTGTTACAATAATAATAAAGAGCAATTTGGGTTGGTAGAATTAATTATTTGGAAGGCAGTTTGGTAAAATGAGAAACACTTTCTGAGTATTGTAGTCTGTTTTTACCTTTTTCATAAGTGTTTATTCAGTGCTCTTTGATTCTTAATACTATCAAAATGCTTGTAATTACATTCTGAATTTCCTGGTGAAGTTGTCTTCTATCCAGTGACATCATTCCCTTCTTTGAAAAGCATAAAATGCTTATGTGATACTGTGTAATTTGTTATTAAGTGGTAATTGTATCTTTAAGATGTTTATTGATACAAAACCCTCAAAAATATTTAGGAATGTATGAAATCATGAACTCAGATTTTAACGTTAAATCTTAGCCAAATGAACTATTGGAATGCCATATTGTTGTAAATTAATGTATATAAAGTTCTTAATAGAGTAAGCACTCCTTGATTTGTTAGGAAATAAAAGAAAATCTGTTAATTTAAGGCCGGTCAGTTACACTGAAATTGCCTAAATTTATATTGTCTTTATGGAAAAGAAAATATTCACAGTAGTTATGAATGCCAAAACCAGAGCTTTAATTATTAAAGTCTAATTTTCTTACTTATATATAGCAGAATCACATTTTTTTAAAGAATTTGTAAGTTGATAAGTTAATTCCAACTTAAATACAGTAGAACCTCATTATAATGGACCCTATTATAACGGACGTCGCTTATAATGGACAGTTTTAAAAAAAATTGGCAGCCTACAGTTAAGGTGAGCGAAGTGAAAGACCATTTAAATTTTGTTATTCAATATGTTGAACAATCAGCAATTGAAAATGTGTTTGCATATTATGAACACTCCATCTGTTATTAACTGAAGAAATAAGCAGCAAACAAACCCAGCAGAAAATAAATTATTTTTTCAAACCAATGAATGTAAGCAATCAACATGAACCAGGACCTTCTTGTTCTAAAGATTAATGCAGTGTATACGTACACATCTTTTTCAATTCAACCTACTATGTTGAAGGCTGTTTTTTATTTGATATATAATAAACACTTTTTATAGGTAAGTATTGTACTTTCATTGATGTACAACCTGCTGCATTACATCCCTATAAGAATTATTTGTTATAAACCGGACTTTCATTAAAACGGACAACCTTCAGCCCCTATTAGTCCGTTATAATGAGGTTCTACTGTATATAGTTATGCTGTTCTTCTCCTTATCTGTTAAAAGTCAAAGGATAGGTTTTCACTTGACTTTTCCTTGAAGATTAAAAGAAACATCACTATATATTTCAAAGAACTGCTAGATACACTGAATAAATGTCCTGACAACAGATAATCATGGAGAATGCATATATATGATAGGGGAAAAATGATTTCGTAATTCAACTTATTTGGAATGCCAAAGATTTACAAAATATTTAGCATCAAACAGGTGCTAGTTGTGGTCAACCATTGCCATGATTGGCACATAACTAATTCAGCAGAACTAGTTTAGTGGAATTAAGGTTCGAGTTTACGAGGAAAAAATTATATGAAATCTTTCAAAAGACTAGAAATTAAAATAAACACTAATTTCTGCATTAATTTCATTAAGATTTTATTTTATTTTATTTTTTAAGAAAACAAATAAGTTAGGCCACAGCGATCATATGTATATATCATTAAATTTTGTAATTATATAATAGGTGACAATTTAAAATGGAATCTGCACGTGTGCAATTCTGCTAATTATATTTGGAAACCTTTCTAAACATCTGTAGAAAAAAAATAGGAGGAATCAGTTGCCCTTGATTTTTTTTTATTATTATTTTAATGTTTAACATTTCTCAGTAAATTATTCTTTGTAAACTGGAAAGGCAGTGGTTATTTGTTTGTAAAATCGAATGAAAATAATTTAGGGTTTTATTAAAGCCAATGAAATTGTTGATTGACGCAAAAAGTGCCAAAGTAGAATAATTCTTTTAAATAGCAACAGATTTAATAATTTCATTTTTGAAATACAATGGCAGTTATATTACATTGCACTTTTAATTTCTTGCTTTTTTTTTCTTTCTACCATTAAATGCTCAGTACACCTTAGAAAGTAAAACCAAACAAAAAAGAAAAGAAATAAACAAGGAACCCATTGTTAATTTTTCATGATTTTATTCAAATAGTACATTTGTCGTACTTGTTGGTTTGTATTTGATAACTGTAAAGTCAAGGTTTTATCGTTATATAAAATTGAAAATGCTTTATTTATTCACAATAAAACTATCTAAAAATATAACTGGAAAAGTGTCAGTCTTTTTTGTCCTATAATCTATTTATTTTACTTTTTTGCTATAGAAGTATAAACTTCTATAGTAGAAAATGATTTTAAAATACTAGACAATACGCTAGAGCAGTGGTTCCCAACCTTTTTCAGCTGGCGACCCACCTTTCTTATCGGAATACATCCACGGTCCATCGGTCCATAAAAAATAAAATAAAAGAAACCAATCAAAATACAATTCGATTTGTTTCGATTTTTCTGATCTTTTCTGATGGTTTATTCGATGGTTTCTGATAGTTTTAGGATCAAGTCGCGACCCACCAGTTGTGAACCGCTGCGCTAGAGAATTATAATGGCTTTTCTGCATTACTTCCCCTTAATGCAGCATAACATTCCAGCATATTGTTACCCTCTTGTATCAAGTAAATTGATGTGGAAGCTGATACTTCATTTGCAAAACATGATTGTGCTTATTCTCTTGTTTTCTTTTTTTAATATTTTTTAACAACATTTCGTTTTCTAAATATGGAAATGTGACCAATTGCATTTGCTTATTTGCATAATAGTTTGGAGTTTTTTAGGAACCCCAATTCGAGCAAACCTAACGATTATGTAATTCTCTACCGATGGGCAAGGGGAACACCTACTCCTGGAATTTTCAAATTTAATGTTATTCATATTTGTTTCTCTTAAGAGGATTAGCATATTTATTTATTTTTTTTTTCCCCCCCAGTTAATTTATAGAATTTTACAATGTAAAATACACTGTAAAAATATTCCCCCTCCCTCCCCGGAGAAATTTCTAGGAGCCCCCATGACCTAAATATCTACCAATTTAAATTGTTGAAATATAAAAAAATGCACATAGTGACAGTGCAATTCATTGGCAATATCTGTAATGTTGTACTTATGCAAGTTACAAGACCGATCATAGCTACGAAGGAAAATTTGGAAGTGTTCTGGCGTATTATTGACGAAAATGTACCTCTATTTAAATAGTTTAAAATATGAGCTAAGATTAACATTACAATCCTAAAATTCTTAAATATTACTACATCAGGGTGTCTACAAAATCTGAATAAAAAAATTCCCTGATTTTTCCCTGATTTCATGAACAATTTCTTTTAAAATTCCCTGATAATTCCCTGATCTGTTCAACCAAAAAAAAAAAAAAACCATTCTGTTCAACCAAAAAAAAAACGATCTGTTTAACCAAAAAATTCCCTGATTTTAAGTAATAATTGCAAAATTCCCTGATAATTCCCTGATTTTTTCCAGAATAACAAAATTCCCTGATAATTCCCGGTTTCCCTGATTTCCCTGATTCTGTAGACACCCTGTACATGTAAATGCTTAGTTCTGACTAGTACAGTTACGATATGACTTTTCCTAAGGTGACCAATGTCCCGATTTTTAACAATTTGTCCCGCGTCCCGCGGCGTTTTAAAAAAGTCCCGATTTTTTTATTTGGTTATTGAATTCCTTTTTTTGAAATTGGCGGGGAAACTCAAAAGGTTTCATTATAAATTTATAAAGTGTTATGCTCTTTACGCATGGGCGGATTTACGGGGGTGCGCCGCACCCCCAGATTTTTGGGATGATAATTTTTTTACAGATAAATAAAAATGTTTTCTATTATAATAATTTTATTAATTATTAATTTAGGCCTAAAAACGGAACATTTAATTTGGGTTTTGGTGTTTGAATTTGGTATACAAATACCTCATACCTTCCGGTAAGCTCGCACCCCCAGATATCAAGACCTAAATCCGCCCATGTCTTTACGTCCTTATAATTAAGAAAAGCATAATTATGAATAGGCCTAATGTTGAATTTATTAATTTTTACACTTTTTTTAGTCTTCGAGCAATGTTGTTAATTATTTAATAAATATAATTAATTTGAAAAATAGTTCATTAGATTATTTTACGTATAAAATTTAAATAATAAC
>JAFIDM010009631.1:299707098-299719577 GCA_023159025.1 Thereuonema tuberculata
TACAAACTACAAGAGTTTGTAGTTTTGGGTTTTTTTTAAACATGGCTACAAGTAACGTTTTTCAACCCTTCAATCTGAATTGTATACAGTCTCAAAGAAGTGCACCGAATTTTGATGACATTGGCGGGGAAACTCAAAAGGTTACATTATAAATTTATAAAGTGTTATGCTCTTTATGTCGTTATAATTAAGAAAAGCATAATTATGAATAGGCCTAATGTTGAATTTATTAATTTTTTACACTTTTTTTTAGTCTTCGAGCAATGTTGTTAATTATTTAATAAATATAATTAATTTGAAAAAAAAAATAGTTCATTAGATTATTTTACGTATAAAATTTAAATAATAACGATTTTTATTACATTATTATTAAAGCATATTTTCAAATGAAGACATTTAAATTATTTTGAAATCCAAAAACAATAATTTGGCCCTTCAACTGTATAAATAATATTTACGTTTTAATGACCAATCAAACGAAGCAAAACTAATGAACATTATTTGGTGATAGTCTTTCCAAAATTATTTTATCCCTTTTCTGTCCCAAATATTCAAAGAGCACCTACAAACTACAAGAGTTTGTAGTTTTGGGTTTTTTTTAAACATGGCTGAAAGTAACTTTTTTCAACCCTTCAATCTGAATTGTATACAGTCTTAAAGAAGTGCACCGAATTTTGATGACATTGGCGGGGAAACTCAAAAGGTTTCATTATAAATTTATAAAGTGTTATGCTCTTTTCGTCCTTATAATTAAGAAAAGCATAATTATGAATAGGCCTAATGTTGAATTTATTTTCAGATTGACAGCAACACTCTCCAACAGACTCCAGCTCTAAAGAAAACAGGTAATAAAAAAAATCGAAATATTGTTCAATATTTACGATCCATATTGCAGTACCAAGAATTGTTTACAATATTCAATGATTAAAATGTAATTAGAATATGGTAAAAGTCTAGATAACGGCACCCGCTATCAAATATGGCGATTTTGGAACTATTTTCTAAACCGGAACCGGTGAAGGAAAGGCTATGAAATAAAAAAAACGCCGTCTTGCTAAAATGCGACAACCTTAATAACCGTTAAATCTCACATTTTTAAACCCTATGTGACGGGATCGCTTACTTGTGGCTGATAAACTTCGATCACTGCGAACCGAATTACGCCAACAGATGTAAACAAAACCATACCTTCTGTCTGTATCACTCAGCGGTGCCAGATACTAGACTTTAGCCAAAGGTTCGGTCCCACAACTTTGGATTTCCAGAAAATCGAATTAACCGACTGAACTACATTCGCGCTACGAATTAAAAATTAAAAGTAGAAAATAAGGGGGTTAAATGTAAAAAAATTGGAATAAAATTGAATAGTGAATTATAATTTTGGAATCTTTTTCGACAGTAACCCCGCACGAAGCTAGAGAACATGTATCCCAAAATAAAATGTATTATTAAGAAACTAGAACTTGAAGCCTACTTTCCTTAAAAGTTATAAAACGAAAAGTCTCCTTTTTTTTAGTTTTAGCTGAGTAGAAACAGTAGAAATTTCTTTATCTCAAAAAATAACATTGTCTGAGTCAGATAATTTCAATATTACAGCAACCCCAGATATTAAGTAGATACTGTGTTTTGGACATCATAGAAATCCATTGTTCCACTAAGTAATCCTTTTCAATGGAAATTTGTATCACCTAAGGTTAATTTCTCGATAAGGACCCTCATAGAAAATTATAAAATATAAAAATTAAATGATCTCTTGACCATTATTATAAATGACAAGTTTTGGGGAGATTCATTCAAGGTTCAAAAGTTGTTAGAGAGTATGTATACACATCGCAGGCAGATAGCCAGGATTTTGTTAAGGGGGGGAGAGGGATTCTTTAAATGACATTTTAAAAGTAAAATGATCTTAATACTAAAATCTACAGCGAGAGTAGGATCTTTGTAATTTACACATACACATTTACATATTCTTTTCTTTTTTTCTTCCCTGAAGGAGGGTGGGTCGAGCCCCCCCTCCCCTCCCCCGGGCTACATGCCTTCACGCCAACTGATTTGATTAGCCTAACTTCATAGGAAAATAGGCTAAAAATGATTTTTTTTCTCTAATTATTTTATTTTATTTATGAGAAATAGACTATTCTCCACAGTCAGTATCAAATATTTCTATTAAAGAACATTTCAGTTTTACTTATTTATTTTTAAAAGATTTCTAAGTTATTATATTCCTGTGAGCCAACTCTAGGAACCCAAATGTTTTGGGACGCCAATAACTTTTATTGAAATGTATAATAATCTTTATTGATAAGATTATTTACAAATATATCTTCACATTTTTAAACTTACTCTTTTCCTGATATCATAGTAGGGGAAATAAAAGTAAGTCAGTGGGTTAGGCACCTCTCCCAGTAATTTACTAAAGGCTGTGCCTATAATGGCATTTCCTTAAGATGGCACAAAATATCTTGTTCAAACACCTTCGTTTAAGGTATATGTTGGCATTTAAAGGGTAGGAGCTTAAAGGCCAAGTCCTCTCTTCCATTCAAATATAATAAACAATTTTTAAAATAAAATGAAAAAAAAATATTTGCATTCTCTATCTTAGATTTCTGTGAACCAATGTTAGGTGGCTAAGAATAGCATTGACATATGCTTGCTTCCTATAGGCATTTGCAATAATGAATGGTGATAATTAAAATTTATTGTTTCAATTAAAAAAAAAATGCAATCCTCATTGTTATTGTTAATCACCTAACAAATGTCCAGAAAATAAAGAAAACTATAGATCTAATGATGTACAATTTACTCATCATTAATATCTTAAAAAATATTTATAGAGACCAGGCTGGCAATTTACAATAATCAATCATAAAATTGTTCATTATAGTTGAATGGAAGAGAGAGGGCTTGGCCTTTAAACTCCTCACCCATAGAAAAAAAAATAAAGTAAAACTATAACATATTCTTTTATCCTTTTTAATATAATACACCTATCTTGTCTTATCCTACTGCATTACTTAATTCTGTAAACCTATTAAACAGATTCATCTACTAAGGTTTCTCCAAACAAGCATTGCATTCACAATAATTTATTTTAAAATTATGATTTTTATGTTTGGGATTGATAAGCTTTTTGAGAATGCATCATCTTATTTAACTTCAGATAAAAGAGAGCTTTCAAGCCCTTGATCTTCAGCTGATAAATACACCTTACACAAATAGCAGTTGTTTGAATAATAAACTAAATGAACTTTTACATCAAATCTGGACATTGTATCTACATTTGTTTCCATTGATTAAGGAAAAAAGAGAAAAATCATGATTATATGGTAAAAATGAGTTGAAAATACATGAAACTTGGATGTATGACCTGAAAAGTAATAAGAAGTTTGGGTATTGCATGCAAGTGAGTGGCACTGTCTTTGGTTAATCAAATGAACCACAGCATGAAGGGGCTATTTGGGAGGTGTTCATCGATTCAATAGTAGATGTGTTGTAATGGCTTCATGACATCATTTTACAAATGAATTTTGGTAGAAAGCTATCGAAAGACTAGAGGCAAACCATAGTCATTGGAAGTAGCAAGATGGTTGAATGTAAGTTCTTCTGTGGTCCACAGTGTGTGGAATCAATTTCAAAATATACTATCAGCCTCACGAAGGTACAGCGAAGAAAGACCTGGCTAACATTTCCAATGATCACCACTATCTTCGATTATGTGCCTGGGGAACAGCACTGCTACCTGAGCTGTCCTTGCTGCAGCTACAGGAACACAAGTATCTGCTTCCATTATATACAGAAGACTTGACATAGGAGATCTTTATGATAGCCGAACAATAGTCTGAGTGCCTGTTAGCCTCTTTCAGAGTAGAGACGACTTGGAATGGTCAAGACTTCATGTCATTTGGATTGAAAACCAGTGAAGGTCGGAACTATTCAAATATGTATTCAGATTGTTTTACAGAATAATTGCAGGCATACTCTGATCTGGAGAGAACGAAAAACGTGCTATCATCTATCTAATCTCCATGAAAGGAAAACTTATGGTGTGTATAGCGTCATGGTTTGGGGTGACATCTTGTTAGGTAGACACTGGGTTTGTATGTACTTCAAAGAGAAAATATGAATGTTAGATGATATATGGACGATGTCCTGGACTCCTATGTTTGCTCTTAGGCCCAATAGGCAAACATGTCACCTACAAGACAGTAATACACGCCCACACCAAGTTAGGCTGGTAGATCAATATCTTCAAGAGGAGACCATCGTGCGTATGGATTTGGCAGCCTGGTCTCCTGATCTTGTCTGGAATGTTCTTGGGAGAGATGTGGCTACCCTCAAAACCCTTTCCTAAGACCCAAAGGTGATTAGAAGAGCTTTAAAATAACAATGACTACCTACTGAGCTCCTAGACACCTTCATCAATAGCATGAAACATCACTGAATATACCCTATTTTTAGGTATTTTGGCTATTAATTTCAATACTTTATTTTTTACCTAGTTCTGTATGTGCTCATTGTTAGAGGAAATCAGTGTTTCATACAAAATGCTTTTGGGTCCTTAGCTAATGAGCAGTATGCTGCAGGTTTTCACCAACTTTCATACAAATGAATCATGTTTTCATTTTTACAAATCTTCTGCTTTTTCCTTAATTAATGGAAACTACTATCAATAGTTTTAGACTGAAAATAAAAACCTGGCTAAGTGCCACAACAATCGATTTCCATTTTATTGCTAAAATATGGGCTATGTGCCTATGCCAGTGCAGTAAAAACTGGGCTCTGTGATATTCAGTCTGCAAGTAGTTCAAACTTTAGCCACAAGAATGCACCTGGGTCAAGTGCCACCTGCAATGTATCAAAATCCAGGCTATGTGCCAAGCGCCATCTGACTGGTTTTGTGGTTACTTGGACATCTTGGAGGTTATTGTGTGCTGCTCTTTGGTGTGAGTTCAGTGTTTTAAGTGTGTTGTGGAGCTTTAATAATGGATGTACCTAAAAAACGCCATAAAATGGGAGAAGGAAGTGTTTCCCAATTTAAGAAGAAGTGCAGGTCAGAGGGGAAAAGTTATGAGGGAAATAAACAAACTGTTCCTCCAAAACAAGCCACGTCTAATGAGGTAGGCCTAGAATGCTAATGTTAACCTTATATGCTAGCTTTATTCCAAGATAGTGTGAGTAGGCCTAAGATTGTTTTAAGGCTTTAGTTTTTTAGTTGTTAATTGTGCAGAGTGGCAAACAAACAAGTTATTATTGGCAATAATAGTAATGCCTTTGTTTACTTTTAGGTTGTATGCCTGTGCCTTTATGAATGCAAGAACATTGGTTATGAACAAAAGATCAATATATTTAACCAATTTTACAGCCTGGCAAACAACGTGAAGCAAAATTCATATTTAATGGGACTCTTAGGTGTTAGTCAAGTTAAACGTAGGCGACATGGTTCATACGCAGCTCCAAAAGAAAGTTATCGGCAAGCAACTGTTTTCTTTTCACTTCCTGATGGCAAAGGGAAACATGCACAGGTGTGAAAAAAAACCTTCCTTGAAATTCACGGTATCACAAAGCTAAGATTCGAAACCCTAGTTGCAGCATAAAAGCAGGGTGACGTTACCTATATTGAACATAGGGGTAACAAAATTAAAGAAAGAAAATACACCACTGAAGATGTAAAGCTAATAACTGATCATATTGAAAGTTTACCAAAAGAGGAAAGCCACTATACCAGGGCCAAGAGTTCAAATTTGTTTTTAAGGGAAGATTTGAACTATAACAAGTTGCATACAGCTTTTAGACAACTTCATCATGATACGATTTTACATAGAAACAGTGAGAATACACTTTCCAAATCTAAGATTTCGGAAACTGAGAAAAGACACGTGTAATATGTGTGATTTGTTATACAGCAAAATATAAAATGACCAGAGGAACAAAGAACTTCACTACAACTCACTTGAAATTGACCACAGAAAAGCAGAGCGAGCCAGAGAAATGATGAAACAAGATCACGAAGAATCAGCAGCTCCTGTAAGTGATACCTGTACATTTTCAGTCGACTTGCAGCAAGTGTTTTCTTTACCAACATTAACCCACTGCCCACTGTATTACTTACGACAGTTGTCTTTTATTAATCTGGTTTTGCACATGGCTGACAACAATCAGGGATTTATGTTTGTTTGGCATGAGGGTTTGAGTGGCTGGGAGGCAATGAAATCGCCAGTTGCATATTCAGAAGCATTGAAAGTAAAATAACAAACAAGAAAAAAATAATTGTATGGAGCGACAACTGTGGTGGCCAAAATAAGAATAAGATGCTATTGTTTCTTTGGATATATTTGGTTTGTAACAACTATGTTGATGAGGTTCAACATAAGTATGTTGTTCCAGGCCACTCCTACTTAAGCTGTGGCCATGACTTAGGTCTCATAGAAAAAAGAAAAAGAGTTGAGAAATGTGAGGTTCCCTTGGATGTTGTTAGACTTCTCTCTACTGCTTGCACAAAAAAACCATAACAACTTTGATGGATGATGAAAATTTTTATGACTTCAGCGCAGCAGCTAAAAGTTGCCTTAATATGACAACTTTAGAAATTTCTAAGGTTGTTTGGGTCAAAGTCACCAAGGAAAAGCCAGGAACTGTGAACACAAAAAAAAACTTTCAGTGACGAATAGTGGATGAAAACAAAAGTGTTTAAAAAAAGGGGTAACTTACGAATGAAACTATAAAAAAACTTTGAACTGCCACGGCTGGGAATACGTCAAGACTGAAGCCTGAAAAGAAGGAAGATCTGAAAAAAATGATTCCATACCTAAAGGAAGAAAACAAACCTTTTTACACTGAACTAACACAGTAGCCATGGTTTGAAGAACACTTTTTACTTATTAAAACGTTTAATATTTTTATATAGCCTAAAGAAAAGTACCGTATTTTTTTTTTTCAAATTAATTATTTCAAGAAAACACTACTTTTTACTTAGGGCCTACTATTTAAGACTTAAATACTTAGTTTTTTATGTTTTATGAATAAAATTTATTAAAAAAAACAACCTATTTTCTCCTTTCTGTACCGTAATGTTATCCATAACCTGTTGTTTGCTAACTCTACACAAATTGTAAATTTTGCCTTTCATTATGTGATACTTTAGGGCACATAGCCCAGTTTTAAGGGTACAGGAGTTGGCACATACCTCTTTTCATAAAATGTTTAGACAAACGAGGTAATTACAGGAATAATATTCCATAGGTAACATTAAGCTTTCATGAGTGTTTATAAGTAAGTGCTTCTGACTTTTTTACGCTTTTTTTGGAAGAAAAAAAAATCAAAAACTGTGATAAAGACAATGTTTTTTCTGTTTTTCTCAGAACTTAGATTTTGGCACTTAGCTCAGTTTTTGTTTTCAGTCTACAGCTTTTAGGTATAAAGCAGAAAACATAAAAATATGGAAAAGTTCAACCTCCTTGACCTTCTAAAATATCTCTGAAATATAAACTACATATAATGCTTTACGGATATAAGGTACTATTATAATCCAACAATTGAATAATAGCATTACATTACAACTATAAATATATCTTGAAAACAATGGTCTCCCTATATAGGAAGACACTTGTTTCCAAGTCTGAAATTACTAGAGCGTTTATGTAGTCTGAAATTCCTAGGGTGGATTAAAGTTCTGTTAATGGTCATTCTGTCTTTGTTTTATTAACTTTTGAGATTTTTCAGTAGCTTTAAATCAAAGATATCTACTATTATTCAAATTTTGCCGCCGGATTAAGTATTTAAAATTGTTCGATGCCCACTAAAATATTTCTTTAACATCAGTCTTAAGGGAAAAGACACTGTATGTAGTCCGGTTGCCGAGCCAGGTGACCTTGAAATAGGGTACAACTAATATTTTATGATTGATCCTAGTGCTATTTGATATACTGAATCATAATGTGTGGGGTACCAGAGTGGCACCCTTGGGCAACTTTAAATATCGAAGGTCAAAGGTCACAGGGTCAAAAAACAGAACTCACCGATGTTATTGCGAATGAAAGGGAGTCAGCTGACCAAAATTAAATATTTGTAGTTTAATAAATGTGTAGTATGTTTTAATAAAGCCAGTGTTCATCATGCTAATATTCATACGTGCCGAACGCGAAGGTAACTGGCCTTTGCATTTGTGGACACTTGACGCAATGATACCTTATTTGTTTGCTTCAGGGCATTGGAACTATGCTCGTTATGCAACATATTATCTGCGAAGCATTGAACAACTGGACCTCGTTCTTCGTAAAAAGCTCCTGAGCGATGAGCATGTGGCCCATCATAGTCCCGGGATATGGAATGGCATATGGACCGACAATTGAAACAACATTTATGCGCTTTGGTAAAAGTTGTGGTGGAATAAAAGGGATAACGTAGCAACCAAATACGGTGAAGAAGTGGGCACTATCATTGCATGTTTGTGGTCAGCTATCTAAAGATGAAACAAGATATGATAGATGGTGAAGAATCACAGAAGGTGCATACATTTCACAAAAAGGAAAGTGCAGCAAGAATTAAATGTGATGCAGAAGATAGGCAGAAAATAAGAAAAAAACTTAAAACATGTATAAACCCTGTGGTCATTGAAGACCACCCTGATGGTATTGTTAGTGTACATAGTGGCCATATTTGAAACACAAAAGTAAATGTGGAGGATGCCGTATGCCTCGGAGAAAAGCAACGACAAAAATTTGAGGAATCACTGCCAAAAGGATTTTATGCTCCTTTGAAAAAGGAAGTTGTCACTTTGTCAAATGACAAGTAACATATGTTGCTAAAACAAACGAATGTCTAACACAGAGGCTATCTATCTACTGCCCTACAACTGATGACACGTAATGTTGAAATATGCAGCCTGCCAACTTTGTTTAGTTATGAATTGTCACCAGTCCCGTCAGCACTATTTGATGAATTTGGGGACATGAATCCCTCCTCCCAGAAATACCAATTAATGAGTCAATTACGAGTGCAGGTCTTGTCGAGGGGGAAATTTCTAAATGCATTGATTATAGATGCTAGTGCTCTTTTGTGGCATGTTCATTGGCCAAAGGTTGGTTCAATACAAACTTACATTGGTAATGTAATTGCGGTGATCATGAAGCATGTTGCAGAACAGAACACATTCCTTGTATTTGATATGTACTTCGAGTACAGTCCAAAGAGTGGAACACGATCAAAAAGAGGAGTTAACAGTACTTCCATGCAACTAAGAGCAGACACACTTCTCCCAAGTCGCAGCAGTATATTGACCCATTCATGCAATAAAATACAACTAACAATCATGATTTGGAAGCAACCATTACAACATAGTGAGTTTCTTCCACACAAGTTAGTCATTACGGGTACTGATACAATCCCAACTGAATTACAAACTCCTGGCGTTGTAATTCCTCACCCAAATTTGGAAACTCACCATGAAGAAGTGTGTTTGATTGCAACGTTAACTCTTTTATTCCACCACGACTTTTACCAAAGCGCATAAATGTTGTTTCAATTAGCATGTCGGTCCATATGCCATTCCATATCCCGGGACTATGACGGACCACATGCTCACCGCTCAGGAGCTTTTTACGAAGAACGGGGTCCAGTTGTTCCATGCTTCGTAGATAATATGTTGCATAGCAAGCATAGTTCCAATGCCCTGAAGCAAAAAAAATTAGATATTGCGTCAAGTGTCCACAAATGCAAAGGCCAGTTACCTTCGCGTTCGACACGTATGAACACTAACATGATGAACACTGGCTTTATTAAAACATACTACACATTTATTAAACTACAAATATTTAATTTTGGTCAGCGGACTCCCTTTCATTCGCAATAACATAGGTGAGTTCCGTTTTTTGACTCCGTGACCTTTGACCTTCGATATTTAAAGTTGCCCAAGGGTGCCACTCTGGCATCCCACATATTATGATTCAGTATATCAAATAGTACTAGGATCAATCATAAAATATTAGTTGTACCCTATTTCAAGGTCCAAGCATATTTTCTCATTTGGCGACCGGACTAATACTAGGAAGATTTCTGCTTCCTCCACTGATTTTTTTTATTTTATTTTATTTTTCAAATTAATTTGGCATTTATTTGTTAAGTTAATTTCTATATGTAAGATGTTTAGTTTGAATATAATTGTTCTTCATCAACTTGAATTTCTCATTCTTATTAAATTAAAATTATTTTATTGTATTTTATTTTTTTTTTCAAAATTTGTAAACATTTGTTTTATATTTATGGATATGATTTTATTGCAGATGAAATACTTGACAAAACCAAAGAAACTCATTTAGATGATGTGAAGCAGAAGCTGGTACAACATGGAGAGCAGTTTAAGAAATTCAAAATAAATTATGAATTCGATGACGAGCAAAAGGTGAGTCATTTTTTAAAATACACAATGTAGAGGTAATCATATTATTCTGAATAGCATTGGGTTTAATATTCTAATTTAGGAGAAGAAACCATTTAATTTTAAATTTCAACTTATCAAATATATATCTACTGCTTATTTCATTTGCAAAAGTCACTTCTAGAAAGAAATTAATGTTATGTATAATATGGCCCGATGCTGCGTTCCAGTAATTATTATGCCATGTACGCAGAAAATAGCATAAACATAACTACAGTTTGTTTTTTTTTATTGCAGGAATATAGAATAAATTTAAAATCCTAAATTACAATAATATTATGGTCAAGGCAAAATTTTTCAAAAAGGCTCTGTTTTGGAAGTGTCGGCAAGTCATATAACATTTTGGCGACTGTTGTATTTTGTTTATATACACCTTAGGGAATACAAAAAAAATTGGGTGCCAGAAAAAAAGAAGTTTCAGGGGAGAAGGAAGAGGGGTTGGGAGGTTAGGTTTGGGTGCTCTCTGCATGCAAGAAACTACTGGACTGTATCTTGAAAACTGTTAGGCCAATTGTCATAATTCTTTTTTAAAATGCTTGTCTTTTTGCTTAAAATATAGTTCAGTTAAGTTTTGTCGTAAAATTGACGGTTTTCTTGATTTTCCCACATTTCTCATTGAAACCCCCCCCCCCTTTTTTTTTTTGGTCCAATTCTAATTTCTTTTAGCTATAAAAGTTTCTAAATCAAAAATACAGGAAAAAGTTTCAAATAAAAGTTGTAGTTAAATATCTTTAAATTGATATATATATATATATTTATATTTTTGTAATCAAAATTAGTTGTGAAACGCTGATTTTTTGTGTTAATTTGATATGTTATCTTAACAGTTGACCATGCCTTACATCACAAGTTGTTAGAAATAAAGTGGTCAAATAAAGAGTTTTAGCAGGGGAAAATATTGAAAATGGGTGGGCTACACTTAGCCATGAACTTCCACAGGGTAATAGGTCAACATACGGATTGGCTTTAGCTTATTAGAGATAAGGCTGAAAGTGGTCTTTCTAAGTGAGGAAGGCAAGGCGTATTCCAAAGATGTGAGAACTCACAAGATCCCTTACCAAACCTTATGGAGAATTCTCCTGCCTCGTTTTCTGAATTATATTTCAGAAGAAGCAGAGGATGTTTATGATGAATTTCCTCAATTTGGAGATGATATTCAAGCTGCAATTAACTTCTTTACCAATGTGTGAGTCCTGAAAATTTTGAAACAATTTGTTGATTAAGAAGCCCAAAAAGATATTAATTTCAAGTTCTGATATCTGTACGTGGAAATGATTTCTACTCTTCTGTTCATGAGAGTGCAAATGTAATGATTCTTTTTTAAAATGCTCGTCTTTTTGCGCTCTTAAAATATAGTTCAGTTAAGTTTTGTCGTTGAAAACCTTTTTTTTTTTTTGGTCCAATTCTAATTTCTTTAACTACAAAAGTTTCTAAACTAAAAATGCAGGAAAAAGTTTCAAATAAAAGTTGTAGTTAAAGATCTTTAAATTGATATATATTTTTATATTTTTGTAATCAAAATTAGTTGTGAAACGCTGATTTTTTGGGTTAATTTGATATGTAATCTTAACAGTTGACCATGCCTTATATCACAAGTTGTTAGAAATAAAGTGGTCAAATGAAGAGTTTTAGCAGGGGATAATATTGAAAATGGGTGGGCTACACTTAGCCATGAACTTCCAGAGGGTAATAGGTCAACATATGGAGTGGCTTTAGCTTATTAGAGATAAGGCTGAAAGTGGTCTTTCTAACAAGGAGACGACACCGCCTGTATGTTTAGAATTCAAGTGCCCTTTTGTGAGATGAAAGTACACATCAAATACTTCAAAAATATATATACATGTAGGGGCCAACGCTCTTTAGATTTCGAGATATTCGGCATTATTTTCGTCAATTTTCAAGTACAGCCTTATTAACTCACTGATGTCATTTGAAAGCAAATGCGATCATGGCGTAGTGGTTAGCACAGCGGATTTTGAATCGGTGGGTCCTTGGATCGATTCCTGTCTAGTTTAAAGTAATTTTTTTTTTTTATTTTCATTTTATT
>JAFIDM010009631.1:299729071-299795339 GCA_023159025.1 Thereuonema tuberculata
AAAAGGGTTCGAGAGAGGGAGACAAGTGCCTAAGGCTCGGGGAGAGGCAAGTCGACGATCAGGGACTGTTTCGCGAAGGCCAAGTTCATCGAAGAGAAGATCCAAACTGAGGCACAGGATGCGAAGCTGCTCGAGATCTGGGAAGCTATGCCTGCCGAGGAAAAGATGCACGAGAACGGAGAGATCGAGCTGTCTGACTTTCTCGAAGCCGACGAGCGCCTTGCGACTGGCGGGTCTTTCACACTGGAGGAAATTGCGGAGGAGATGCTGTGCAGTGAGGAGCCGGTGGAAAGCGAAGATGACGATATAACTGTCGAGGAGGAAGTCGTTTCGTTCGAGGAAGCCCAGCGCGCTTGGAGCACCGTGCGGAAGTTCTTGCAACAGAGAAGCGGGAAGCCCGGTGTGATGCAAGCGTGCGATCGGTTAGACAATGAGATGCACGTGATCCGCCAAAAGAAGATACGCCAGCTGACGATTTTTGAGAGTTTTGGACTGACTGATAAGTAACTTGAGAAAATAAAGCTGTTTTTACAATCTCTCGTTACTATGCCACTCTCGCTACTATGCCACTCTTGCTCGGTCCCGACAGGTGGCATAGTAACGAGATTTGACTGTATTTAAATTATTTGATGGATCTATTATTTTGAGGCAGAAATTAGGAGGTGAATTATGTATAGACTTGACAAGATTTACAATTGACACTAAAATAAATATAAATATCATTAGAATGAAAATGGAAAGAATTTAACTTTTAGGATACTGAATTAGCTAAGAAAGAAATAAAGAGAAAGGAATTTTCAAAATACACAGAAGCTCGATTATAACGCGATCTTTCGAATACAAGATCTCGAAGATCGCGATATTACCGCGATATAACCGAACTTTTATTATTTCGCGACTTCAAATGTCGTAAAATCGCATCCTATTATCGCCCATACGATTCCAAATCGATTTTAAATGTTCATTTCGTGATTACCTGCATCATTCAGAGCTATGTGAGAGAAATTTATATTTGTAAATACATAAATCATTACCTTTTCAACACTGATGAGTTATATTGGCCAAAATCGATTTGGCGCCGCCATCTTGGCATCTTGTACAAACGACGAGTCACATGGATCAAAACTAGGTATTCATACCCCTATTAGATTACATGGGCCTCTTTACTGGTTGTCATTGGCAGAAAAATAGATCTCGATATTCATTTTGGTTAAACGAAAAAGTCCGCGATTCTTGTATTTTTTTTAAAATATATTGTATTTGACGCATTTTCGTGACATTTGGGTGGGTATAGAGTCTCAATTACTGTAAATAATGAAACAAGCATATTAATTTGCACCTTTGATTTGATTTTAGGCGAAAAAACGATAAATTTTGCAATTTTACAATTATACTCCTTTTCGAAAATAGAAGGGGTCCAAGACCAAATCGCGTTATAACCGAGCTTCAGTATAATTTGGAGAATGACAGAAGAAGATTTTGAATGACACTGAATAATACTAAATAACATTAGCAGTGGGATTTACACCAATCTGGATTACAAGCATTTTGTTTACTAAAAAAAGGCAACTGGAGAAGCCTCATCTAGAATAGTCAACTAAGAATGATAAAAAAATAATCTACATTGAAACTAACGGTATAGCACTTTTTTAATTAATTTCTTACTTAATATATATCTTTTAAGTCGATATTAATATTAATTAATTTTAATACTTTACAAAACCTAATAATCTTGTTTTGTTAAGAAAAAGTGAAAATTTCTCTTACCACTAAAGTTTTTATTTTTCAGAGAGTTCTTTTTGTGTTTACAAACACAAATTCATTCTATACTTATTCACATTCAGGCTGGTTTTATATATAGTCTGGCCTCTAATGAGAAGAACTAGTTCAGAAAGGGGAATTCCTAAATTCGTCAGCTTTTCTTCATTAGTATTCATCTCTATGGTCGGCGACACGATAACTTCCAAGCATTACAAGTGTTAGCGCCGCATCACAGAAGGGAAAAAAGTATTCATACGCGGTGGGCTGATTTAAACTCCATATGGGGGAAGCTAACAGCTTAGATTCAATCCGTTAATTGCTAGGGAGCCAATTGTTTATTTTTTAAATATTTAGAATCTACACTATTTGTTAATTTCAGTGCTAAATACTGAATAATATTACTGAAAATATTTAAGAAAAGTTGATATTCTAATTCATGTTCAGTGAATATATCAATTTTATAGTTAAATAAGTTCTTAATAATTTATTTTAATTATGATCATTGTTATTATAAAGTTATCATTAATGAATTGCAGAGAATGAACTTTATAGAAATTAAATAATAGTGTTTTCAATGTTGATTTTTTAATTGCCTTAGAGTTCTCTTTAAAAAAAAAAAATTATGTTTAAAAAAAAATGTTATTTTTTATTTTATTTTAATTTTTTAATTATTAGTTTTTATATGTTTTTTATTAATACAAAGTAATTTTTGAAAAACGAATTGATTCCTCTTTCTTATTATTTGTTAGTCCTGACAAGGACTTTTTTAGAAAAAAATCATCTTCTTAATCTTCGCCGCTCAGTTCTTCATCTGAATCAGAAGTACTTGTTATTATTCAAGTGTATGATTACCTTTTCAACAGCTTTATCGACGAGACCATCAATATTCCATAGTTTTTCTTCTACTTTCTTAATGTGTGCCACATAATTTGTCCAATGTTGCGCTGAAATTTTTGTGACAGCTGTGTGGGCAAGTGTTTCAACATCGCTCAACTTGAAAGTGCGATTTTCAGCTGATCGCGAAAATTTTGAAAGAATTTACTCCAGTAAAACTGCTCCTTAGCTCCACGATGGCACGAATGGAATGCGAAGGATTATCAGTACGCAGTTTGCAATAAACATTCAATAAGATTTGCTTCGCTTGACTGTTCAAAGCTTTCCCTTGACCAGGATGTCGATACAATTTTGACGGGGAAACACCGCCATGTTTGAATCCGTTAAATTGCTTACTGCACATCCTTTCTGATCATTATCTAAATTTCTATCTGATATTAATTCACATAAAACATAATGTTATAATTATATCACTTTTATATTAAAATTCACTAAATAAAGTTATTATTAATATCTTAGTATTTATTTAAATTAAGATTTTTGTTAGGGATTCTTTTCTGATGCGTAGTGACAAACGTCGCACACACTCCTATCTCTGGCAATGCTTCAAAGTTAATCTGTCGCCGACTTTAGTTCTTATTAAAACACCCCCGAAATATCCCCTAACTTAAATGGATCATTTCCTCTTTCGTAGCTACTTTATAAAATTACCTGAATTGGATCTAACAGGAAAGTAATGATGAAGAGATAGTAAAAATGTTGCTCTATTTCACTCTCTTCTTCATCCAATTGGAAGTTGTCTTGTCATCGACTTGGATTTGCCAGTAGCCGGTGGGGAGGTCGACGCTAGAGAACTATTTTG
This sequence comes from Thereuonema tuberculata, assembly GCA_023159025.1. NCBI lineage: Eukaryota > Metazoa > Arthropoda > Chilopoda > Scutigeromorpha > Scutigeridae > Thereuonema > Thereuonema tuberculata. The sequence continues at coordinate 299,732,529 of JAFIDM010009631.1, forward strand.
AACTGCGGTGAGAATCCAGTGTGTATCTTAATACGCTTATTGCAATGAGTAATTCAAATGATAAATTATGTATTACAAAGAAGGAAAGACGGTGGATTTCCCTGGATTTGCTGATGGCCATGAATAAGTTCTTTCCTCCTGAGACGACCTTGAAGTAATTGTTTTCACTTATTTTGTTTTGTTGTTACTACACTTGTGATCGGTGAATTTTTAAATTCTACCATTTCTTCGTACTCTGATCAATTGACAAAGGATTTAATATTACACACTGAAATGCATTTTATGAAAATATTTGCTAAATCAGTAATGAAGGAAATTTAAAAGAAATTTTATTTATTAACAAAAAATAAGTATCAGCGTGATATTCATATTCATTCTTATTGAAACAGAAAATTATTTTTTCTGATTTACAGTCACATCTTTCTAGATTTCAATTAAACACTAATTTATATTTCATTATAGTTTATTATTTTGTACTACGTCTTAATTTTGTAACCTACTTACTTATTTGGCTTTTTATCTTTGCAAATTATCGAATTAAATTCAAGTTTTTCGTTTTTCATTAATAAAAAATTAATTTAATAATTTAGTTACTACAAATAAATTCTGTTAAATTTTATCAATTAATGTAAGCATTATATTTAAAGCCTTTTAGATTCAAGGATGGATAGCACAACAGCTTCGCGTTATTATAAACTTATTTATCAGCTAATAAATTTAATATTTTAAAAGGATTATAATTTGCATAGAGTGTATATTAAATACCATTGGAGTTACTAATTTTTTTTTCATCATTTTATAAGGTCAAATTTGAAACGATAATATTAATAATTTTAAAGTAATAATAATACTTTTAAATTGTATAAGGTTCAAGAATCGTGATTCTTAGAAATGGTTTTATTTATTTCCTGTTTAGAAACAATCTGATTGGTCTGTCTTGTTCTTTTGTTGACCAGAAATTGAACCACCTGAGGCGAAATTCTCATGAGAGCTTCTACAATTAATTTTTACAGAATAAAAAAAAAAAATGATTAGAAAAGAAAAAAGTTAAAACTAATAAGCATTTACTGATTTTCTCGCAATATTTGAATATTATAAAAGTTACTTCTATTAAATATGAAAGTGTGAGGATGATCATGTTCATTCTAATAATTTACTTTCAGTTGCAATTTTAATCTCTCTGAAATTTTTGACTAAAGTAAAAAAAGAAACATTGTTTCTCGATAGAACAATTGATTCGTTAATTGGTCTGTCTAAATAAACAAATAGTGTGAATTTGATTGTGTGTTTGTATTGTCATCTAATGTATAGTTGGCAATATATTTTTATTACATGTACTCGTAACTTTACGACCTATCTGCTTAACGACATTTCGCATTTAACAACTCCGCCCTTGAAGGTACAACTTCTATTTCATCGTTGTCATCTCCCTTATCTGGATCCTCTACAGCAGGGGTGCTCAGACTTGTTGTGTCTGCGATCGACCACAAAATATTTAGGCGTCAAGCGATCGACGGCCGACTATTAGGACTAGGCTAAGGCCTAGTGTTCTTCTAAAGAAAAAACATACATACTAAAGAAACATAATTTTATTGCACATACTTAGAGATATAAAATATACATAACAGGCTATGTACCTAATTACAAAATTGTAACATAGCCTTAAATTGCTAATTTTGACTGTATGTTGAAGCATGATACTGCATATCATCCACGTGCTTTTCAAAGGATGGCACATAATTACTGAGCGCCAACCAAAAGCATGATAACAGGTGTTCATAAGTAAGCCCATTGCCATATTTTGATGTAATTATTTTCATTTCTGAAAATGCATATTCGCACAAGGAAGTTGATCAACCCTGTTAACTGAAGAGCTATTGTTTCAAACATGGGTATTTGTTTCGGGTATCAAAGACCAAAATTTGGTATCTGTTGCTCTGGCTTTGAGATGTATATCTGACATTAACTGCAATACCTCATTTTGGACAGAAGAGATCTCTATATTTTAAGTGTTTGATATTTCAGTAGCAGATTTTTCAACGTCTTCACAAGAAAATGAATAAGTCATGAAAGTTACAATATCCGTCACTTTACCGAAATGAGAGAAACGTCTTTCGCTCAGAATGTTTTTTAGCTCTGTCTCGTAATTATCGTAATTTAAGTGAGCTCTTGCTTCCAAAGCTGGAAAATTTTGAGATCTTTTTGTTCAGTTGATTAATCAATAACTTCAATTTGTTAAAAGAGTTTATTGCGCTAATCATGTTGATAACGGTTTAATTTTTACCTTGTAGCTCAAGTTAATGATATTCAAATGATTTACATCTGATAAGAAAGCTAAATGAAAGAGCCACTTTTCGTTTTTAAGTATCTCAGTGTCGTCACCTCGTTCTTCTAGAAAAGAAATAATTTCAGGTAGTAATTCCTGGAACCTTTTTATAAATTTTCCGCGGCTCATCCACCTCACGTCTGTATAAGTTAAAGAAGTAAATCAGTGTGCTCAGCAGACTCGCTAGCTTCCAATTGCACTTGGAAGAGCGTCTTTCCAAGCTTCGCGTGAATTCGGATGGAATTCACGATTTTCATGGCAGTGTCAACGGCATCTTTCATATTTAGTATTTTTGAACATAAAACTTGCTGATGAATGATGCAATAGAATGTGAAAAACGATGAGAAGTCATCATTAGCTCGACACAATGCAAGAAACCCATTTTTATTGCCAGTCATGGTGGTGCTAAATCTGTTATAATGCACATGAGTTTGTAAAAAGTAGCACATACTTTTTTACAAAATTCAGAAAAGCGTTGTAAATATCTTCTCCGCGAGTTTTTTCTTTCAGTGGTAGCATTGTCAACAATTCTTCTTTAGCCGACGTATCAGAAAATTTTTCGAATAAAAATACGTAACTAGGCAGTATCAGTCATATCAGTGGACTCATCATAGTGCAAAGAAAAGTACATTCCATCATATCACTTTTCAGTTTGGTCTCCAAATCACTGCTCATGATCTCGACACGTCTAGTAATAGTTGAACGAGATAACTGGACCTCCTTGATGGCAGCTATAATCTGTTATATTTTTTAAGTCATTGAACAGTACATCTGCCGCTTCAATAAATGCTTCTTTCACTACCGTTCCATCTTCGAAAGGTTTCTTGTGTATTCTCAGTATGTAGGAAATTTTAAAAGACGCAATTGTTGCAGCTACCGATTGTTTGGCTGGTCTAGTGAATATGGATTGCTCTGCTTTCAAACTACTTTTCAAATCTTGAAATTTTCGTCTTCTTAACTCACTCTTTTGCGGAAAATCATTTTCATAATTTTTATGCACGGTTTTATAATGACTTTCTAAGTTCCCGCGTTTAGGCAATGCTCTACAAACAAGGCAAACACACGTTTGTTATGGCCAAAGATAAGTGTGTTTGGCCAAAGATAAAAGAATTCGTCCTCCCAATCACTATTAAAATGGTAGGTTTTACTTTTTTTGGCCACAATCATTTTATGTTGCAAATTCTACGTACAAGTATTCTAAAATAACTTAGTAATAATGAATGAGATAATTTTGCGTTTGCTTTACATATAAAAACTAATTCTAGAAGAATCTGTAAAATTTTAGCCAATCAGTGCCCTGAACGTCACGCGGTTGCGATGCATCTGGAATATTCCCACCAATCACAGAGCAGCGTGACGGGATCGAGTGTGTCTAGAGAACTATGTTTTCGATATAGTGCGCATGCTAATGAATGACAGGTCTCAACTTGAATTAAAACTATTATTATTAAACAATTAATTTAGACATGAATTTTCGGCATCTGTAATGCGTAATTATTATTTAAAAGTGTCGCGTATGTGAGACCGCCGCAGAAATGAGATTATTATATTGATACCCAAATTATTTTCGCGATCGATCGGTCCATCGCGATCGACTGTTTGGGCATTCCTGCTCTACAGCTCCAGATAACCAAATAAACAAATGATAATATGTACATATGCATGTCTTTTTATGAATAAATTTGAAGCTTGTTGCATAATTTTTTTATAATTTTATAATTTTACAAGGATCCTGTATTCCCGGCGCAAGCTCCTCGCTTATCGACCAATTCGCTTCACGACGTAGTCGTCGGAACGGAACTCGGTCGTAAAGTGAGGAGTACCTGTATTTACAAGTAGAGCATATGTAGAGCTTTGTGTTGCTCATCATGGACTTCATTGATACATACCCGACATTTTTAAAATTATTATTTAACTTAATTTTATAGAAAAAAGGAAAATTCGGGAAAAAAAGATAATTTTACATTCACTTAAGTTCAATAATGTTAATTCAATAAAAAAGATAAGAGAACATCTACTTAACGAGATATAAAATCCAGAGAATAACAATTGCTAATAAAGTTTCTAATTTCTTTTTTTATTAATAATCAACATAATTTAATAGTAAATATGAAAAATACAATGTTTCTAAAAAGAAATAATTTGAATATTACGCTCGTTTTTGTGGAAGATTAATAAATTGTTTCAATTAATAATAATAGTTCACTAAATACAGTAAAAAAATTTTATTAATTATTGGTTAAATTATTCTATGTGAGAATGCGAAAAGTAATAAAATTGAATCAAATTACTAATGTAATTTTTCGTCATGCATTAAAAAGATTAAAACAGAACGTTTCAGCCCATAGATTAAATAAGAAGTCCAGCTTGAGGCTATTTTCAACTGTGAAATCGGGAGTAGTGAGATGGATTTAAATATTTTTTTAGAATGTTATTGGATAGATCATTATTGATGGTAGGGAAGTTGGCAATGTGCCAGGACTCCCTTAAGGTGAGAGAGAATGTGGTGAGGGCCTGGTCTATTATTTCAATTTGATTGAAATTGGGGATGTGACTAGTGTTCTTATTATGCAAGTATAAGATAGATTTAAATTCGTCCTTATTTCTATAATTAGCTTGGTGCTGTTTTAATCTTTTTGAAAACGTCTGAGTTGTAAAACCTGTGTATTTTTTATTGCAATTATGGCATGGGATGGCATATACTTATTTGGTGGAGTTGTGAATGTCTTTTTTATTGTTGGAACTGCGGTATCTTAATTTATTATTTGTTTTGTTGATAACTCGAATATTATATTTTCTCAGAAGGTCTGATATGGTATGATTAATACCTTGCACATATGGAATAATTGCACAGTTGTTGTTCTCCTGTAAGTAATTCTCTTTATTAGGATTATGCTTATAATATTTGACCTTATTATAATATTTCTGGATAAAGTGCAAAGGATAATTGGATCCCAGAAAAAGTTGATATAAATGGTCAATTTCTTTCTGAAGGAGATCCTTCTTAGTGGTTGAAGTCAGGGCTCTAGAGAAATAATTATATAAAATATTGCTTTTGATATGGATGGGAATGTTGAATTTATAATCTACTATTTTGTTTGCATGGGTGGGTTTTCTATATACTGTAAACTGAAGTTTGTTATTTTCTTTGCTTATCAGGCAGTCGAGGAAAGAAATGTCATTATTTTGTTCTATTTCTATTTCAAAATTGATGGAATTATGAATTCCATTGATGGTGTCCATTATTCTATGTATTTTGTTACGGCCGATGATAGCAAAGATATCATCAGCGTATCTGTAATACGAAATTACATCATCTTTAGATGATTCAATGAACTATTATTCGACTTATTTCATGACATAGTCTGCAATTTGGGCAGAAGCAGCGATGTCCATGAATGCGCCTTTATTAAGTTTATAGATTTGTTATTTGTAATGGAAATATTGATTGCTGAGAAGAGTGTCAATAAGATCTATGAAAGTATTTATCCATGAGGGTCTGACGGTCAATTAATTCATTTACGGCTTCTTTTATCAATTGATGTTCCAAAGAACCATACAGGTTAACTATATCGAAAGAAATCATGAAAGAAATATCGTTGATATTTTTGTGCGTTTGTGAATAAATTTTGTTTGAAATCATAGGAATTTTTTACATTACTTTGATTCTATTTATGGTTGAAGTAATTTTTTAATATCTGTGAAATATATTTTGATAAGCTACTAATGGGGACATTGTTGCAGTTGATGATAGGCCTACCTGGGAATATATTTTCAACTTTAGGTTTATGCGTTTTGGGTTTCATAGTAGCCTAATGGTGGGAAACTATATATTTTATTAGCAATTGTTGATGTGTGGATAAATTGATTAATTTACTGTTATATAATGACTTTATTTTATTATTAAATTTAGTTTCCACAATACTGATGGCTGGCTTTTTTTATCTTTTGTATAATATGTCATCACCGAATTTGTCTATATATTGTAGAGTCATGCGGGTGTATTGTTCATCGTTTAAAACGACCACTTTTTGTCCTTTGTCGGCTTCCGTAATAATAATTTTGTCCATTTCCTTTATCTCCTTATAGCCCAATTTCTTTTCTGGGTTTAAGTTACTATTCTGGAAATTGAGGGTCTTCTTAATCTTTCTCCTAATTTTTCTTTCTTTGTCCATGGTAATATCGTTAGTTTTATTGACGGCAGTTTCAATACCATCTGTTATGTCGTGTTTTGGCATCATGAAGTAGGTTCTGTTGTATTTTTACCCTTTTTCAAGTACAACTTTCTGTTGGGTCACTTAATTCTTGATTGGTTAAATTGATGATATTGCTATTATTAGTAACTTCATTGCCAATTTTGTAGGTTAGATTGTATAGTTGGTTGAGTTTTTTAATGTGAATAATACTGCTATTAGCTTGTATTACTAGGCCTAAGTTAGCTGTATATTGGATCAGTTCCGTATAATGTTCCTGATTGATGCAATTTATTGGATAGATATTTCAAGGTACGCAGTGATTTATGGAGTTTACTATTATTCATGTTCAATCTTTCACGTAGAAATTTTCGTGCTGCCTCTTTTGCAATCGTTTCTCCTTTAGGTTTGCAGATGATATATCTGCTTCTTTAAGTTTTAGAGTTGTTTTATTTACATTGTTTAAAGATTTTTCAGACAAATTACTGTTGCAGGACTTATTTCTTTTAAAAGCAATTGCCTAAAAATAGCTTGTATGAAATAATGAAAATTTCTAAATAAAGTAAAGCTAATGATATTTTCTGGTTTCTTTTATTAAAGCTTTTTTTTTTTTTATAACAAATACATGTGCGGATTGTAAGCTTACAGAAATTATTAAATGAACTCAAAGTTATCTCGTTTCATTAATTATTGATATAAAAAGGGAACTTAAAAACTTACAAGATTCAAGTTTATAGAAATACATAAATAAGAAGTTATTCTTTTCCCTAACTGATTTATAGCTTGTAGTAGTAGTAGATTGGGTTCCAAGATTATATTGAAAGTCTATTATGTTGTTTTAATAAATGTTATCATTGCTGGTTTATAGAAATCTTCCTTTAATTTTATTTTTTTTGGTTTGGAGGATTGAGGGTTAAGATTTATTACTTTTTACAATTTTATTATTTTAATTTTATTATTTAATTATATAACTAAAAGAAAATGTGTATCGTTAGGCACAGCCCCCATTCTTTGAGCTAATGTGTAAAAGATTTCTCTAAACCAATACATGGTTTTGTGTTGTTTGTTTGTTTTTTCGAATATTGCTCAGTAGGGGAAGGTGTTGTACCTTTGACCGATTGTACCTTTGACCACGCTTGCTAGTTTTGCCATCTATCAGCATACTTTAAAAGCTCTTCTGTTTAATGTGTAATATTCCCACTATTTGCGCCTTTAAACCTTCAGTAGTAGTTAGATCTTTGACTTGCAAGGAGTGAAAAATATTTTTCCAATTCCATCACCGAAAAATAAGTATTTTGCAAGTGCATGTTTCTTTAATAACATTGTTTGTTTTCTTTTGATTGTTATTTTAACAATAATGAGTAATACATATATGCCTGTAGATTAATTGTTAGGACCTTTAAAGTGACTAGATTAACCTAAAAATTGTAGCATGGCGTGAAACGTAAGTTGGACTGATGTTGTACCTTTGATCACAGCAAGGTGTTGTTCCTCTGACCAGGTCAAAGGTACAATATTACTAAATAATATGTAAATGTTTTTACTTACAGTCATTTTAGCATTATGTATGATGGAAATTTAAATATTTTTTGCCAAATTTTTATTTTTTTACCAAATCTTATCCAAAGAAAGTAAACAATCGATTTTTTGTCCATGACTTTGAGTCTGATATTGAATATTCATCAGGGAAAAGTGTTTTCGATATTTCAGATGAATGCCATGAGTTGGAGAAGGAATTAAACTTTGAAAAAGAAGATTTAGTTGAAGAAAGTTATGTCCTTGTCAAGCTGACAACAACAAAAAAAACAAAAAAAACAAGAAATACTTTGTGGCCCAAATAAAGGAAACAGCATGTGATTATTTTAAAGTTAAATATTTGAAAAAACTACCGAAGATGGCGAAATTCATCCAAGAAGATAACCAGCTCAACGACTTAGAACTGCAAGATATTGTGGCCAGTGTACCAAAACAACCACAGCTGCCGGCACAGCTCGACTAAAAGAATGTCTATTTTTTGGAGATAGACATTGATTTTTCATTGTATAATGTAGAGTAAACAAGCAGGAGTAGGCTTCTTAAGCCATTAGAATTTGTTTCATGTTTATTCTACTTTGAATTGCATATATTTGCCAAATGTATACATTTCTGAATAAAAATGTTAATTAAATAACTTGTATCTAACTGTCAGTTTCTACTATCACCTGGTCAAAGGTATAATACCCTCCGATCAAAGGTACAACACGTAATTGTATCTTTGACCACAAGGTACAGTTTTTTTATAAAATAAAAATAAAATACTTATACTCAAAAAATAAGATATAAAACACATACAGTTGATGGCAAGATGCGTGAAGATCGCATGTATCCATTCAGGTAAGGATTTACTTGAGTACAAAAAATTAGAAAATTCATTTAGTGAAAACTGGTCAAAGGTACAACACCTTCCCCTACTCCAGTACTCCAACTTTCGAGTATTTTCCAAGAACTCGTTCTCAATTATAGATATCCGTTAGTAAACGATCGGTTAAAAATATTTATGTAACACAAGAATACTAAACTTTCTAAAAAAAAATACTCTAAAAACGAATTAAATTACATAAATTAAATCTGTGACCTCAAATTTAAAAAAAAATAAAATAAGCCAAAACAAAACCTTTAAACCCCGGAATAAACAGTAATCATCCGAGGAAGAAGAAAAAAATCCCAGCACATTTTCTTACCTAGTCCTTAGCTATTACCGATTGGTGGAGTGCCATTATCTACTTACTAAGTTGACTGTGACTCTAGATGTTGTGAGAGGATTTCGTAGAATTTGAAGACATTCTTTGTTTCCGATTCCTGTAGACTATTTAGATAACAATAACATGCTTGGGTACCATCTTACTTGTAGATCATCAAGAACAACAAATTTATAATTATCCTTTTCATTCGTAAGACAACCTAATAAAAAGAAACCGTCATTATGTGCAATCTAACAATAGTCTAGAAGAAATCGGAAACTGTTAGTAAGATTAATCAGATGTATTTTTGCTTCAAATATTATGAAAACTGGAATAGAGCAAATTTAAATTTTCAATATTTCATGCTGTCATTAATGCCACTTATTTAAGAAGGATTAAAAAAAAAGAAAGCATTCTGAGATCAAATTAAACTTTAACTTTTTGTAATTATTTCATAAAGAGTTGGGTGTAAATAAAGCTGAAACGTTATTACTATATTAACATAACAGGAAAACTAAAAATAAGTAATTCCATATTTCTTCTTCAAATCTTTTCTACTGCATATACTATTAATCATCTTCCACTACACCAGAAAATAAATGTTAAACACTACATTTATTTCTAGAAGAGGAGACGTTCTTTTATTTTCTCCTCGAAAATTCGCTGTTTTTTTCTAGAAATAAATGTAGTGTTTAACATTTATTTTCTGGTGTAGTGGAAGATGATTAATAGTATATACAGTAGAAAAGATTTGAAGAAGAAATATGGAATGTTTATTTATAATATAATCACACAGCATAAAAGAAAAGTCGTAAAGTTAGCGAGATGGGAAGAGCATGTAAATTTTCTTCAAAGATGTATCTTGGAGGAACAAACTCCCAGACCTCTACGAATCAATAATCCAGTATTAATAGAGACAAAGAATACCTTATTAATAAAGAAAGAAGCGGAAAGAAAATTAATTGAATACCAAATAGAAGGAACAAATAAATACGTTGGAAAGCTCTTGAACGAAGAGGAAACACTTAACAAGAGATTAAAGAGAAGATTGGACTATAACGAATATGAAAGGGTAATGTATTGGCACTTTAAGAAGTATATTGGTGAAAAAAGAAAAGCAAAAAACAAAAAACTAAGGAAAATTCAGAATAGAATAGTTAATGAATAGGATACAAAATACGTTGTCAATCTGAGTAATAGAAAATTTAACAGAAAAGAAATGAATCTACTTAACAAAGGCTTAGATTTTGTAATAGATAAAGAAAATAGCTTAGACCTAAAAACTGTAGCTAAAATGAATGAGATGTATGAAAAATTAGATGACAAGAACAAAGGAAACTTTCTAGAAGAAATTGAAAAGTTCAAGAAAGACATTAAGAAACCAAGAACAAACATAAATAAAGAAGAACTAGAAATATTAAAACATATTGGTAAAGATAAACAAATATATATATCAAAATCTGACAAGAGTAACCAAATGGTGATAATGAATAGAGAAGAATATGTTTCTAAATTGGATGAACTAGTTAATGATAAAGAACATTATACAGAATTGAAGAGGGATCCAACATACACACTATATAATACAGTAAAAACAGTAGTAACTAATCTGAAAGATAATGGTACTATAAGTTTTACTCAAAGCCAGGAAATTATGAAAGATAGCTGCAGAACTCCGTCTATGGAAGGAAGAGTAAAAACTCACAAAGATAACAACCCCATAAGACCAGTGATTAATGCATATGGTTCTCCAGTACACAACTTAGCAAGATTTGTAAATAAAATTGTTAAAAATTTTAAACTACCAAGAGATGATGTAATCATAAAAAATTCAAAAGACTTAATTCAAAAAATAGGACATTTCTTTAATAATAATAATAAGTTTCACATGTTTTCCTTAGATGTGGATAATATGTATACTAATATCCCAGTGGAAGAGACCTTAATGATAGTGGATAAATTAGCATTCGAAAATAGGGAAACACTATTGAAACAAAAAATAGATTGTAATGAATTAATGGAAATTATAAAGTTAATAACTGAAAATGCATATTTCAAACATCGGGATAAGGTTTACAAACAAATTAAGGGTTTCCCAATGGGATCCCCAATATCAGGGTCATTGTGCAACATGTTCATGAATGTATTTGAATGCAAACTTTTGAAAGAAACCAAATATAAACTAGAATATTATCGTTATGCAGATGATGTAATAATATTCTGGTTCGGGACAAGGAGACAATTTGACATTTTTTTGAATGAAATCAATAAAAGAAACAAAGACATTCGTTTCAAAATGGAAGAAGAGGTCAATGAATGTTTAAAATTTCTTGATTTGGAGTTAATAAAAAAGGAAAACAAATTGATCCTAAAACACTACAATAAAGAGTACAAAAGTGACCATGTTATAAATTTTAATTCTGGACATAATACAAATATAAAACGAAATATTATTGAAAATTATTTACTTAGAATAGATAATAATACGAGTACGGAAGAAGATTTTAATAAAAAAATTGATGATATGAAAACACTACTAAAAAAGAATGATTATGCAGACAAATTTATTGAAAGCACAATTAGGAATTATCATAAATTTAAAATAAAAGAATTGAAAGCCTATGATGATATGAGATGTTTTATACCATATTTGAATAGCAATAGTTTGCGTTTAAAAGAAATATGCAAGAAATTCGGAATCAATGTAAGTTTTGAATATAATAATAAATTAAAGAATATTTTGCGTAAAAAATTGAATAGTATTGATAAAAGATATGAAATGGGTGTAATATATAAATTGGAATGTCTTAACTGTAATTTGTATTATCTTGGAGAAACGAAAAGAACAATTAAGGAACGTGCATCAGAACATGGATACTATATCAGGACAAAATTAGTAGAAAAATCTGAAATTGCGGAGCGTTGTAATGAAAAGAAACATTTTATTAATAAGGAAGTTAGAATTCTTTGTAATGAAAAGAATACTAAAATTAGAAAAACAATCGAAAGTTTATGCATAAGAACTTCAAAAGGATACAACTTAAATAGAAATGATGGGATTAATATAGATGAAGGTATAGTAAAATTAGGCAAAGATTTAATTGATGAAAAATATTTTAATCCCAACAATAAAGTAATAATTGAAGATCTAGATTGTAAAAAACAATTGAATTTGGATACACAACTCGAGGATTATTGTGAAGAAGACGATGTTCTATAATATTCATTGTAATATTCATGAATATTGTAAGTTCTAATCTCGTAACCTAATAATATATTGTATTAATATTGTATTGTTTATATTTCACAGATATTGTAAATTCAAAATCTCGTGATTTATTATTTAATATTAATATTATTATTTGTAAAGGCTTGAAGAAGAGGAGACGTTCTTTTATTTTCTCCTCGAAAATTCGCTGTTTTTTTCTAGAAATAAATGTAGTGTTTAACATTTATTTTCTGGTGTAGTGGAAGATGATTAATAAAAATAAGTAAGTTCAGTACTATAAATGCCTCAACAGTTTTTAAGCGTATTACTAATAATTATTTTTGTAAATTTCTCATTGCAGCTTGCAATATTTACAATTGTTTACATGTTCACTACTTGTCTGTGTGACGATGCACCATCACCTGTTGCTTTTCCTTTAATATCGAGAGAAGTTCTTCTACGACAGAAAAAGAGCCTAAACATACGACATACTGGCATAGGAGATACCCGAAAGTTCCTGAACAGTCTGCAGGACATGGGGGAGGTCAAGGTGATGATGGAGGTATAGGTGGTGGCAGAAAAGGTAGAAAGAGATGGTGGAGGAGGGTATGGTGGATGATTGAGGAGGAGGATTTGATAGGTAATACGATGGATGATTGAGACTCATTAAATTTAAAAGGGGAAATTTTGATTTAACAACATTTTCATCAAGTGTCTTATTTCTAACAAAGGAGAATATATTGAAGAAGTTAAGAAGTAAAAATATATTTATACTATATACAAACTATGAAGAGAAAAGTATTTTTTTAATGTTAACAGCAATTCAAGTAATTTTCAGACCTAATGTAAAAATTATAAAAATCAGAACAAACATTATTATTGTTTTTAAAGAATTTATTTACAGTAATTGTCACTTATTATTGTAAAATTATAACTACATTATTATTATTTGTACTGATCTTAATATGAAATAATTGTTAAATATATTGTTTTGCTAATAATGTACAGAAAGTAAAAAAAAATTACAAACAATGAAAGGTTCAACTTTTATGTTACGAATGTGATATGAAAGCCTCAATAAAAAAAAATGAAATGTATTAATTGAAAATTAAAAAGTAAATGTATAATAAAATCATAATATTTAAGTTTGTATTGTATTTGTTTAGTTTGTGATATAGCTTTAAATAAATTTAAAACCTTAGGAACTTCTGTATATTTAGAAATACTTCAAAAAACAATAACTTTTTATGACCATGCTCAAGGTTATAAACAGTTCATTTTTATTATTATTTCGTGATATGAACATCATCTAAGAACTGAGTAAATAAATGTGTTTTAGAATCGAATTCATTAAAATACTTAAATTGTATTAAAATCCTTTCCGTCTCCTACTTTAAATCTTCACAGAGTGTGCAAATAGATTCAGTTTAGAGGAGTTTGTAACGTTGGGAATCAATTTTGAAGACTGGGGAGGGTGGAATTTAATCTAATCGTGTTCATATTTCAGCTTCAACCATAAGGAAGCATCGTAACCAAATTGAGTGAAAGAGAGGATTTTGGGATTCATGATTACGAGACTGGAGGGTTGGAGGCGAAAATAAATAAGCCTATGTTTAAGTTTGGCCAATAAATAAGCAATCAATAACCGTTTTAACGTAATGCGGATATAGACAGACAGACAAATGGATAAACAAAGAAAAATGTTCCAATGGAATAGTAAGACTTCGTTTGCAGTCAAAATAAGAGTTTAAGAAGATTTCCTAAGCAACTGAAGTTTCGCGGTTTAATTAATAATGAAATCTCTTTTTCGTTTTCATAGCAACAGTAAACGATTTTTTCCCCTTATACATTATTATCTTAAACACTGCAACAGATGGGTTGGCATCTACATGAACTTTGATTCTACACATTGATTCTAGAAGAATAACAGTTTCTGATCTGATACCGCTTTCTTAAGACGAAACGGTCATTATTTACAACATTCCTATATAATAAAATTAATAATTTATTTATTTAATGAAAGATCATTAATGAATACGAAATCGCAATAAGAATTTGCTAGTTCCGGAGTGAAAATGGGCAGCTGAAATGTAAACAAAACATAAAACATCCACGTTGACACCTATGTTTTTTTATTTTTTTTTTTTTAATTTTATTATAATTTTTCTTTTGATTCGTTTACAGATAGCAATATCAGCTTTCTCTTCCTTTCTTTTTTTATTCGTTGTTGTGGGTGGTGATGTGAAAAATTGTATACAAATATGTTATTGCATTTATTGCATTCCTGAGATTTTTGTATTTAGAAAATGGTTGACAATTAACAAAATAACATCACTAAAGTAGTTTCAATACAATATATTCATATATTTCTAAAAATAAAAGAAAAAATATTTTTATTAAATATCATTATTTGAAAAAAAAGACACGAAAGTCATTGGTTGCATTAATTTTTTGATTTTATTGAACAAATGAATGATAGCCAGCAAAAGATAGTTTTATTTGTACATTTTCATGAGTCCAAAAGTGTTTAAAACAATTACACACAGATGAGGAAGGAAAAGGAATTATTTCACTGAAGAAAATGAATCTTCCGCCGTCACCACAACAAGATAGTGATATTGAGGAGTCATTTAAAAAAGAACACACTAAAAGAGTTTACGTATTTCATATGTAAACAGATTAAAATACGATGGAACTTTGTCAATTTTCTTTTAATATAATGAGTTAAAAATTAATCATCGAAAATTATATTCGAAAGTTTATTGAATTGAGTAGCTTCAACTTAAAGAATCTGATGGTTTCTTTTCTTAGTTGAAGATCAAAGAAGTACCTTTTGTATCTTATCTTCTTATTTTATAAAAGACTAGCCGGGTACCGTCGCTTCGCTCCGGAACCCTTGCATATATAGCATTAAAAAAAAAAAAATTATTTATTTACCAAATTAATATTGAGTTCGGAGAATACACGACTTCCCAGCCCGTTGTGGCCTTCTCCGCTTAACTCAGGTGTATTGTGGATTGGCGCCACACACCTGGGGTTCTGCCACACACATTTTTGCATGTATCTTGCAAACGCAGAAACGTTTGTGAATGACTGATATCCCGTTCGATAGAACTTTCAAATACCAACATTTTCTCAATATAATGTTCTCTTCCAATTTTTATATTTTTTCGTTTAAATTGAGAAAAAGTCAAAATTTGACCCTTTAAAAGGCGCCATCTTGGAAACCAAAAAAGTTTTTCGAAAGATTTTTGCAGCATTTTGTTTGCCTTAAAAAGATCTACATTTTTTCCATTTGCATGACCAATCTATCTCTTATAGTTTGGTCAAAAAATTGGAAAAATGTAAAGTCTTATGACAGACAGAATAACGCTTTTATAATATATAATTAAAGAATCCAAATTCTTTTGCTAATAAAAGATACATACAAAGTCAATTTATTTTACAAATATACAGTTAAATTGAAGGAGAACATATATACTTTAATTGTGAATTTTTAGGATAACTCTTTCCGATGGTATTTGAGTTTTAATTTAATTTATTTCCAATTTCAGTGAAATGTAGGAATTTTTTGGCATTTCTAAAATCGTTTGTTTATCAGAAAATAGAAAATAAAAAAACATTGATAAATAATTTTAGAATTTTTCAAAAAAAAAAAGATTTTTAGAAATAATTAATTCTTCTTCAATTTGTTTTAAATTTCAATCAAATTTAATAATTTTACATAATTTCATAAAATCAAAAATAATTTAAAAAATCTATATAAAAATAAAATCAATAAGTCTGCGATAATCCTAATCTTTAAAAATAAGATCAGTTTTGGATTAAACAGAGATCTTAAAATAGGGGGAAATACAGAAAAGGATTTTCTTTGAATAATGCAAGGAGTACCATCCTCAGAGGTTAGGTGACAATTAGGAGGGGAACGAAGGATTGAATTTTGAAAATTTTATTTTATTTATAATATAGTCGCTTTTTTTAATGATTTCGATTCTCTCCATACCAGTACAAGTCGGGAATCACTCAAACAGTCTGTTAGCTGAATCTTAACTCATGACATCATAATTCATTCAGTACAATAAACATAAATTATTCGGGTTTCAGGCTGTATACAGTGCCCAAAATTCACAATATTTCCTTTTACTGCAATTTATTATTTTAAATTTGTGACAATAATTCATTGATTAGATAATTGAGATATTCCACTTGATCTTGAGGTTAGTCATAATGTTGGAAATTCCACCCCTTAGATAGCCTCTTCGTTGAGTTGTTGTTCTTTGAATCTGCAGGTCTTCTTGCAATAAGGGATCTCTGATGAAGCCTTCGCGAAATGGTAGGTCGTGAAATAATCCGTTCTAAGGCCGCGGAAAGCTCCAAAATGCTGATAAAGTAAGTTGTCGCTTGTCAGTTAAGACTAGATAATGATCGTCTTGTTTTATCGTAACCCTTAGACAATCTTGGCCACGTTTTCAAGATATATTTCCTACCCTCTGGAATTGGGTCCATAATCTTGACACAACGCTTTTGGAGAACAGTCATAGCTCTGCATACCTCAGCTTGTATCTGGGCTGCCTCTATTCTCCACTTCAAGAAAAGGTTTAAATGTTGTCTCTGAGATATAAGAAGGTAAATGGTACAACAATATTACTGATTTTCTGCGCTAAGTCCACACACCACAATGAACTCTGAAAAGAAGCAGTGGCGATTTTACTTCCGTATTTGCATATGATACGTTGGAAGATTTCTTCTCTCTTATTTCATTACTTATGCAAATATTAGTTTATGTTAGAATTGGCACTTTGAAAATCCGTTGCCTTTTTGAAAACAAAAGTGGTTTATCCCTTTGGTTTTGCACAAGAGTGTACATTTAATATTACTTTTCATAAATTTCAGGCAAATTAACTTCATATTAAATATCCCAACTTCTCAATAATCTCTGAATTAGCTTGCTAGGAGCTCTCGTAATTTATTTCCATTGATCGATGTGATTTAAATTTCATATAAATTTCTAATAACATAAACGTGAAATCCTGAAAGTTAAACACAGAAAATCTGAGGAAATCCCGGAATTTCAAATCATAAGTATTTGATTTATTTGATTATTAATCTTCCGTCTTCTAAATCATCTTCGGTAAAATGAGACAGGTAGGAGATTATACAGTTACATTCAAAACATATGTTGAGTAAACAAGTGCTTTGTTTTATTTTGTAAATAGCATGTTTTTATCGAAAATTCACTGATTTTATTGTTACTGAAAAGCATTTATTCTATCGGCAACTGTAGTTGACAATACCATGAAAATAAAATGACGTGTTATTTATTAGTTTGCTGACAGGTAATTAAAAATCGAAAAAAAAAATAATAACTTGTTTACCTGTAGATAAGAAAAACCAATTACCGTTATTATCAATATAGACAGCATCAACATTCTCCTCATTATTTTGTATGGGAAAAACTCAACATAATAGGAGACTGTTTGATTTATCACATAGCGTAGGCCTACTTGAAGCCTGTGTTTCCTTTAAATATTGATAAAAAATCACTTTTATTATTTTTTTCTGAGAGTTGAAAAAACTCCTGGAATTTATACTATGATGAAATCCTTTTAGAATCACATTATTTTTATGTTATCTTAAAGAGAGATGGAAGGGGTGCCAAAGTGTCATTGAATAATTAGTCATTTATTTTTTTTAATTATATTTACTTCTCGTACAATTAAGGCAAAAAAGTACAAACTATCCAACAAAAGAATAAAATACATACATATAGGCCTACACTAAGAACATAATAATTATTAATGAAATCAAATCGGTTCTTTTATAATAAAATGTTTGATATGTAAAAATCTCAAATAACAATGCGTAAAATAACCACTGTCTGCAATAAAAAAAAACAATGTTGATAAAATAAATAAAAAAATAAAAAGCAATAGATACCGGTATGTAATTTTTTAAAGGCATTTATATATTAAAAAATATACAGATAGTTTCGGCTTATTTATCAAACCTTCACAAATGAAAATGAGAAAATAATACTGAAGAAGGAATAGAAAAGCATTGAGGTTAATACATTTACATTAAGAGCTAATGATGGGTCTGTATAATTAAATTGGAGAAGGGCAATTGACTTCCCCGCTATGATAAATTATGTCCTTGTTTTCTCTCTTGTCCTACGTTAACCCAAAGAATGAGGGGATGGTTTTGAATCAACCATTTCTTGAAACTATGGATTATTTCACAGAATTAATTAAACTGTTTGCAGGTAAAAAGTAATTAAACATAGAGACCATAATGCACCTTTGTCTTGTCTTGTCTTGAACATCTTAGGTATAGACAATGATTGTCTGTTCCTAGCTCTGAAGATGATTTTGGTCTTTCCATCGTAGTTTTGGTCGTCCTCTGTCTCTTTTTCCTTTGGGCTGATATTTCAAAATCAAATTTGGAATCTTGTCGTTAGATAGCCTTTTTACATGGTTAAGCCAATTTTTTTGGTAATTTTGAATTTCTTGAATTAAACTTGGAGTTTTAAGTTGGGCTCGAATATCATAACTTTTCTTTTTGTCGAGACGAGTAAATCCTAATAAAGGTCTCAGAAATTTCATTTGTGCAGTTTCCAATCTTTGTTTGTTTCTTTGTTTTAGTATCCAGGTTTCACTCCCGTATTTAATTGCTGCTTTGGCTGTAATATTATGTAATCTTAGTAGTGTTTCTTTCGTCATTTGTTTTCCAAATCTTCTTCTAATTATTCCATTCATTCTGTTGTATGTCTGTATGTTTGATATCAGGCTTGCCTCATCGTTATAACATGAAATTATGTTTCCTAAATATTTAAACTCTGATACTTGTTCTATTATTTTTCCATTAATTACAATTTTCACTCTTTGTATTTGTTTTCCACACATTGCCATGGATTTTGTTTTTAATTCCGAAATTTTCATTTTATAATTTTTTGAGATAGTATTCAAATGATTTGCTCCAATTTGAAGTTCATCTTCTGAATTTGCTATCAAAACTTGATCGTCAGCATATAGTAATGTCTTCAATTTTTTATCTTTTGTGATCTGGATACCATTTTTATATATTGATTTCCATTCTTTTAGAATTCTATTTATATATATGTTGAAAAGTATTGGGGAAAGTCCACATCCTTGTCTCACTCCTTTATTTACAGTTAAAGGCTCTGATATTTTCCCGTTCATGAATTTTGTATTAATTTTTGTTTCTCTATATATACTTCTAATTATATCAATTAATTTCTTCGGAATTTTATCTTCTTCCATAATTTTCCACAGTAAATTTCTGTTTAGGTTGTCATAAGCTTTCTCGTAATCAATGAAAAGTAGGTATGTTGGCAAATTAAACTCTCTTCTTTTTTCAAGTAATTGCTGCAATGTGAATATAGCATCTGTACATCCTCTTCCTTTCCTAAATCCACACTGTTCTTCTTCTAAATAAGTATCTGTAAACTGGGTTAATTTATTTTTTATAATGTTCGTAAATAATTTGTATGCTGTCTGTAGTAATGTTATTCCTCTATAATTTTGACAATTATCCTTTGGTCCTTTTTTATGTATACTAATTACTATTCCAGTTTCCCATTCCGTTGGTATTTGTTGTTTTTTCCAGATCTCATTAAAAAGATTGAGTAATTTTTCTTTTAATTTTTCATCTCCATATTTAAATAATTCTATATATATCCCATCTGATCCCGGACTTTTCCTGTTCTTTGAGTTTTTTAAGGCATTTTCTAATTCATCCATTGTAATTCCATCTGAGCTTTCCGTTGTATTATCAAATTTCTGAAAATCATTCTCAACTTCTACCTGATCTTCTTCATTCCAGAGTGACTTGTAATGCTTTTTCCATTCTTCTTCTGGTATTAAATTCATTCTTAATTTATCATTTTCTGTAAATTGTAGTTGTCTGAAAATTTTGAAGCCTATTCTTTGGGGTCCTGTGATGTCATGTTCTAGAGATTTAACAAATTTATCCCAATCTTCTCTACGTGTTTTCCGTGATAGTTTCCTAACTTCTGCTCGCAATTTTTTATATTCTACATAATTGTTTGTGTTTTTATTTTGTAGATAAATTTTGAAAGCTTGCTTTTTTTTCCAAATCTTTTCCTGTAGATCTTCGTTCCAAGTTCTAATCCATTTCTTGTTTTTATGTGATTTATAGCCTAAACTTTCCTCTGCTGCATGTAATACTCCTTCTTTGATGTTTTTCCAATCTAATTCTATGTTGTTTGTAGATTCTGTTATCTTGTCTTTCAGTCTATTTCTGTATAAATTTCTAATACTTTCTTGTTCAAGGAGGTAAATTTTGAGTTTCTTAGAAATTACCTTATTTTCTGTTTTCTTTTTATAAATGGATTTGTATTTAATTTCAAATTTGCTTTCCACTAACATATGATCACTATCTATTTCACTTCCACGATATACTCTCGTATCTTTAATATTATTATTGAGTTTTTCGTTTATAATAATATAATCTATGATAGACTTAACTCCTCTAGCTTCCCATGTATATTTATGTATCTCTTTATGTTTGAAAAAAGTATTACTGATTTTTAAATTATTGAAAACACAGAAATCTTTTAACATTTCTCCATTATGATTACTTGTTGGTTCTCCTTCTGTTCCTATGCATTTTGTAATTGGTTGATTACCTACTCTGGCATTAAAATCTCCCATCAAAATTATTGCTTCATCTTTATTTATTCTGTCAAGACAACTTTGTAAATTTTCATAAAATTCTTCTGATTCTTCATCCTTGCCCTGTGTTGGAGCATATATTCCCAAAATGTTAAAAATTTTGTTCATAATTTTTATCCTGATCATTATAATTCTATCTGATATCCATTGGTAGTCTACAATTTTATTTTTCCAAACTTTTTTGATCCAAATTGCAACTCCCGATGAGGCCCATCTATCTTCATCAACACCAGAATAAATCATAATATAGTCTCTAAACATTAATGATCCTTTGTTTTTCTTTTTTGTCTCCGTTATTACAGCTATGCCTATATTTCGAATCTTTAATTCTATGTTTAATTCCTCCATTTTATTTGCGATACCACGTACATTCCAAGTTGCAAATTTCAGTTTCCCAAAGAGATGTCCAGTTCCATTAGCCGGTTCGTGCACCTTTACACATATAATATATTAATAATTAATATTAAAACAAAACATTTCAATATTCTCAAAAACATTCACAAAAAACCATTCTCAACATTTTTGTATTCATTTTTTGTTTTCATTGCCTGATTAAAAAGTTCGAATACTGGAACTTTGAAACGTCGCCTTGTTTTAATTTTAATTCTTAATACGATATTACATGTGTTATTACTCGTATATTACATGTGTAAGGGTGCCTTGTGGTCTCTATGTTTAATTATTTCACATAACCTTTATTTGCAACGTATTCTATCCTGTTTAGTTTCATCATTTACAATATTAGTTTTGTTATATTTACTGTTAGCTACAATAATGACGGCTCAGTAAGGAAAGCCGAAACTGTATGTTCAGATAGATAAAGTGATAGATACACTTACTGTAAAGTCAAACTAATATCAGTTGAACTTAATAATCTAAATTTCACTAAGTTACAATTGATTAGAAACTAATTCTGAAACATATAAAAAGAGAATTTTTAACATAACGTAGAAAATATAAGGTAAACAACTGTAATTCCAGATTGATTCATGGAAAAACTCATATATGAAATATCTTCATATCTTTATATCTCTCTCAAAAGAAAAAGAAAAAAAGACATTCAATTTCCTGTGATTAAAGAAATTCAGCAATTTAGGAAATAAAAATTATGAGGTGCCAATTCATATTGTATAATTTCGTTAAGGATTAATAGTTAATTTTTATATAACATTTATTTAACAAGTCCTGTAAAGATTGCTTGAGATTCAAGTATATGTGTGCGTTTTCCCCCTTAAAACTTTTTATAAATTTAATTCTCAGTAAGATGAAATTGATAGAGGAAAGATAGGGAATGACAAAGAGTATATTGCGATCATCTTCAGTAACAAATGGCTTTATGAATGGTCATAAAGAAAGAATGTAATTAAACATTGGTTTATTTCGTAAGCAACTGACCGGCTTCAGTAAAAGACCTCATTATTCACATGACCAGGCTAGGAAATTAGGCTGCAAGTTCTTTAAGGAAATAAAGAGATTTAACGTGCAGAGAAATTATTCATTAATAAAAACCAAGGGCTGCACAACGAATAAACAAAAAATGTTTACCTTTGTTTATTCATTGTGCAGTCCTTGGTTTTGTTTTTGAATAATTTATCTCTTTATTTTAGTTAATTACCTTTTCTAGTTGTAGGTTTTCTTATAATAATTTAAAGCCTTATAATGCTATCCATTTATTAGGAAAAAGGTTTTTATGTGCACTGTAACACCAAATTTATTATTGCTGTTTTTTCATTTCGGGGGTCACTGTCGGGTGCGGGGGTGACCTCCACTTATGTTCATGCTGTTATGGGTTTGGTATCGGGAAGGGCGGATCGGACTGATGAAACGGCCGTTCCCGATTCTCTCTGATAACAGACCCGAAAGGCGTTTTACTTAGTTCTTTAAGGATTTTCTAGATTTTCTTTTGTTTTAATAATTATCTACCAATATCTTACATGAAAATTTTATACGTTAGATATAAATTCAGTACGATTTATATTGTGCCCTAAAAAAGAAGTACATACCCATATACGATAAGGAAAATATATTTCCAAAAAAAAAAAAGCAAACAAGCTTCATCAAACATGCTGGCAGTAAAACAGCTGTTAACAGAAAATTTTCCTGTTTTCGTAAAATCAGTTACTTTAAGAACTACACTCGTCAACGGCATGAGGCCAATTTTTTCATGGAACCGATTTAAAAAGGAGGAGAGTATTTACCTTAATTGTGAAGATCCAGGCGATTTAATCCGATGTCAGGTGAGTTATTAAAACAATTTACAACAATTTTTAACAATTCAACCAAGTCCTAAAATAAAAATAAAAAAATTCTTTTAGTTCGTTACAAGTATTTCATTCAGAATGCCTATGCATGAACAGTACTGAAATATATATATATATATTACTTTTATTATTTGTATTATTTAATCTTAAATCTTTCTTGATTTGCTCTATATTTTCTAGCATTTATTAAGAACTGTATTAAATGTATTTGAAAATATATATATATGTGTGTGTGTGTGTGTATTAATAATATGTAAAGTTAATTTACACACATGAAATATTCGTTTTAATTGTAATTATACTAACAAAAAATACCTTTAGTTTCATTTTAATTGGAGTTGTTTTCACACATACGTTTGCAGGTTAAGCTTAAATAAAACAAATAAGAATCTGTTAAATATCTTTTAATATAACAACTTCATTAAACTTGAATTAAATAAAACTAAAAGTAATATTTTTTTTCTGTTCTATTAAAGTTTTAGAGCATGAAACTTCAAGACTTGTATTAGATTTCGTAATATTTGATTGGAGCACAAGGTAAATTTATGGGGAAGTTCATTTGATTGCAGGGGGAGTCAAAGGTTAGGCCTTTATAGCTGTTATATTTCCTTATAGGCCAACCAAAGGCAACTTATATTGAAAGAGAATTTAATATTATAAAACGTAGTATTAATCCTGCATTCTGAATTTTGTTATTGTTATTTACATTAGGTTGTAATAATGCACTGTATTCTATCAAACTTCCTCTTCTATCTATTTTTAGTAGTGAAATGCGTTGCGAATTCAAACTTGCAATATAGTCGTGTATTACAGAATCCTTTGTGGTATTTGTTTTCTTCCTTTCCGGCAAATAATGGAAAAATAAACCCGATTATAACGGAAACAAAAGTGTGCCTTTGCTTAACAACCATTTGTGATTTATTCACAATCTATTTCTTTAAGTAATAAAATAGATTTATTAGCAGATGTTACTCTAATAACCTTAAAACCGTTATTACTGTAATTCTAATCGAACATTTTAGTTTTGGATTGTCTTCCTTTTTCCGTAATTTATTTACTCAGTATTTCAGCCATTTCTTCTACCACATTTTGTATAAACATCTCTTTGCCTTTCACATTGTATTAGTTCATGTTTTATCAAAATTTTAAGATGTTTTAAGTACATTTCATGCTATCTGTTTCCATTTTCTTTATTCTGATTTCATATCTTACTTTGACATTTTTACATTTATAAAATAATTATCAAAATCCTATCAAAAAATAAGGATGGATAATACAAAAAAATCCACAAAACCGGAGGATGCTTTTTTTAACTTCTGAAATTTTAAATTCAGTATATCACTGATATGCATTTTTTACCTTTCAGTCTGCTTCACGAGAAAAAACAACTTATTTTAGTAAATTCAACTATCCTGAATCCGAATCTGTATTCAGAATTTTTGTATCAGGTCTCGTTTTTTTGTAATTTGCATCTTAAACTAAAAAAAAACAAAAAGTTTGGCTAATTTCATAATTAAAATAAAAAATAATTAATCGGATAATCTGAGTTACGAAAGTGTCAAGACAAGTGAAAAACCTTAACTAAATAGTATAAAAAACGTAAATTGATTCTGCTGATGTAAGATTGGTTAGTTGTCTCTCGAAATCTTTCGCCGTTTTGATGCTCTGCGGTGACTCAGAAGACTCTCCACTTGCCCTAATATCTCGAATCCAATGTTTTAATATCTTGATGAAACCTTTCACCCTGCTCCTCACTCATAGCACCAAGATTTTCAGGGAAATAATTGATGTGGCTGTGTAGAAAATAAAGTTTAACACTCATTTTGGAACCCAGTGTTTTGAAGTTTGTTAACATTTCATCAACAAGTTCTTCATAATTTTCAGCTTTTTTGTTCCCTAGGAAGTTTTCAGTCACGCACTTAAAAGACTACCATGCAGATTTTTCTGTTTCATTTATGACGGTCGGGAAATTTGAATCTTTCATCAGATCGCGTATCTGTGGTCCTTCGAATATACAAGCTTTAATTTTTGCCTCGGTCTTAAAATTTCCGTTTTAGATACGGAATTACGTTGCTTTCATTGCCAAGACTGGTAACAAATTGTTTCATGATTCCAAGTTTAATATGAAGTGGGGGTAAAAGGACTTTTTAAAAGTAATGATGTCTTTAATTAATTAATTAATTAAAATATCAAAATAAAAATATATTATTTTTACATGTTTTGGGTACTAAGTACAAAAAAGGCACATGCAATTATATGAATTGCAAATTTTATATTTTATTATAATATTTTATAGTTCAGTAATGCCAAAAATTATAATTGTAGTTTAATTATGTATGTATATATGTAGTGAATTTTGTCATCAATAAGCATTTCAAGAAATTCCTCAAAATCATAATTTCTCAAAAACTGGACCTGATGAACTAAACTAAATATGACTTTTGTGTTTACCCATAGTGTGGAACTGAAAAATATAAATAGTTTCTCTGAAGCAAAATGGTTGCATAACGATAAGAAAAATATAAATTCGAGATTGTGAAATGAACCGATTGAAAAACATTTTAGTTGGAATTAAAATGTTATTGTATTTAGCGATGATGATTGAATAAAACTTTTATTTAATTTCAAGTTTTTCTTCGTTCTCGTAAGTTATAGGCTCCGACATTTCTGTGATCATCGAGGTTAGTTGAAATTGAGTGGTCAACCCAAAGCTCGACTTTACCCCTGGGAAAGAAACATAGAGCTCCCATTTTACAAAAGGCTGGGTAAACCCTTGGGTTTAATATAACCTAGTTAAAATCCTCGAATTCCATCGGGCATTAAACCCGACTCTCCAACATGCAGCCGATACTACTGGACCTACCATTTTTAATTGAAAATCAAATTAGGAACAACAACAAAAAAATTGTCCATTCAAACTTTACATACAGGGTAATTGTAATTAAAGTTCAATTTTTAACATGCTGTAAAACAAGAACCACTGCTCAGAATGACCTGAAATTTGAACTGAATATACTTGAAGAAAGGGAAAATGGTATGGCATAAGAAAAAAAAATAGTTCCAAATGTTAGCAATAGATGGCGCTTTAAGCATCATAACGTTAAAGCCCCCTATTACCAAAGTAGCGACAGACGCCATTTTGGAGTCTCCCGCTTTGTCGCTGCTGTGTTGTGTGCGCTAACTCTTACAAATTTCACTGTTTACTTTCCAGTAAATTAGTATCTTGTGATATAAAGACCAATTATGAACAAAATTTGCTTTTTCAATGTTTTTTATTATTATTTTTTTTCTTTTTTAAGCTATTACTTTTTTTTTAAAACCATGTCGTTTCGAAGAATAGCTTTTACGTTTAAAATCCATTTCAGATGGGGTTAATCGTATTTTAACAAAGTACTGAAAATGATTATTATTTTTTATTTTTTTACTGTATAATTTCATTCTTCAAAAAATAGCTTTTATTCAAATTTAACGTTAAAGTTTTGTGTTTTTTTTCTAAAACAAAACTGTATATGTAAAAATATATAGTTTAATATAATTTTGTACAATAATTATAATATAAGGAATGTACAGAAATTTTCTATTTTATATACATATAATAAAAATTATCATGAAATACAGAAAAGGGCCGTATCATAATGCTGTAATTAAAAAAGAAAAAGAAGTTATAGACTCCAAGAACTAAAAATATTTGATAAACTGAGCAGCAAAATATAACATTATATCAAAATAAAATTACATATAAAGCAAACAGTAGGACTTGCAAGCATAGTAAAATCTAAGATTTATAAAATTTACAACATAATTTTCTTTGCCAATTAGATGGAGAATTTTGAAAAAGAAAACTACTCATTGAAGATGCATTGTATGAAATTTACAAACAAAATAATTTATTTTTTCCTTACAACCTTATATTTTGTATTTAGAATATCATTTTCCAAGGTTCTAAAATAATTCTCTACTAACAATAAATACTGAAATATCGTATTTTACACAAAAATTAAACTATTACAATTTTCTTTGAAAGATTTCATTTTGGTAAAAAGTTGCAAAGAAACATAATCACTTGTTGTGTTTGATGGTGGTGTTAAGAAGTAATTTGCAATCTTTACAAATACTATATATACTTTATACTATATATATTTTATTTACAATACAGTCACTCAGATAATATCAAGATTACATTTCGTCTAGATCTAGAACATTTTTTATTTGTGCAGCAAATTTTACCATGTGAGAGAAAAATTAGAAATGTACAATAATAATGTCATCATAACATAAAATTAAATAAAAAAAATAATAATAATAATTAAAATGACCTATAAAACCAATCATAAAATAACAAATAGAACAATAATTGAAAATAAAATCGTAAGTAAGATAAAAACTAAAAAGAAAAACAAACAATTGTTTTGGTTTTCCCGCCAGGAATTTTTTATTATTTATATTTGGGATTGTTTTTTTATTTTTTATGTTTATTTTATTTAAATTATTGTTCTATTTGTTATTTTATGATTGGTTTTATAGACCATTTTTTTATTATTATTTTTATTTAATGCTTTTAGTTTTTATTTTTATTTTAAACCACGTGATGATATTATTATTACTGCATGCTTTTAATTTTTTATGTGTGTCGGAGAAACAACTTCTTGAAATTCGTTGGAACCATATCTCACGCCGAGAACGATTTCGATCGCATTGTGGCATTCTAAATAATGCCATCGATGACCAAGCACCAATTAATTGGAACAATTAAATGCACAGAAATGTTCTGGCAAATTTTAAAATTTTCCAAACTTTGAAGAAACAGAGAATAGGTGCCCACACAACTCTACACAGCGGCGTTCAAACTTCAAAGTAGCGAGACTCCAAAATGGCGGTTTGTGGTCATGTGATCGTATGCTGACCAATAGCAGAGCAGCGTTGTCGGCAAATGCCGCGGAAAAGTCTGTCGCTACTTTGGTAATATAGGGCTTTACATAACGTAAATGAGTTCGGCTACAATTGACATTTGAATCGCAATATGACGGCTATGGCGTGAGTTGCACGTTAAACCAACTGTACTGTTCAATGTGCATGGCTGCATCAGGTTTTTACTGAAGAAATGACTTCCAAGTCATTCAACAGTTGTGGCACTGCTAGTTTAAAGCCCATCCACCACGGCAAGGTCATACCACATCAGATGGGAAAAATCGGTTTTTAATTGTCCTGAGGCCAAAACTACATAAAAAGCAACAATGAATCGTTTGTTAATTATCGCAAGACTTGCGCAAGACATGTTCACCGTTGACCGAATATGCTGTCCATCGTTTTCTGCCACACGTTGAAACCGAGAAACATGTTCCACAACAGATCGGAGTGTCTCATTGTGAATGTGTTGAGCAATCCGTGCCTTCAATTCAACTAAATTTCCAATCGGACCACTAAACACAACATTTTTCAGATAACCCACAGCCAGAAGTCACAAGGATTAAGATCTTGACGGCCAGGCTGTTGGAAAACGACGGCTGATAATTCTATCATTTGCGAAATGCCAAAGCTTCACTGGCTTTGCAATGTGCGAAGGAGCGCCATCTTGCATAGAAATGATGCTATCCACACATACATGCTGTTCAAGTATTGGAATGACGTGGTTGTGCAAAAGACTCTCCCAGCGTTTACCATTGACGGTACAGGTAACAGGACCCGCACGACCCATCTCCTCGAAAAAAAATAGCCCTACGATAAACGCTGGCGTCAACCCGCACCACACAGTTACCTTTGTAGAATGAAGAGGTACTGGTTCATGTGCGAACAGGTTTTCCGTTGCCCATATTATGCAATTCTGAGTATTGGCATGTCCTTGGAGATGGAAATAGGCTTCGTCTGTCCACAAAATGTTCCATGGCCATTCATTGTCCACTTCCATGCGAGCAAGAAATTTTAGAGCAACTTTAGTAACTTTCTCTTACTGGCAGGTCAGCAAGAAGCAACTCCTGAACATGGGTAATTTTGTAAGGATAGCAATGCAGGATGTTTCGTACAATTTTATGCACCGTGCTCACAGGCATGTCCAAAGTTCGGGCAATGTTTGCACAACACCCCTCGTCTCTTCCAGGACTGCTGTGGCCACATCTTCTACAGACTTCGAAGCAATTGGTTTCCTCCCTCTGCCAGATTTCACTTCATAAGAACCTCTCTCTTCGAATTTCTTCATCAATTTCTCCAGACCCTTGGCAGACATCAGACCACAGCCTTTTTTCATATCCTTTACTGTCCGGAACTTCTTCAGAGCTACTGGCGCACAGTCAACGTTCTTGTAAAAGAGCTTCACAAGCAGAGCGATCCTTCATTGAGAGAGTCATGACTACCTTCTCACAAGCAATATGAGGAAAACGCCATGTACCCCGCGTTTTTATAACAAATGCAATGTGTCGTGCACATGACATGTCTTGTATTTTGCATATTATGACGCTTAA
The DNA here is from genome assembly GCA_023159025.1 of Thereuonema tuberculata. Classification (NCBI taxonomy): domain Eukaryota; kingdom Metazoa; phylum Arthropoda; class Chilopoda; order Scutigeromorpha; family Scutigeridae; genus Thereuonema; species Thereuonema tuberculata. The sequence goes on from JAFIDM010009631.1 coordinate 299,762,406, forward strand.
AATGCCATCTATTGCTAACATTTGGAACTATTTTTTTTCTTATGCCATATCATTTCCTCTCTCTTCGAACATATTCAGTTCAAATTTCAAGTCATTCTGAGCAGTCTTCTTTTTTTTACAGCATATTGAAAGTTGAACTTTAATTATAATCACCCTGTTTGTGTGTGTGTGTGTGTGTGTGTGTGTGTGTGTGTGTGTGTGTGTATGTATTTTATTTTTTATTTATTTATTTTATTATTAATAATAGTGTAATAGAGTCCTACTAGGTAAATATACCTGTTATGTAGGTGCTGGGAGTTGTACAAAGATAATCTTATAAATAAAACAAAAACAAATAAGAACTATAATTTCAAGATGTTAAAAGTGAAATTACAGAATAACAAAATTTAGAAACAATATTTTATACCAAATACAAATATTTTATACAAAAATAAACTAAAATACAAATAAAACCATAATTCAAGTGAAAATCAAAAACAATTTCAATAAATAACCATTAGTAAATTAATGAATAATTTACTAATTTACCCATGCAATTTTTCCAAGTATTATCTTACTATATATTATCTTTTTTAAAGTTATTTTTATTTCTTTTTTTTAAATCATTTGAGAATTGATAGAATATTTTATTGATAATTCTATTTTTATTTCTAAGTCGAAAATTATTTTTTGGATTATCAAAGGCTAGTTTTATATATAAATGTGTATTATGTGTATTATTAACTTGCTTATTAAAACATAATTTATAAAAATTTTGTAAAATCAAATTAAATATGACTTTTTGCTGTGGAAATAATATTTTGTTATTAATTAGAATTAAGTTTTGTTGATCAATTTGGAGTTTGTCAAAATTAGGAAAAATTAAATTTATTAAATTTTTTAGAATTATATTAATATTTTTTAATTCATTTTTATTAATATGAATCCAGTTATCAATACTATAATTTATTAATTAGTCAATATATGCTTTATATATTACAATTTTAGTTTTTACTGAAAAAAATGTCCTTAATACTATATAATAAAAAATATATGATAATTGATTCACTCTTTTTAATATATGAGTGTAATGTGTATGCCATGTATATTTATAAATAGACCAAGATATTTATGATTGTTTATTATTTCTAAATTTTCACAATTACAGTTTATCATATCTTCTGTATTTTTATGTAGACATTTGAGGTCATGGAATTTTATTTGGGGTACTACATTTATTTTTTTATTTTTTGGATTAATTATCATATATTTAGTTTTATTCTTATTGATTTCTAATTTGTAATCATGTGTCCATTTAATAATATTTGTTAAATCATTTTGAATTTGTTCTTGTGCTATAGAAAAATTATTATTTGTGTTTATCAACAATAAATCATCAGCATAAGCTAAAATATTTGAATTTACAGGAGTTTTAAAAATTGTCTTAATATATATTAAGAATAATATTGAACCTAAATTAGACTCTTGTGATACACCTTTTTTTTAAGTTATATATTTTGCTTAAATTATTATCTAATTTGATTTTGAATTTCCTCTTTTTGAAATAATTTTTTATTATTTTAAATATTGGACCTCTTATTCCAATACTATTAAAATTCCTGTATTAATATATTATGATCTAGGCTATCAAAGGCTTTTTTCAGATCTATATAAATAATCAAAACGGAGTTACTTTTATTTAAGCTATTATTAATAATTTCATTTAAATTTTGTAATAAAAATGTTGTACTCTTTTTTTTTATATGCATATTGATTTTTGTTTATAATCTGGTATTTTTCAAGAAAATTATATATTGAGTTAAAAATATAAGTTTCTACAATTTTTGATAAATTTGAGAGTATTGATATTGGTCTATAGTTTATTATATCCATATAATTACCATTTTTATATATAGGAATTAACTTTGCTATTTTCCATATATCTGGATATACTCCTTTATCGATAATATTATTTATTAATATAGTTATAATTTCTGCAATATTATTATTGAATTTTTTAATATCCTCCACCATTACATTATTCAATCCAACAGATTTTTTTTTTCATATTATTAATTATTTCAATTATAACATTTATTGTAGGAGGGATTAAAACCAATGAATTGGGCAACTGAATAGTATTTGATTCTACAAGAGTTTTATTACAATTACAAACTTATACATTACCAATACCTTTAAAAAGTTAGCCGTAATATTAGTAAAAGTTGTATGTAATCCTATTCTTTGCATAAGTTTTTCTAAATTGTTATTTTTTGTTATATTATCTTTTTTTTTTATTACTGAGTTTATTATATTCCAATAAATTTCCCATTATTAATATTTTCATTTAATATATTATGATAGTAATTATTTTTTGATTTCCTTATATAACCAATTACCCAATTTCTTTTCCTTTTATATTCATCAAGATATTTTTTATTTGTTTTATTATTCTTATATCTTTTAAATAGTTTATCTTTTTCTTTAATATGGTTAAATAATTCGTCTGTCATCCAAATTGTTTTGTAAACACTTCTATTTACTTTTGATAAAATTGATTTGTTTGTCTCATAATTTTCATTATTCATTCTATCACATAAGCAAAAGTAATTTTTTTTTTTATTGATGAATACATTTCATAAATAAGTTAATTATTTTGTTTGGATCATCAATATTATATAATATAATTTTATTTATTGTTGATTGTAGTTTATTTAAAAAATATTCTTCATTCTTTATGTTGTTAAGTTTTTTATCTTTATTTTATTTGTGTTTATTAATTTTTGTTCAAGTTTCATAAGTTCTATTACAATCATATAGTGATCTGATATGTCATTTTCAATAATATTTCCAATAATATTGACCTTATTAGTTTTGGCAAAACAATTTTGGAATGAGATATGTTTGTTTTTATATCTCTGGTGACAGCATATATAAAATTCCTTAATCCGAAGTTGTTGTATATTTCCATATATTTTTGTAACATAACACTATTTTTGTCATCTAATAAGTTTATATTACCATCACCTATTGATATTAATGGATGTTTATCATTAACCTTCTTATTTAATTCTTGTATAATATTCTTTAATCCTATGATAAAATCTTTTAATTTACTTTTGGGTGGTCTATAAATTGCAATTAATGTTACTTCTATTTCTTTATTATGAGATGAGTTTATTGTTTTTTTTCTAAGATTACATATTATATTTTCAAAAGATTTTGATTCAATATTCCAACTATTAATGGTTATGTATAATAAATTAATAATCCTCCTCTTTTTTTATCACGTAATTTATATACTTTATTATATGAATTTAAGTTATAGAATTTAAGTTATAGAATTTCTATATTTACATTCACTTCTGCCAATATAATTATATCTATATTCCATAACCTGTTCTATGTTTGCTTTAAAATAATCAAAATTTTTCTTAAGACTACGGATATTTAGGAAAACAAGATTCAGATTAGTATCACAGCATTCAAAGTTATTAATGTAATGATCTTTCCAATTAATTAAACTATTAAATTTATTAGTTACAGGGAAATTACTTATTTCATCCATCTTTTATTCTATTTTATCTAGTTCAATTTCATTTTCGATTTTTTGAATTGCAGAATTTTCATCTTTTCGAAGAAGTATTTTCTGATTCTTGATCTACACAAATTTATAATTTTTTTCTTTAGCTTTTTGCTTTGTAAGCCAAAACAGTTTTTTCTTCTTTCTTGTCAGATTGTCATTCATGAAAATTCTTGTTACATCGTTGTTATGAAAAATTTCATCATTTGTTAATATTTTTTTCATTTTCGCTTTTTCTAACCATTCAATTTTTGAAGATAGCTTACAAAATTTTTTGATTATTGGTTTCACTTTAGAATGGTTTTTTGTAACTTATTGAATCTATGAAAAATTTCTATTTCTTTCATTAAGTGATTAGTGTTTAGGCTGTTTGATACTTATTCAATTATCTTAGACAGGTTTTCATTAGGATATTGCTGTATACCTGTAACCTCTATATTATTCTTACGTAGTTGACATTCTAAACTTTCAATGTTATTTTCCATATTAATAATTATCTCCTTATTAACTTTGTCTTGGTATTCCAATTTGATAAGTCTATTGTTCAATTTCCTTTCCTGTGTTGTTCGCCTCTTCTTCGCTTTCTCTTTGGTCTGACGTCATTCCTTAATGGCGTCCTGGGGCAGGCAACAGGAAACCACCCCAGTATCTTTCCCCAGGCGTTTCAGGGAATTCCTTAGAATTGGACCTGTCTCCGGACAGAATACTATGGATATATATATATATATATATATATATACAGTCGGACCTCGATATAAGGTCACCCGCGTATAAGGTCACTTTTCTAAAGTCCCGGCTAATTGAATAGGAATTCTATGATATGGATTATCGGATATATGGTCAGGTCTTACATACCATAATCGCATATAAGGTCACTTTTGTCTGTAATTTCAGAAATTTTCACGTATCTATGTTAGATGCAATTTTTTATATTCATAAAAGTTGGAGTTTGGTGTCAAACACATGCATTTCAAATTGCTTTCGGCATGCTGGTTTTCAATTTTCTACAAATAGTGTGGCTGAAATAACAGATGAAGATGATGAAGACGATATTCCTTTAGCTGTGTTAATACAAGATCTCAGAAATCGCGGCTGTGCTATAGAAGGGGAAAGTGAATGCGTGAGAATTGATGATGAAATTGCTACCATTTCTCAAGCTTCGATTTCCGAAATTGTTTCGCAAGTTTTAGATTCCAATGCAGTAGAAAGTGAGGATAACGACAGTGATACTGAAAGTGAAGCGGTGACACAAGCAGAATCGCTCAGAGGGAGCTGAAGACAAAACTTAGAAAAAATTGTACAAAAGATGAAATCAAAATCGCGACAGTCCTGTATTATGGATTATTTTAAGTAAGGTCAGTTGTACATCAGTACTTTGCTTGAGCATACTAGTAGCATACTATTTGTAAACAACTTTATTCCGAATTAAAATTAAAAAAAAATAATTTCTTTCTGATTCTATTAATTTTAATTGGTTCAACTAAATTAAAAAATTATAACCTAATAAACTGATATTTTTGTACATATTAAATTTTACAAAGAATTATACTGTATATATATAATGCTTATTTATTGACAAATGCGTATGAATCGGTTACAAGGTCGCCCCGCTTATAAGGTCACTTTCGCGAGGTCCCAAGGAGTGACCTTATATCGAGGTCCGACTGTATATATATATATATATATATATATGTAGATTACAAATGACAACACACAAAACGAGATCGTTTTTTCAAACTTTGTCCGCTATTCCCAATATAAAAGCATTTATTATTTTGGCATGGTGTTAAGTAAGCACAATCTTTTTTTGTTAATTTACAATTTTCCATCATTAAAATGTTTTACAGGATAGGATAATTTATTAATGTAGGAATACCCGACCCTAATATCTGTATTCTGGAAAACTTGTTTTAAACGATCGAATAAGATAGGATGATAGGGAAAGGCCGTCCATGCCAAAATAATAAGTGCTTTTATATTGGGAATAGCGGAAAAAGTTTGAAAAAACGTATAGTGGGGCATAACAGCTGCATCAAAACAGGAAACATAGATGGCTCTAATATTGCACATCATGTCTACAAGACAGGACGTTCTACTGAATTCAATGAATTTTTAATTTTGGATAATAATAAGAATAAAAATATCCGAGAGACTATTGAATCTTATTTTATTGTTTTATTGGGTTCATACAACACTAAAATACCTGATAGTAAATTTACAACTGCATTAATAACTGTGACTTTCAAAAAAATTCAATTATTAAGAAAAAAATAATTGTAGATAAAATAGAAGAACGATGAAAAGAATGACTCCAATGACGACATAAAGAACGAGATGACCTTTGGATCAGACAAAGTTTTGGACTGTTCCATTTGACGTAACTTCCAGAAGGAGTTGAAGTAATTTTTCACCTTATGATGAAGTCTCTGACGGGTGTTTGACACCAATTAGAGACTAAAAATATTTAATTACAATTTAATTATTTTTTTTGGTTGTTATTTCTTATCCCAATCTATATAAGTGAACCTTTCAAGAGTAATTGTGTGTTGAAGAGGGGTTTTCCGCAAAGGAACCCGAAACGCCGAAAGGCTCCTGGAATTTTAAGTATTTTTTGTAATTTTTTTAAATGTTTTTGTTTTGTGTGATGTCATTTTTAATCTAAATTACTTAAATTCACACACGTAAGAAATCCTTTCAATACATGTAAATATATATGTATGAAATCGGTAAGAATGGAAATAAATTTATTGATTTCAACAACTTAGGATACCGGTTAAGTTCAAAATATTGTATTTGTTTTGTTTTTCATTTCAGTGGCCCATTCGTCCAAGGATCTATTGGCATTACCGGATATTCTCTGCTTTCTATCTATGTTTCTTTTGGCTGCTAATGATCTGTCCTATATTTCTGTACGAAAGTGGATGGAAAATTATGATCTTCTTGACCACATGGGGCTACACCATGCTCATGCTCACTTTTGTTACAAAAGCCTTCCTGGTGATGTTCAATTACAAGCTGCTTTTCACGGAGAATAAACATCTTCCAGGTAATATTAAGTTTTCAAAGTAACGACGTATATACATATATATATCTAATGTAGTTAATGTATATATATATATATAGTTAATGTATAGTTGTTACCACTTTTAAAAAATAGACGATACAAAACGGTACTAATATACTAAGACAGAATAAAATTAAAATATTTTTGAATATAATTAAAATACCTCCGACCACGAAAGATAGAACGAAATAATGGAAAAGGAAAAATAAGCATGATGAAAACAAACGATATCTCGGAATTTCGTTAAGGGTAATTAATAATGCTTTTTATTCGCTCACTATCAACTTCATTACTTTATACTTTTTGAAACTAATACAAATAGGTCTTAATTGAAAATTATTTATAATTAAAGGAAGTAAGCAAATAACATAATCCCTTTTCTATGGAAAAATACTAAGGTGTTTAAGAAATAAACCTACTAATAAACTAACTATCAATGTTATTGTGGAGTGCTGCTGATTTTAGTATTACAAGATTTATATTATTGACAAAAGTACAGGTTTTATATTATTAACAAAATAACAATCATTTTTAAACTGTAAAATAAATAAATTTTAAATAAGTTTTTTAATGGATTCAATAGCTTTTTAAATCAGCATGCTAAGTGTAATTTCCAAAACTTGTAGATTTAATTTAATCTTTTCTACAATAAGAACAAAAAGAATTAGGCGGGCATTACATGGGTGAAAATTGGGTGTTCTGTGCAGGATGTTGGCTGGGAATTTCCTGGTCTTCGCGTGTTTAACCGGTTTCCCATCAAGGTATAGGGTTCGTTCAATAGTAATGCAACGCATTTTTTTTTTCAAAGTAGATTTGTTTTATTATAGTTTTAAATACATCATCTTGTTCCTCAATGTTTTAGCTACAAAAAACTATTTTTCAACATAATCTCCGTTCAATTCTACGGCCTTACGCCACCGAGATGTCAGAGATTGCATGTCTTGACGATACCACTCTACTGGTCTGTGCCTCAGCCAACTTCTTACTGCGTCAAGAACTTCCTGATCGTTGCCATATCGCTTCTCGCGGATTGCATCCTTTACAGGTCAGAATAAGTAGGTCCGAATGAGCGACATCAAGGCTGAAGGGTGGATAAGGGAGAAGAGTCCAGTGAAGTTTTGTGATTTCCTCGCGGGTATACAGTCTTGAGTGTGGCCAGGCGTTATTGTGGAGCAGAAGTTTGTTCACTTCTTTGTGGCCACGAACACGCTGGAATCGTTTCCTCACTTTCTTAAGAGTCTTCACATAGGCTTCTGAGTTGATCGTTGCACGTTGCAACATTGCAGCTGTGTGCGGCCGGCCAGAGCGCTGGAGATCAGACAACTTCCCTTTTCTTTCTTCCGACGACGACAGACGATTCGCCCAACGACTCACAGTGCTTTTATCAACTGCCTGGTCTTCGTAGACATTCTGTAAGCGCTTGTGAATATCTGTCACGGTCTCCTGTTCCGCCAAAAGAAATTCAATAACTGCTCTTTGTTTGGAACGCATCTCATTCCCAGACGCCATCTTGAACGCTACCAACAGAGTTGCCGCACAGCGGAGAATGATGAAACAATTTGAGAAAGTGCGGGAATGTTTGAAGATCCTGTACAGAAAATTTCAGGTTTTTCATCAAATATTAGCTGAGAAAAAAAATGTACTGCATTACTTATTGGACGACCTCGTATTTTGAGTTATTAGACGACCCAGGAAGAATACATCCACCCATCGGAAAATCACGGGCAGGTCTCGTTGTTGATGAGATCCCAACTTGGCACATCGACGGAAACGATAGAAGCTTGATCTCTTAGCACTTGGCAATTACCGTCTTACCTACGTTTTATTTACGGAAATAAACATTGATTTATATAAAAATCATTTATTCAATGCATCGAGTAGGCGATAGAATGTTTCTAATTAATTAAAACAGAAAGTAATTCATTTTTTTCATCTTGTTGCATTTCCTTGTATTCAGTTTCGATATTTCTCGTTAAAATTCGACAAACGATGATATGTTTCCGAGATTGCAAGCGCTAGCCGATTCAAATTTTCAGACCGGAATTCTATTACGAATTTGGTTAATAATGTAGCTTTTTCTGTAATCATCCATGAACCCTAGGGAAAAGATGAACTCTGTTCCAGAAAATCAATTTTGTAGTCAGTAATTTTGTGTAAACATACAAATCGATTGGACTCAAAGTTCTGCAATTCGCCACCAGAAGTGCTGCTCGATATCAAATCAACCAACCAGCCAGCCAGCAAAAAAATTAGAACACGTCCTAAAAACTACTAGCCGGAGGAATTCTCAGCACAGAACCACCCAATTTTCACCCGTGTAATGCCCGCCTTAGAATAACCGAATTTTTAGATGCAGTTTTATGTTGAAATAATATGCACTGTTCGTCTTACCGTCTGTGATAGAAGTAACTCAAAAAAAAAAAATCAACATACCACATTGAAATTTTACTGATACAAAATTGTCTCGTAAATGCGGATCTGTCATCCACTATTCTATTTTACACTTAAAATGTTGTACTGAAGATAACTCAAAAATGGTTTTTCGTGTGAATCTAAAATTTTAATGTAAGTTATTCGATGTAAGTTTTATTTTGATTTCAAATAAAAAGTTTAAGAAAAGTTCCGCACAAAAGTCAGCTTTCCAACTAATCATAAAAGTTTTGCAGTGAAGCATTTGCGGGGGCCTCGAGTATTAGAATAAGGATTTCAAATAAGATGCAAAATTTCTGTAGAAATGACAAAGAAATCTACTTTCAGCAAAAACTGAAAAAATGTTGTGTTATCTAATATTGTAGAATTAATAATAATAATAATAATAATAATAATAATAATAATAATAAGCAAACACACATGACGACAGATGCAGGTATTAGAGTCACGTATTAGAGCCACCCTCACATAAGCTGTACTGGGACCGCCCATTCACACATCCAAAACCATACATCACAACATACCTGACATCACACTTGTTGATAAGGTCAACAAACAGACCTATCTCATTGATATTGCAGTACCTATCAGCAAGAACATGCAGAAAACTCACGCAGACAAGATCAGTAAATACACAGACTTAGCACACGACTTAGCTCCAGAAGCAGTGGAGGCAGGACCGAGTACGTGTTGTAGCAATCGTGCTGTCCGCCACTGGTCTGGTGCCTCACACATTGCAACACAGCCTCAGCACACTAAGAGTCACAAAAACACTTATGCACAACTCCAGAAGGCAGTGGTACTCAACACAACATGCATAGTTAGGAAATTTATGGACACAACTACACATCCCTAATCAATCTTGTACACGTCTTTACACTTGGTCCTTGACCCCCATGTTGTCTTTGCTGGGGAAACCCAAGGTTTGAAGCTTTTACACACATAATAATAATAATAATAATAATAATAATAATAATAATAATAATACGCTACTGATCAATGAAGAACTTGGAATCAAACAACACCACATACCTCCCACTGCATAGTCACAATAATATATCCCCCCTTTGGAGAGGTCGCTTTAAGGGCCGCATCAGTGACCTTAGAAGAGACATATCCAAGCTTACACAGTACTGTGCAGGAAACAAAACAAAGAACTTATGTCGGAGGTTAGGAAGATATTCAAGCACATAAACACTCGCTCTTCACACTCGAACCATCATACCCAGGTTCAGGAATATCGCGACACACTAAAATAAAAACTGAGTGCACTTACAAAAAGATTACAAAGATACAAACAGTGCACTCTGCGCAAACAACAGAACAACACTTTCCAATACAATGAAAAAAAAATTCTACAGATCCCTTACATCTCCTTCTACTATATCCAACACAAACAAATACTCCCACCATTACATGAATACTGATCGTCTGTGTGGTCCAGTCCCATCCCCCACACTGACAAAGCACCATGGATCACGGAGGAACAACAACTCACTGAACACTTACCCTACATATCCTTCCATGAGATTACTCTCGCAGACATACAGACAGCACTAAACATGCATACAACTGGAAGGCTCCTGGTGCAGACGGCGTCCAGAACTTCTGGATCAAGAGGTTCACGTCCCTGCATGGGAAGGTAGCTCATACCCTCACTGACATAATCCAACACCCACAACATATGCCTCTTTTCCTCACACAAGGATCAAATAACTACAAGCAAGAATACTGAAACAGCACACCCTGCTAACTACCGTCCACTCACTTGCCTCTCCACACTTTACAAACTCCTCACCTTTGTCTTGCAGACAAAATCTACACACACATCGAAACACATAACATCCTTTCCGAACAGCAGAAGGGCTGTCGCAGGAATTCCCAAGGTTGTAAGGAGCAACTCCTTATTGACTCGGTAATCCTGCGGCAGGCGCGCGCGAAGAATAGGAACTTATGCATCGCTTACATCGACTACAAGAAGGCATTTGACTCAGTCCCTCATTCCTGGCTCCTACATACTCTTCATCTCTACAAAATACACCCCAAGATCACGGCATCCTGTATGCCGCGATGAAGAGTGGGAACACAACATTCCATCTATGCACCTCTAACACCTCCATCACTACAGTCCCCATTCTCATAAGGAGAAGTATTTTCCAGGGAGACTCCTTGAGTCCTCTTTGGTTCTGTCTCGCCTTGAATCCGTTAATCCACATGCTAGACAACATAAAACACGGTTATAGGCTTACCTCAGGCACTCTGAGACCCTACAAAATCACATACTTACTCTACATAGATGATATTAAACTCTACGCCACAAAACAACGCACAAGTTACTAATTTACTACAAGTCACAACACAGTTCACCAAAGACATTGGGATGGAATTTGGAATAGACAAATGCCACAAGCTACATATAACACGCGGGAAGACTACGAATTTGGAGGGTTTTGAACTGGACCACGGATTGGCCATCCAATCCATGGAAGAGGGAAAGATCTACAAGTACCTGGGCTTCCAGCAAGAGCGCTTCATTGACAATGCAAACATCAAAAACGCACCCAAGAACACATACCGTGGTCGCATTCACAATATCCTCAAAACCCAACTCAACGTCAGAAATTAAAGCCATCAACACTTTTGCCGTCCCTACACTAACATATTCCTTCGACATAATTCCACGTTCAAACACCGAACTCAAAGCACTACAACCCACAACACGCACTACATTCACGAAACACAACATGCACCATCCCAAGTCCGCCACTGAAAGGATGACTCTTCCCCGCAAGGAGGGAGGCCGAGGACTCATCAACCTCATCGCCCGACACGAAAAACAAGTGCACACACTTAGGGAACACTTCCACCAAAGAGCAAAACACTCCACACTCCATTTAGCCATTGTCAAGGCTGACACACACCTCACGCTCCTGGACCTCGAAAACCCTTCTCCGAAACGGACCACCCCCGACACCCACATTCAGCAGCTGCGTGAATTTTGGACTCGTAAGGAACTCCATGGCAGACATCGCCACGAATTCTGCCAGCCTCATGTCGACATGGAAGCGTCGAACAGATGGCTGACTAGTGGTGAGCTGCTTGGGGAGACCAAAGGGTTCATGATCGCGATACATTATATGTAAGAGTATATAATGAAGAATACTACTATAAAGAATATATGAGAACATATAATAAGGACTAATAACAAAGAATATATAATATATAAGATCATATAATAAAGAATAAAAATACAAAGAATATATGATTGAAAAGAAATGATTAACCATTGAAATAAAGATGTGGAAACTCAGAGCAGTTCACATTACGCCAATAGTTATATCGGCGACTGGAATTTTCCCAGTTAACACCATCAAACAACTGGGATTTCTAGAAGCAAGACATGTGGCAAAGGAAATGCAGAAATCTGTAAGTTTAGACTCGTGTCACATTGTAAGAAGAGTCCTTAGTTTGGAATAATTATTAATATTAATCTACACTACCACATAAGCAAATAATTACTGTATTATCACATTATTATAAATATTATAGACATTCAACATATTCTTATTTAATAAACTTACAATTTTGTTTGAAGACATATTAACTAACTTGCATATCTTTGATGTTTCTTTTTCATCTTCATTTCGATAAAAAAAAAATTATCTTTCATGTTTTATCGTCAGCCAATATTATAAATTCCTAGGTTAACACCACTAATTAATTCCAAAAACATGTAAAACGTTCTTAATAAACATAATAAAAGTAAGAGGAGGAAGACCTTTCTGAATAATTTATTGAGTCTTTTTAACTACTTTTGCGTTGCCTCAAAATTATTTATCTTACAATCTTATTTCCATCTTCTTCTTTTTCGTGTATTAGATGTTTTTCTTCTTTTGAAGATTATTTCGTGAACTGACAACCATATTGAAGTTGCTCTATTGTTTTCTGTAGATCCAGATTGGAAAACTACAAAACAGACATCAAATTCTTATTCTTTAATTATCAACTAATTCTTCCCATGGGATAAAACCTATCTTAATAAGCATTGTGTAATTTAAGTCAAAAGCAATTAAAAATATACTTTTTTTTTCAATAAACAAAAAAGACAAAAAACTGCCAATAAGAAAAGCAAAATGAATATAATTTCTTTTATGTAATTACCTTATTTATTTAATAAGCCTCAGAGAATTTCTAGAAACTTCTGGAAAAATTCAATAATTCAACTACAATTATTTATTTGCAGTGAAAAATCCGACCTTGGCGTTGTTTTCTTGGTTCTTCACTAATATTACAACAACGACTGCTTTCCTCATTTCCATCTCCTTCTGGACGGTGCTTTTGCCCAGTAAGTACAAACACAAATGGTTTTCAGATTAAATTTACCAACTTGTTTACAAGAGAAGTTGCAGAAATAAAATTCAGAAACTTTAAATTACAATCTTATTGATATTATCGAGATCAAGAATTAATTTCGAACTATTATTTCAGGATAAAGATTTCTTCGACTTTTTTTTTTTTTTATCGGAATAATTATTTTATATTTGTAATGACTAAAAAGCAATAATAAAACATACCATATCTTATTAAAAATTTTATTTAAAACATTTAAAAAGTTACTGTATACATTACATTGTCGGTTGATGAGAGCTTTCGGATCCTTTGTGCAGCGATCCCTTTTCAATCTTAAATTACATTGAGAGCGAATCTCTATTTGTATTCAAATGAGCCAATTCAGATTTAAAAATTTCAAATCATGTGATTATTAAAAAGCACTTCGTCGCTTATGTGGTCCCTCTATCTGACTGTGAGAATTTTTCAAGGAGATGAACTTCCTATCGTCTGCTACAAGTCCTTCTTTGGGGTCTTCGTAAGGAGTATCCTCTGTCGTCTGCTTTTCCATTTTGTCTACTTCTTCCATTCGTTATTTGTTCTTGGAGAAATGCTATTTTCCATCCTTCTTTTTCAATTTCTTTCTTTTCTCCTTTCTTTATTCCTTGAACCTGTAATTATCTAAATATTTTTTAACACTAACATTTGGTAGGCAAGTATTGTATGGTTTTAGTAACGAGATGAAATAGGATTCCATAGCCTCTCTTCCAATTTTTTTTTTCTTTTCCTAATATTGCGTTAAATCAACTTCATGTCCTGTGTCGTAAATGTGCTTGGAAATAAACGATGCTTCTACTTTAACTCTTTTATGGCACTTTTGTGGCATGATAATCTTTCTTTTAAAGTTTTTCGGCTATTGCCGCTATAGTAACAGTCTTTATTAATGCATGTTATCATATAAATTTTTGTTGTAAGGGTGTTGTATTTAATTTATTGTAAGGTTTTGGAAATTTTATTTTGTTATTCAAAGTATAACCTAATATGATGTCGTGTCTTCCATGATTTTCCTTATTTGTCTATGTAAAATGGGTTGATAGGGGTATGTTGCAAAAATTGATTAAGTTCTATTATTCGTCTTATCTTTTGGATTGTAAATATTATCTAAGGCTTGAGAAATAGTTCTATTTATGAATTTTATAGGATAACCGTTTTTATGGAAACTATTCTTTATTTTTATTATTTGTTTCTGAAAGTTATTTTGTAAATTACGAGTATTGAATGCTTTTTGAACTTTCATATTTATGATAAGTCTATGTCTTTTGACTTGAATTGGGGTTGAAGAATTGAATGATACAGTGGTGGTCAGAATTATAAGGACAACTGAAAATTTCACAGAAAAAATTTATTTCTGAAGTAAATAAAGTGAAATGTATACATAAAATGCTTTTTTATGCTAGAAATCATTGTAGAATGCAAAACATTGGAAAATGCAAAATATGAATGATTTGCCGTATTAAACAAAAAATGTCATTGTAAAAACTGGCCAAAATTATAAGGACAATGAATTTTTTTGGCCTAAAACATACTAATAATTAATAATCTCCCCCTTCTTCTCAATCACTTTCATCAGTCTTGACGTCATAGCGTTTGACAGTTCCTTAAGAACGTTTTTAGAAATGTTTTTCCAGGCTTTTTCGATGGAGGACATGACTTGCTTATTTTGATATTGAACTCCATTTTTGTATACTTCGTGTGCCAGAATACCCCACAGGTTTTCCATTGGATTTAGATCTGGGCTTCTGGCCGGCCAATCAAGTAATTTCACGAAATTAGCATCAAACCATGCTTTCGAAGTTTGAGAAACATATACTGAGGCATTGTCCTGCTGGAACAAAAAGTCTCCACTTGTAATTGACGGTGCTTCTGATAAAAGATTATTGCCCAATATGTAAATATAACTCTCAGACTTCATTTTGCCCTGCACTAAAACTATTGCAGTGGTTCCGCCAGTTGCGAAACCTCTTCAGACCAGCCACTGAGCCACCTCTAAATCTATGGTTTGCGAAAATTTCTTTTTCTTTACGGAGATCATACCAGAAGTAGCGAAAACCATCTGGTCCATCCACATTAAACTTATTCTCATCAGAAAAGATAACATCATCGCACTTCTTTTTCCATAGTAATGCATTTTTTGGCAAACTCCATCCTCAGTCTCTTATGAAGTTTTGTAAGAGGTGGTCGTGACATAAGTTTTCCTAACGAACCTTTTTTTCTTTTTGTAAAACATGTCGAACAGTTCGAACACTGCATCGTAAGTTTAATTCCCGTTTAATTTCCGTTGATGTTTGTTTTTTGGAGCAAGCTCGCCTTATTATCATTCTTTTCACAGGCACAGAAACAGAAGATGGCCTACCTATACGTCTTTGCCGTCCATATTTTTCGGGATTTTTAAGAAAATTATAAATAACCGTTCTCGATCTATTCAGCTTTGTCGAAATTCGATGTACAGTAAGTCCTGAACTTTTAAAAGCAACCACTTTCCCTTTCTAAAACTCCGAAAGTTTCGTACCTAGTGGCATGACTGAAAAAATAGAATATGACGTTCGCAAACTCTTACTATGCATTTATATCGTCTGGGAGTGCCGTGTGCTGAACAAAAAACATGCAAATTTTGCTTTTTAGAACACACAAATAACATTGTCCTTATAATTTT
Source organism: Thereuonema tuberculata (assembly GCA_023159025.1). NCBI lineage: Eukaryota > Metazoa > Arthropoda > Chilopoda > Scutigeromorpha > Scutigeridae > Thereuonema > Thereuonema tuberculata. The sequence goes on from JAFIDM010009631.1 coordinate 299,778,504, forward strand.
GTCCATATCACAGTGCTGTCTAAATCCAAAATACATTTTATGAATGTGAATTTCCCATATATTTCCATAAAAACTAATAAAAAATGCTGCATTTATCGTTGGTTTCCAGCAATAAAATTTGCATAATTTTCCAGCCAACTGTAACCAAGTTTGGCGATTTTTTCCCTTGTCCTTATAATTTTGACCACCACTGTATTACCTTATCTATTGCATTTGGTTTTTTATATGGAGTTAGAATTAAATCTCGCCCTTTATTTTGGATGAGCACATCCAAGAAAAGTAATTTTCCGTCTTCACTTTGCTCTTCCGAAGTAAACTGAATATTTTTGTGTGCCGAGTTAAATTGTTGTAATATTTCCATTTTATCTTTTTCTTCTTTTTTATTTATTATAATAGAAATATATCCACATACCTCTGGAAAAGATAATATTATTTTGATACTGAGTGAAAACTTTATTTTCTATAAATTGCATAACTGTTTCGGCTAATAGTGCTAATGAGGAGAGACCCATAAAGATGCCTATATTCTGTTTTACTATAACGTTATCCGCAAGAAAATATTGATTGTTTAAAATATATTGAATTAAATTAAAATATATTCAATTAAATTTTGAACAAATTGGTCTTGCTGCTTATTAGTCGTTAGATCTGTAATATCTTCCAAAGCTGTGAAGAGTAATGGTTTTGTTATGGAGGTAAAAATCTCAATGGCGTCGATAGACATTAAATAAAGATTTTTCTTTCCTTTCGTTTTTATTTAAGCATTAATAGTTTAAAAATCAGTTTTACGTATGTTGCGTTTTAAAATTTTATATTTCTAAAAAGCAATAATAAAAATACACCATGTAGATTCTCTCTCAATGTAATTTAAGATTGAAAAAGGAACGCAGCACAAAGGATCCGAAAGCTCTCATCAACCGACAATGTAATGTATACAGCAACCTTCTAAATGTTTTAAATTCAATTTTTAATAAGATATGGTGTGTTTTTATTATTGCTTTTTAGGAATATAAATTTTAAAACACAACACACGTAAAACCGATTTTTAAACTATTAATGCTGAAGTAAAATTTTTTTAAGAAAGAAATCTTTTTAAATTATAATACAAAAGTTTTTAAATTCTCCCTCTGCAGTAAAAAAAAAGTTTTAGAATAATTTAAACTATAATGATCTCCAAAATTCTGAAAAAATACGAATCCTATTTACCATTTAAAATTAAAAAATTCTTTAATTTAAATAAACAAATAAGTAGTGTAAAGGCAGCTAATATTTTCAATTGTATCTGCATAAAGATTAATATAATTCCTAAAACATTAAACATAAAGTCACCCTATATGAAAAAATATCCAAAATTTGATCAAAAATTTGATTAAAAAGTCACAACGGCAATATCTAAATATTAGACAAAATGAAGGAAACAAAAAATTAAAATATGTAAGGAATGCGACCGCAGATTTATCTAACGCCTTCAAGAAAATGTAGAAACCCAGGATTACATATAGATACTACAGATTGGAGCAAGAAAAGCTTTAAATACTTTCGAATAAATTAAAAATACGCAAAGAAGTATTAGAAATGTCTTCAAAAAAATGGAAATTTAACATCAACAAAGACAAAAATATTATTAATGAATCAGATTATGTAATAGATATATCTGAACGGTAGTACTCGAAAAAGGAGAGGCTTTTAATATGATTCCCAAACAAATAAAACCAGAAAACATAATAAGAATCACGGAACAAGCTAAATAGAAGTTTAATAACGAAAAGAAAGATCAAATAAGACAAAAAAAATGAGTCCATTGGCTCACAATACTTATATTAAGAAAATTAAAAGTAATATATCTCCATTGGAAATTGCTGCTTATAAGAAGCTAAAAAATAACGATGATATCATCATTATTATTATTACTTGGGGTGAATGTGGGCGGCAGGAAGCCAAGCACCGCGACCAGTAGATCTATTGTGCGAAACCCACGGAAATGAGGACAGATGAGAGAAAGACTGAGAAAGTATGGTGGTAGGCTCGCAGGGGAAACAGGAGAACCCAGAGAAAACCTGCCCAGCGCGGATCGTCCACCATCACGGAACCCACATGAGAACCGAACCCGGGACTCAGAGGTGAGAAGCCAGTGTCGTAGCGACAACGCCAACCGCGCGGCCTTGATATCATTATAGTAGAAGCGGACAAGGGGAACAATAGAGTTATTCTCAACAAAAATGCATGTAAGTTAAACACATTGTCAATAGATGGCTCCTTCTCCATTTTTATAAAAAAGTTGACCCGTGCGAATAATTCGCATGGTATCTTGATCAGTCACCGAATGGTAATGTGGAAATAAATAAATGAACAGATTGTCAATAGATGGCGCCTTCTACATTTTTATAAAAAGATTTTTAAAATAAAGTTTTTTAATGAAAACATTCATTTTAAACAATTTGTTTATTTTTCGTCATTAGCGAGGAACGTAATCTTCAAAATGATGTCTCAATCATTGATTTTGATGAAGTATTAAGGGAGTTACGGCGTACCGACACAAAAAACACCTTTGAGAAATAATATATAAGGATAAATACCTTTAAAACTTTATTTATTTTTTATGTGTATCAAAAATGAAGCTGCACACCTGATTAATAAGTAAAATAAAACTTAATTACAGAAATTAAAAAAATTAATTACACGATCATGGTTTCAGTTCTAGACAGAAGAACCATTTTCAAGTGAGAATGAAAATGGTTCCTCTGTCTGGAACTGAAACCTGGTCGTGCAATTATTTTTTTTTAATTTTTATAATTAAATTTTATTCTAGTTATTTATCATGTGTGCAACTTCATTTTTGATACACATTAATTATGTACAGCGCACGTAAAACCGTTCTTGAATTTGATGTTTTTATTTTTTAAGTACATAATTATTTTTCTTCAAAAAGTTTTTTAGAATTCTTAACCATTTAATTTTTTTAAATTAAGTAAATAAACAAATGTATAAGTAAATAAATAATTAAATTTGTGACAGATGTGATATCAAATTCGTAATTTCCTAAATAATAAGGATTTAATCATGATTTGTCATATCTTGCAAGAAATTAAATACAAATGAATTCTATTTGTTAGATTTATTTAATGTTTAAACTCAATTATAATAAATACAATATTTTTAATCTTGTATATTTTTTAAATTTGAAATTTAAGTTAATTTTGGAACTATATACTTTATTTTTGTATAATTTTTATTTGACGATAGTATTAAGCTAGATAATGTAAGTTGTTTAAAAAAACTCTTCAAATTTAGAGTTAATATTAATTAGCTTTCTCAGAAAGTGCGAAAGGTTGCGGATCCCTCTCTCTCTCATAAAGTGGGACCCCACAAAAGCAAACAAAAATAAGAAAATCATATAACCACTATAGCATCAAACAAGTTTTAGCCCTCTAGCATACATAATTGGAATTAAATTTATTGCACCAATTAATAGTGAGCAATAATATTTAAAATCCCATTTTATTTAGAATACAAAGTCCTTCATATACCGTAAAATATCGACTATATTCCAACTCTGAAAGTCTGGGACAAAATTATCTAACTACAGCAATTTAAAAAGCCAGTCTAAAAAAAGTCAGAAATACTTATTAATTGCCACTATTAGAAGTAGAATTCTAAAGAAATATACTTTATTTGCTAAGAATCGTCGCGTCGCCCGCATTAAGCTCATTGAGACTTCACCAAACAGTTACTCAGCACTAACATATACCGGTACTAAATTCTAAAAAAATTAATAATTTCGGTATTTTTTACTCTTAGATCTATAGGACAAAAGCTACTTTCAAAAATCCATTTGACAATGAACTCACTAATTTCATTAGCTATCCTTTAAATCTTTGGTTTACAAATATCATTGGAAAGTTTTGGAAAAGAAAATCATCGATTTTATTCCAGGAATATAACGTCCATGGGACGTCGAAAGCGAAAATGTTTTAATATGCAGTAATGCTAAAAGAATAAGAGAACTGACGCATAAAAAAAAATTTTAAAAAGTAAAATATATTAAAAATGCATATTTACAGTTGTAGGACTGTAAATCCTATAAGATCTTGTCGTCGATGATTACCAACATTAAGTTGGTCGAAACTGTCCTATAAATGTAAATATGCGTTTTTAATGTGCTAGTTAATCCGTGCGAATATTTCGCAGCAAAAAAACACCTTTGATAAATACAGTAGAACCCCTCTCGTCCGCCCTCGGCTGGTTCGCCACTTCGGTTGATCCGACCGTGCTCGAGCCGGCCGAACTTGTCCCCGACTCTAGGATGACTCATCATGCGTCGCGCCATTGTGTTGTTTACTTGCATATACAGTGACGGTAGATGGTGAAAACGCTCTTAAGAATCGCAAAACATTGAAAAAGCCTAAACTTGAACTGCTTGACAACGCAGTAAAATCCGTATATTTTACTGTAAATCCGTATTTTTCTGATAATCCGACCTTTTTTGCGTTCCGACCATATCCCCAGTCCCAAAGGTGACGGATTAGTGGGGTTTACTGTAATAAACAAATCCAACAGCTAAGCTACTGATTTTACCTGCTACTAATCAATTATTAGAAAAGCCAACTATTTCAGCACTATTCCAAAAAAAATGTTAACAGCGAAAAAATGCACGGAAATAAACAAAATGATACCAGGTTTTAAAGGGTTACCTAAAATCCACAAGCCTAAGGAAGGCCGATTGTACAAAATAACGCCGATTATTAATTGTAAGGAAAAAACCATTAAGTTTATATCAGAGCTGATTGAGAAGTTGCTTAACCGTATTGAATTCCGATCCAAATTTTCTATCAAAAATAGAGAACCGGTAATTGAGTATTTTTGTTCGAATATGGTAATACCCAACACTACTTTGATATCCCTTGATAATGTCAATTTATACACCTCTCTCACCCCTTCCATAATATTCCAAGCCGTAGAATTCTTGTACGAGAAGGGTTATGAGTACACACAAAGAGCGCACATTGTAGAGATCAAAAAACTGAAGCATCTCATCGACTTTTTATTTCATCTGCAATTTTTCACTTTCAACAAGAAATTTTATTTGCAAGCCTCAGGCGCCTTTATGGGGCTATCTTCGCCGGCGATGCTCGCTGAAGCTGTTTTGTGTTTTATCGAACACCAGGTAATGGCAATTGATAATATCTACCATCATGTGCATTTCTTTTGTAGATATGTAGACGATGCTCTTTTGATCGTGAACAATCAATATGTTAATGATATTCTCGCTGATTTTAATATGTCCCGATATACAGTATACTATGGAAAAGAAAGAACACAGTAAAATGCCATTCTTGGACGTCCTCATTAACAAGCAAGGGAGTAGGTTTGTAACTTCCGTTTATCGCAAGAAAACAGATGCCTTAGTCACGGTCAACTATTTTAGCTCAGTACCTGAAGTTTATAAAAGGAATTCTATTCACATGGCTATCGATAGAGCTTTCAAAGTATGTTCTACCTATGAAATTCGTGTCAAAGAACTCGACAACATTAGACGCATTTTCGGGAGAACGAATTTCCTGATTTATTTGTTGACCAATGCTTCAATGCCTTCTATAGAATTGCAAGGGCCAAAAAAGAATGCATCACGCCCATAACGATGTCAATTGTAATAAAACAAGGAGAAAAATCAATAGTTTTGTTTCCCTTAAATTTGATAACGGGTTATTAAAGAGGATAAAACCCGTCCTAGCCACAGCAGATATTGGCCAACCAACACTTTAAGAACCTTTTTGAATAAGAAACAAGAAAAACGTTCTAGGGAGGCTTTATTAACCCTCCGTCGGTCGCAATAGCCTGACAGGCACAGCACAATTATTTTTGTTCTCCTCTCCGCCGCTAAAGCGCGTAGGGCTCCGGCCTTCCAGATACTCGCGTCTTTTTCAACGGTGTTTGTGATGCAGATATCTAACCTTTGTGGCCTCTGAGGCCATTTGCGCCCGAACTCGTCCGTTTTTTGAAGGTTCGTATTTTGCATTGTTTATCATCACAGTTGTTTATTTTCTCATTTCATCAATGAAAAATACTAAAGTTGAGGATATTTTATATATAACTGTTCCATACCTCCTTCGTAGGTTTTTTCTCCTACCATATGTATTGTGATGAAAGATCTCCAACATCTCTAAAATAAAATGTAATAATAACTTACATTTATTCGGACATGACATCAATATAAAAAAGAATATAATTGAAAATTACTTACAAAGAATTGATATGAATACAAGTAAGGAAGAAGATTTTGTCGCTGAAATTAACAAAGTGAAAACAATCCTCAAAAAGAATGGGTACAAAGGGAAATTTATTGATAGAGTTATAAGAAAATACCATTCCTTTAAAATAAAAGAATTAGAAACATATAATGATAAACGATTTTTTATCCCTTACTTGAACAAAAACAGCTTGCAACTAAAAGAAATTTGTAAAAGATTCAATTTTAGAATTGGCTTTGAGTACAGAAATAAAATAAAAAATATTTTATGTTGTAAACTAAATCGAAGTGATAAAAAACACGAGATGGGAATAGTGTACAAGATAGAATGTTTGAATTGTAAATTGTTCTATCTTGGAGAAAGTAAAAGAACGGTAAAGGAACGTATGATAGAACATGGCACCTACATACAAAATCAATTAATAGATAAGTCAGAGTTCGCTGAACATTGTAAGAAAAAAACGCACTGCGTTAATAGTGAAATTAAAATTTTATGTGTGGAGAAAGAAACAAAAACACGATAAATGATTGAAAGCATGTACATTCGAAACACCACAGAACAAAATATCAATAGGAGTGATGGACTTGAAGTGAATGAATATTTTGTCAGAATAGCAAAAGTTTTTATTGAGAAGCTGTGTGATAATTGCAATAATAAGGTTACAATAGAAGAATTGGCAAATAACTAACAAATAGAAAGTTTTTTATGAAATTGTTAATTAATAATAGAAAGTTGTAATATTATTAACAAAATGTATATGTACAACATGTAATAATTTAATTGTTCAACAGAATTTTCACTAACTCTTTGTAAAATAGGCTTGAGGAAGGGGGAACGATATTCCCCTGAAAATTTGCTTTATCCGAATAAATGTAAGTTATTATTACATTTTATTTTAGAGATGTTGGAGATCTTTCATTGAGGATATTTTGTGGAAATATGTTGGTTTGAATTCGTTTTCGTGTATTTTCATTTGAAGAAGATTGAAGAAGATGAAGAAGTTTGAAGATGACTGGAGTCCCAAGCAGCCTGCAATTCCTCTTAAAATGTATCGTCCCATCGATGATCGGGAGAAATCCCTCCCTCCCCCCCCCCATCCAAAAAGACGTAGATGCATCACCTGCACTGCAGAAACGGACCACAGATGGATGTCGAACTGCGAATGCTATAGATGTCATCAAGCGATATGCCTGTCCTATGCAAATATGATCTGCCAAGGCTACACTTAGTGGGTCAATGCACCTCCACTGCTCAATATTCCAACAGTGAATCCGAATAAGGCTTATTTTACCTGTATTTTGAGTTTTATCAATAATTGCAAGGATTTATGATTGTTTTAGTAATGAAAACTGAAGGCAATTTGGTGCTTCATCTGAAATTTCAGTCTTTTTTGTAATACTTATTTTGAGTGTAATAAACAAGGTTTTTTCATTCAAATTTGAAATAGTCTTTCTTTGTATAGCCTAATGAAGGTCACTAATCATTTTAAGAGCGTTAGAATTGCATCAATTAATTGCTAAAGGTGATTTTCTAACAGGCGCCTGTCAGGCGCATTGCGCCCGAACTCGGGAGTCCAGGAGTTGCGACCGACGGAGGGATAAAAACGCAGGGAGCTATATATGGCATCAGATGTGTTCCAAACATGGGCAAACCCAATGGTTGTATTTATATTGGGAATTCCGGGCGAGAGCTGGGCACGCGCATACAGGAGCATATTAATGCTGTTAAAAAAGGAAATAGTAATTATAGCACGGAAGTTCATTGTCGAAGCACGGGACATTCATTAAATACTAACGAGGTGATGATCCTCGGAAATAGAAAATCAAGATATCTACGCGAATTTTATGAATCGGGCATGATTAGGGTGATGCGCAGCTATAATCAGGACCTATCCACCAGGAATGTCCTGGAATACGGTTTATAGGAGCAACCCTGTAGCGCCGTTAGTTTGATGCTGCAGACGATCATTTCCGCTTACATTCGTCATTAGCAGTGAACCTCAATACCTCAATCATTGATTTTGATGAAGTATTAAGGGAAATAAAAAAACACCTTTTAGAAATAATATATGAGAAGTTGACAAATTTTTATGTTATTTATTGTAATAAATCGTTTATTTTTATTAAAATATAAATCTTTGTTTGTTTTTTTATGTGTTCTTATTAAATAAACGATGAAATATCATTTTAAAGTGCATTTTTATTCAAAAAAGGATATATTTGAAGTTTCGACGCTATAGAATTATTTGAAATGTTGTTTCGCTTTCGAAAGATAAGTTGCTTCTGTTAAAGTGTGTCTATATTTTTATAAAAAGGTTTTTAAAATAAAGTTTTTTAACGAAAACATTAACTTTAAACAATTTGTTCTTTTTTCGTCATTAGCGGGGAACGTTATCTTCAAAATGATGTCTCAATCATTGATTTTGATGAAGTATTAAGGTAGTTATGGCGTACCGACACTAAAACACCTTTAAGAAATAATATATAAGGATTTTACTTTTTAAAAAAAAATTATGTTTGTCGGTTCTCTTATTCTTTTAATGTCACAATTTTTACACACATTAAAATTTAATTGAATTATACAGTAATGTATAAAATTATTGTCTTAAAGTAATTTAATTTAATAATTTCTGAATTTTCCTGAATCTCAGCTAGTAGAAATCAATATATTTATATATACTGCATATGTCATATATTTCTTTTGTTTTTTTTCAAACTGACTTTTTGAAATAGATCTTTAAAAATTACCGAAATTATTACTTTTTACAAAAGTGTTCGCAGTATGTGACATAGATGGAAGACAATGAATTCCATTACTATCAGTTTTCTTAAAATCTCAAAGCTCTTAATTTCAATACAAAAACGCCTGTTTTTCCATTCTATTTCAGTATTTACTGATACATTTTTTGCGTTGTTTAGTCAATAGAGTTTACTTTCTGTGCAAAGTTATTTGTGCAGAATGCAACATGAGAATTAAATATGACAGCTTTTCTTTCCAAGAGATTAATATTTTTAAATTCTTTAATTCTTTTTTTAAATACCTTTTCAGAAATGCACAAAATCCATGCAATCTCCTTTGGAAATATTAATATCCATGTCATGAATAGTATTTGGGCTTTGCTGGACTTATTGTTAAGCTCAACACCTGTACGGCTCCTACACTTCTACCAGCCTTTTTTATTCTTGATGTCCTACGTTGGATTCACCTATATCTATTATTTGGAAGGCGGGACGGATTTCAGAGGAAAAACATACATTTACGTTAATATTGACTGGAATAAAACAGAAATAACAATACATGAAGGCATTATTCCCAACTGTATCATCTTCGCTGGATCGTTCTTGTTTACTTGGCTTGTGACACAGATTCGGCGATGGATCTCTTACAGTTTTTGTCAAGATGATTCCATAGAGAAAGCCAACCTCTGCAGTCAGGTAAGTCAATGGAGTCCACATTTACTTCAACTTCTCACATTTCCGATCAAAGAAAGAATTCCCCTACACAGTACATGCATTATCTATCTTAAAAAAAAGATGCATCTTCATTCAAGATATTTTAAAATTAATATTGGTAACCCACCTTAGTTCCACCTTAGACTACTTTGTGTCAGAAAATAGTTCTTCGTAGAAACCTCGTGAAAAACCTCGCAGACAGTTATTAGTTTGGAACGGAACGATCCCAACACAAATTGTCAATAACAGAACACATAAACTATTATTTCTTTCCGGAATTTTAGAAAATCAGCAGATTTATCTTGAAAATCTTTCAAAATAGCGGAGGAATAGAAATATTTCAACTTTACGCTGTTTATATATTTTAGTTTAGATTAATTTAAATTATATTCTTCAGGATGTTTAAAAAAAGTTCCTTCAAAACTTGTTTCCTAAGTTATGTTGTAATTCTGGAATTTCTATCTTTTAATATGTTATTTGCTAGACCTCGGAAAAAGCCAGTGTAATTTTTTTTGCCTCCTTTATTTAAATGTATGAGTTTTCTCCATTTAGATCATTTTTTTTAATGTACGACATAAGTGCAAGGCTCACAACTCAAAATCGATGTTTATCTTGGAATAATAATAAGGCAAGTGAAACAATTGAGCATGTTAGCAGAAGTTGTACGACTCCAGTGTCTAGTATGGATTATATACACAGATATAACAATGTGGCAAAGATCGTGTATCAGTCCCTCGCTGTAAAATATGACTTAGTAAGTTTGCAAACACCTTACTACAAATATAATCCTGATGCAATTCTTGATAGTCAAGCTGTACTGGGATTAATCAATCATCACCGATCAGACACTTATGTCCAATAGGCCAGACTTTGTATTGCTAGACAAAACACAGAAAATTGCCGAGCGCATAGATGTTACTGTGTCTCTTAATAATAATCTTCATAAGGCCTCCGCTGATAAAATGAATAAACACATAGCTTTAACTCAAGAATTAACAATTATGCGGGGTTTATCAAGAATCACAATAATGCCCATCGTCATATGAGCTACAGGAGTTGTGCCTAAAAATCTGGTTCAACAACTCCAGGAGCTTGGAATCTGCCATCAATTGCCATTAATTCAAAGGGCAGTTTTATTAGATTGCTTCGACATCGTGAGAAAACTTGATCGCAACAGAAAGTATTGTTTGGAATTTTCCCGCATTTTACGTAAATTAAAAAAAAACTGAGAAAAGTTGAATAATAATAATATAATAATAATTATAATAATAACCCGCCATGTTCTCTTTGCTGGGGAAACCCAAGAATAGAAACATTTACATAATAATAATAATAACTGAAATCAATGCAATGATTATCCTATATCTATTAAATATTTTTAGAAATACATTTATTCCCAAAATTCTTTCTCACGCTTTTTTAAAAGGAAATTATAAATTATAATGTTGATCTCGCTAGATTTGCTTGTTGGATATTTACTATTCATAGCTAAGGGGAAAAAAAATGCTTCTTTATTATCAGTGGGAAATGCAAACAAGGCCCAAGACTGTGCGTTTCCAAATGGAATGAACCCTATTGATAAGAAGCCAAAATTCTTAAAAGGTTATTTTGCATTGTCTTAGTTTATTTTCTGATTTTCTAGTTTTGAAAATCATTTTCAAATCTTATAATTGGAGGATTCAGAGTTAAAGTGAACCAAGTTCCTAAATTTCAATTCGAGAAAAAGACGTTTAAAAGCTCTTAAGAGGGTCTATAGGAATGATGTTTATTATTTTAATGCTTTTCAGACAGTAAGACATTTATTCGTAAATACATAACATTTTTTATAAATATAAATCATCACCTATCTAATGAGGTAGTTTACTGAAAATGTGAAAAAAATGGACTTGGTACACTTTAACTCTTAACTCTCCAATTACCAGTAGATAACCGACTAATTATTATAATAATTATTCTGTAGTTGATAATTTAATCTAATCTTTCAATTGAATTTGATTTTTACCTTAATGTTAATTTCAATTTTATTCTTCATTTGCGCTTTATTATGATGTTTTGAAATCATTTATATATCTTAAGTTTTAATTCGTAAATTTCTCAGTAAGTTCTCTAAGTAATTCTTTTGTTGAGATATATTTGTTGTAATTAAGAAAATTTGCTACATATCTCTCAGACTACAATTATCAGTTATTACTCGTAAAACAAATATCCCAGAACGATCACAAAAGGCGATGCTTCCATTTGATGGTTCCCAAAAGCTAAAGATGTTTAGGGGTTTCTCGAATAAACTTCAGTAATGATGTTCTTCTATTTTGATGGTGCTCCTCCGCTGCTTTTATTTTTTATGGTCTTCACAATTAGGGCATTATCATAACTGTTAAAAAATAAGGTAATATTCTATGAAATGTCACCTGCAGAATTAAGGCTAATTTTTTTGTTTTTATTTTTTGGAAGAGAAAGATTCGTTAATACATACTATTATCAACACGGTGAAAGATGAACCTCCCAGAATGCAAAGCAGATTATAGATTGTCCTTTCCTGGTCTTTGGCTAACATTGAAATAAAAGAGAAGCGACCTCTTCTCTTTCAATGTTAGCGAACGGCCAGGAAGGAACAATCTATAATCTGCTTTGCATTCTGGGAGGTTCATCTTTCACCGTGTTGATAATAGGAACGTTCCAAAACTCCGGTATTGTTGTGTATTTAAAGGAAATTATAAATTTCAGTGCGACTCCGCGACTCTGCGGAAGCACACCATCAAAATAAGGAAAACGGTGGTCTAAGAACTACCACACAATCGAGGGTCATACCAAAACGGAAAGTATATTTTTTTGGGTGTTTTTCTCAACGAAACATCCTGGAAACTATCATACCTCATTTTACTTAACCTACAGTTAATTAAAAGGAAAATGTTTGCAGTTTTTTTTTATGTTTTATTTCGAAACGAAACATCGTAGAAGGAATCTTACGAATTTCCCGCCAGGTGTTTTTTTTTTTTTCTTGATTTAAAAATTTCGATATGCGCCGCCCGCGAAAGAGTTCCAAGAAAATCTCGAATTTTCTTAAAAATACCCCAAAAATCCATAGTTTTCCAACGATTTCATTCCTACTATGTATCTACGAATTGTTTCGTTCAAAAAACAAAAGGAAATTAATCGTAATTCTATAGGTGTGATTCCATAGAAAAGAACCAAAAGTAAATACAGTAGAACCCCGCTATTCCGAAAATCCGCCTATTCCGAACAGAGTTCAGAAAAAATACCGATTTTTTTAACTTAAAAACAGGAGAAATTAAAAAGACGTTCGTGTAAAAACGTTCATTTATTGTTGTACAAAGAAGTTAAATAGAGATATACATAGAGCCTAAGCTTGATGAAAATGCCTGAAACCAAATTGGAATGAAAGCTGGTTATATGTCGTCTGCATTTATACAATTCTGTAGAATCATTTTTCACTACTAAACACAAAAAATAACTATTTTAAACACACTTAAGATGTAAAGTCAGTGTTTTTTTTCTGACGAAGAGCACTACAGCGGAAATGCAGTAACCCGGTAGTAATTCTTGGATCGCGGGAGGGAGAGGGGGGGTAGGGTGGGGTGATGAGTCGTCGAAGGTCACTGCCCTTCCCTTCCGACTTTCACTGAATCTGTTCCCACGAGCCGATCAACGCTGTATAGAGCCGACACTAACAGATGTCACCGCACTTAATTTACGCCTTAACAAGTCAATACGTTGATTTTATTCATGAAATCCGCCTATTCCGAATTCCCGCTAAATCGAACAGTGTTCGGTCCCAATTAGTTCAGAATAACGGGGTTCTACTGTATTTAAGAAAAAAATAAATTGTCATTCCATTACTTTTTTTCTCTAATCTTGCTTTTACTCTTTGAAGGTGGAAGCGGACATAGATGAGACGCAGTCAAATGAAACCGCCTAAATATAAAAATGGAAGATTCTTTACAGATACCCTTAACTATGAAGACATAATATCTATTAAATAAGAACTTTAAGCGAAGCAGTGAAATTGTTCTTCAAGGATTTCAAACATAGTGGATTCACATTACTCTAGAATAATCTATTATTATATGAAAATTAAACCACATTTAAATCAAGAAAAAGCTTCCTGAGGTACTTTTTATTTTAGAAAATTAGCATGTAGGTAGATAGTTAGTTAGGTAGGTATATATAATGTACTCTGTTTCTAAATATTTTTAATTTTTTTTTAATTAAAGTATCATTACAGAATAAACAACCCACATGAATACAAAGAATTAATATTTTTATTTTGATATGGTAATATTTAAGTAACCACCTGCAATATACATTATATATTTATATTGTTTTGCAATATATTTTGTAAGCTAATGTGATGTCAGTTTACCTTTATTCTTACTTAACCGTTTCCTCTCCTCACAGTCTACGATTTCAGCACATAAGCACTTGACATGACCGTCATATACCGTGCATCTTGCTTTAACATGCGGCCAGCATTCTACTACAGCACATTTTTCCATTTTTATACAATTTTGTAGCTTATCTGCCTCTTTTTCTATTTCTTCTTCAACCTCTTTCTCTGTGGAAAATACATGTTGTTCTGGTACTACGTCGTCGCTGCTTATGACATCATAGTCTTTTGTTTCTTCCATAATTATATCTACCCCTCTTCCTGTATCTTGATCAATGTCCTCCTCTACAAACTCTTCCTCTTCCTTTCCCTCTTCAGCTACCACTTTCTTGTGTATAGGTATCAAGTCCTCAAATTCATATTCTTCAAAATCTTTCGATGCTTCGTCTACTCCCTGTTCATCCGACAGTCCTGGATACCTTTCAAAATAATCAACCTGCTCACCAGTCGCCTGCTTGGGAGCGCTTCGGAGAGAACTGTTTCCACAGCAGAGGCTTAGAATCAGCAACACATTTAGGAAATTCGCTTTAAGAACTCGACTACAAAAAAGAAAAAGAATAAGAAACTAGAATTATTAAACTATTAGGGCAAAACTACATAACACGTTTTAACACATTAAAATTTGAGACCAATGTTCATCTGACGTCTCAAGATAAGCCTGTTTCACGCTTATTAGGCGATCATCAGTTGAGAGTAGTCAGAATGAACAAAGCAGGTCTCATAACGGAGGTGTATTTGAGGTTGAGTGGGGAAAGAAATAGAACCTCCTTGAATATAAACTAAAAACATTCAAAACACATTAAAAATAAAGAAAAAAGAGAATTCATGTGCTGGGCTCTGCCAGCCTCAACGAATTTCTTATGCGCATCTAAATAAAAGAAAAGCGCCTAAAAGTGTTTTTTTTTTTTTTTTTTTTTTCAAAGTCTATTTTCCTTAGTATCTTGTTCTTTATTTTTATTTTTACAAAGGAAAAAGATTACATAGGAAAAGCCTCCTCCAGGAAATTGCAATTTCATTCTTTTTCTTCCAAATCATGGATTTTAATTTGGAGTTTGTAATTAAAGTTTTTCTGACACAAAATAAAGAGACACACTTTAAAGCGAGCATCTAAAATTTCCAATAATGTCATCTTATTTTTCGAAAAATTGTAAGTAATATCATGCGTTTCATCTTAATGAATGAAATTCCTATTGTGATTTATTGTTATTTGTGTTGCCATATATCTTGTCCTGTTATTTCCATATATATTATATATATACAAATTTGTACAAACAATTAAATGTAAACGGAGGGCTTAGGAACATTTTCATGAGTGGGGAGGCAAATAACAAAAAAAAAAAAAAAAAAAGAAGTCAAAGGATCTTCACGACAGGCCTATGCAGGCCCAAGGGCTCGCAGGAGGTAAGGCTCCCTGCGTTCTTGACCAACGGGACTAGCTTGAGGTCGGGAGGTCAGCTCGACGCCCGCCCGCCTTTAACTTCCGGGAAAGAAACCCGGTACCCATTTTACAGAGGGCTGGGTAGGCCCTAGGACCCGTTTGGAGGAGAATGGAGCGTGGAAAAAAATCCCGCTCTCCGCCGAGGCCGGGAATCGAACCTTCCATCTCTAACCCGCAGCCAAGCGCCCTTACCCACTCGGCTACCGGGCCCACAGGCAAATAATAACTGCAGTAAATTATTAAATAAACAATAATTTAGCTTTAATAAATTAATAAAATTATTCACATTTAGGCTAGATCACTGTTTCGCAGGTAAGTATCCCACTGGGGCCCATTCCGGCACAAGGGAGGGCTGGAAGTAAGGCTCCCAATGGTTCAGTGACATCGAGATGAGGTCGGGTGGTCAGTCCAACGCTCGCCCTCCTCTACCCCTGGGAAAAAAAAAACAGGTGCCCATTCTACAGAGGGCTGGGTGGATCTTAGGACCCATTTGGAGGAGAATTTAGCGTGGAAAAATTCCCGACATCCACCTCCCTTCAACCAGCGTCTTACCACTTGGCTACTAGGCCCACAAATCAATATTAAGCAATAATCAATCATATAAGTTTATTAATGAGTAATAATCTATATTACTAAAATCGTTTCTTTCTCTGTCTGTCTGTCCGGCGCAGTTTTCTGTGAGAATGAAAAGTAGAAAGAATTTTTACAATGAAACATCCGTGACAGGAATCGAACCTGCAACCTTATGATCCGAAGTCAGACATCTTACCCATTAGGCCATGGGAACTACAGCTCTCTTTATATTGCTTTTTTGATTTATCTGTCAAAACTGAACTGACTTTGACTGAAAAGTAACAATCTATATTACTAAAATCTTTTATTTCTCTGTCTGTCTGGTGCAATTATTGTAATTTACAAAAATAGAAATAATTTCTACAAGTTATCTACTGGAATCCAACATGCAACCTTCTGCTTCGAAATTAGACGTCTTAGGCATTAGACCACAAGGATTACATTCTAATCTCTATAAAAAATAAAAATATATCACAGATATATGTTTCATACGCTGATTCTAAAAGCAGTCGTGAATTGAGAGAATATATACATCAAAAATTAAAATAAAAAAAAACTTTAAAAAAATTTTAGTTTTATTTTACTTGATGTAATTTGTGTGTGTGTTTTTTTAATAAATAACAAATTGTTTTCCGTTACATACGCGAGGCTTCCGGAGCGAAGCGACGGGTAGCCGACTAGTTAGTAATTAACAAATAATTTATTTCCATAATATTTGTA
>JAFIDM010009631.1:299795739-299811677 GCA_023159025.1 Thereuonema tuberculata
AAACTTGAATCATATAGTGCGGGCATTTAAACATCCTGAATCAACAGAATAAATGCCTCGTATTGGCTATAGAGGTCTCTAAATGCATGTAGCTACCTTTTCAATTTAGACCTGAAGAAAGATAACTTATAATTGGAGATTTTATGGATTAGCACTTAGCACAGTCTAGCAAAAACAGAATTAAACTATAGAATTTCCGTTTAGTTTGTGCATTTTAGGGGTAGGTCAGAACTTAATGAACTTATTTTCGAAAATTAGGTTCTTGCATTACCATAATGTTGGTGTGGGTGTTTAATAGGAAGTGCAAATATTTGTAATTTAAAAAATATATATATTTAGTTAAGGTTATTAAAAAAGATTTTAATTTTTATGTTTATGGTAAAAGTATTTTAGAAGTTTCTGTGTGGACTTTCACTTAGGAATACTCAGTCGTCAAGTAATCATCAGTCATTTTATTCAACATAACAAACTGATACGCTCGTATACTTCAGTTCTCTGACCATTCTTTACCAAATATGCGCATTAAATGAATCAAGTTTCTTGTTTTTCCTAATTTTATTTAGCCTACAACCCGAAATTTAAACTTTATCCGTCGGTCTTTTAGGGTTTAAATTCTTAATAAACTTGAATCATTCTCCTTTTTTATACCACACCATCTGTGACTTTTTATAAATACTAATTTATTGAGCTTTTTTTGGCTTTGAGAAAATATGTTTAAATCTAACCACTATTATTAGTCTATTAATTTCAATGTCTGTAACTTTTTTGAATGTACTTATTTTTTGAATGTACCCCAGTGTAGCCTAGCTAAGTTACAGTATCAGTAGGAAGCAGCAGTCATTCTAGCAGATATTAACTTATATAGCACATTCGATAATATGGTACGATTTTTTTTTCATTTTATAAATGATCTAAAATATATATAGCTTAGTAAACCTTATTTATGGAAAATCCGTAACTTAGTGGTTAGATTCGCCGACTGCTGCTGAGATATCCCGGTTTCAAAACCCATGTTTTTTGGGTTTTTTTAAATAAATTACTATCCAGTGGCGTACCGTCCCGAACCCTCCCCCCCCCAAAAAAAAAGCCAGAAACCTAAGTACCCACCAGGTATCTGCGCAATATGTACGATGTTCTAAGCAGCACTGTTTTCTGTAGTTCTGATGATGTTATTTCATAAACTGCAATATATTTTGCAATCGGTTCGTAAAATTTTTCGAGATTGTTCCAAGTGCCCCAATGATGATGGGGATCACTGTCGTGTGTTTCATCCAAAGTTGTGTTGTTTCAATCACCAAATCCCTGTATTTTGTAATTTTTTCCAGTTATCTTCAATTCTTGTGTCTCCAGGGATTGCAATGTCAATTATGTAGATATTTCTGTTTGTTATTCCTGTTATATCTGGCGTATTATGATTCAGTGCCTGTTAGTTTATATTCTAAAGTCCTATAAGATCTTGACTTCCTCATTTTCTAAAACTTTTTCAACTTGATGTTCCCATGATTTTTTAGATGCTGGCAAGTCATATTTTTTGCATAATGCCCAGTGTATTAATTTGGCGACCCGGTCATGTCTGCTTTTGTAGTCCGTTGTGCGATTTTGCTGCATTCACAGATTAAATGCGAAACACTTTCAAGTTTTTCTTGGCATAGTCGGCAGTTTGGGTTATCACTGGTTTTCTGGATTTTTGCTTTCATTATATTTGTCTGTAATGCTTGTTCTTGTGCAGCAAAAATTAATCCTTCAGTTTCTTTCTTGATTGCACCCAACTTTAACCATGCCCATGTTAGATCGTTGTCATTTTTGCCTTCAGTAATTCTCATATGTTGTCCATGCAAGGGCTTGTTTTTCCAACTATGTAATTTTCTTTCAAACTGCCATGCTTTATATGCTGTTTTAGTTTCTGTTGATTTAAAATATTCTCCCAAATATATGGCATATGTACGAGGCATATGTTCTGGGTGTTGGATTATGTCAGTGAGTATAAGCGCTAGCTTCCCATGCAGGGACGTGAACCTCTTGATCCAGAAGTTCTGGACGCCATATGCACCAGGAGCATTCCAGTTGTGTGCATGTTTTAGTGCTGTCTGTATGTCTGCGAGAGTAATCTCATGGAAGGACATGAAGGGTAAGTATTCAGTGAGTTGTTGTTCCTCTGTGATCCATAATGCTTTATCATTGTGGGGGATAGGGTTTGACCACAGAGACGACCAGTATTCATGTAATGCCTCGCTAGTGGGAGTGTTTGTGTTAGTTATAGTAGAGGAAGATGTAAGTGATCTGTAGAATTTTTTCTCATTGTATTGGAAAGTGTTGTTCTGTTGTTTGCGCAGAGTGCACTGTTTGTATCTTTGTAATCTTTTTGCAAGTGCAGTGAGTTTTTGTTTTAGTGTGTCGAGATGTGTATTATTATTATTATTATTATATTTATTGTTACTAGTTCTTACTGTACTCGACAAAAATAAGCTAAACGTAGGCAACTTTAATATACATATGTACAAATATATATAGAATTAAATCAGGAAATTATTTTAACTTTTAAATTATGTTACTGCCTAATATAAAATTTTAGAAAATTACCACTTAGCTGTCTACTTGACAAAAAATCACTTGAAAAACTATACATTGAGATTCTCACAGACGAATCCGATTACGGAGGATCAATTTTTTAATGCACTTGAGAAAGAACCATATCAACGTCGATGGTTTGAAACGTGGTGATAATTTTTAAATTATTTAGATTATTTTAATTGTCATAGTTGAACATTTAGATTTTAATTCATTTGTATTAAACTTTATTAATTTTTGGCCTCTCACCAGGTGCCTATCTGCAGATCCCTAGGCCTTTTAATAATTTAACATGTTACCAAATGTAAATTTCCTTTATCAATTTGAATCGCTGCTAGTCGTAATTCTAAATACAATTAATAAAAACAAACTTTACAATGCTCATTTGCTAATCATTTGGATCCTAATCAATGGAAATTTTGAATATTGACCATTGGAAATTAATTTTCCCGAGGAAATCAAGCCATGCAGAGATGAATGGCTCTGGGGTCGAACTTTACTTGGTTAGATGATAAACTTTATTCTCGGATCTGCCAAGTTTCATCGTTCGCTTTTTTAGATTAAATACAAACAGCATTTAATAATTATAAATTATAATTCTATATACTATATGACATCTGCTTTGATAGCTAGTTGGAGCCAAAAGCCCATTTCACTCCGTAAGATATTTAAAAAAATTAAAAAAAAATCATCTTTAAACTATTTCGATCAAAATATATATTGGAAAATATTTCTTGGTGTATAGTAATCACTCTTGACACAGAATGGTAGCCATGGAAGAGAATAGTAATAGTTCAAAGGTGACTGCTGCTGATTGATGGCCTTCAAAAAGTATAAAACAGCTGTGCATTTATATCACTTGTAAATACAAAGACTCATTCAACAGCAAAAGCTCATTTCTATTAGAAATGTTTTAGAAATGTTCTATTAGAAATGTTTACCTGTCTCTTAGAGCAGCCATCAGCGTATAGTGGTCATCTTTCAACATGAATAAAGTGTCTGATAACCAAGTCTCCAATATCTCAAAAACAAAACAGATTACATTAAAGAAAAAACAAACGAAGAATTATAAACAAATTTAAAGACTTGTGATAGAGAATCAACGTTTGATAAATGATTCTATTAAGATTTATTTCAACATTCTTTAGAACCACTTGCTAGTTACAGAAAATTATATTAATATAAAATTAAAAGCGCGTATATTATTATATTTCTTGTTGATTGATAAATTATATAAAAATTTAAAGTAACCGAAAACAGTGGCTTCAGTATTAACATAAGCAGAAGTTATTACAGATGGAATCCTAGCCCTTTGAACTAAAAAATTTAAAATATATCAAATATTTATATATTTGATAGCTTTAAATTCAGTTTGGAAAGAAACTTAAAATATAACGACTGTAGTACATTAAATGCTTCCATGGTTTTTTTATTCTCTGGATCTCTACTATTAGTATAGTATGGACCGAAATCAACAAAGATTTTTTGTAATATAAACCATTAGTAAAAATATCAGATTCAAGAGCAGCACAATATTCTTAATCACCAACAGACGGACATATGAATTTGGACTTAAAAATTATTAAATTGAAATAAAATATATATATATACTAAAATTAAATTACAAAACGCTCTTGTTTTATGTTCTATTTTCTCCGATGCACATTAATATCTTCTATTATTAAAAGTGGTTAATTCATTTATGTGTTTGAAATGTTTTCTTTTAATTATACACTCGATTCCGTAATGAAGTTATTGCTATTTTTTTTTTTAATTCAAAGAGAAGTTCGGATATTGATTAATAAAATGGAGTTCTGCTTTGTACTGCTGTGATGAAGAAAAATACAATTGATAGGTTCAAAAACGTATTTTACTCAGTCAAAATGTTGTTTTTATTCTTAATGATCTTATGCAATTAAGAACTGTAATTTCTGAAAATGGCAAATTTAGATGAACTAGGGTTGCCATATTTTGAAGATCAAAAAAGAGGACATTTGTGCCGACAATTTTTTTCCCTTTATTTGCTACAGAGAAAAACGTACCCAGTTTACAAATCATGCATTCACCTTCAAAATCGTCTCTACCCCTTCTAAAACAAGTATTTCTTCTGTAATTCAACAGAAACTTTACATTTCCTTTTCGGCATTTTGTCGCACACGAGTATCCGACAGGAAAACCCAGACATTTTACCAAATTTTAAAATTCCGCCCGGACAGAAATTTTTAACTTAAAAAAAAGGACGTGTCCGGGAAAAACCGGACATATGGTAACCCAAGATGAACATCATCATCTTCCCCTTGACAGCAAGGATACGAACTTTGTTAACGATTGTACTCAATCAAGTCAACTAGTGACATCTATCGGTAATATTTCAAACTATAAACAAACAAAAATGTTCAAATGAGGTGTTTAATAGAGAGAGAAATAGGATAAGAAAAATGTGAAACTGTTAATTTTTAAAATTTTTATTATATTTTATTTGATTTTTTTTTTTTTTTGGAGGGGGGAGGGAGACAAATTTGTTTACATAAGGATGCTTCACAAAAAAAAGTAAAATCAATAACGATCTTCTTTGTTGTTGTTGTTGGTTGGTGTTTTATGGCGCAAAAGCAGCTGCGGCTAAGCTGCGCCAAATCTTCTTTTTAAATTGAAGTTTCAGCTTCCTAGAATAAAAAAGTTTTATTTATCTTAATCATAGACGAAATAACATGAATATTTCGACCTCAAGTTTAATTTTATTTTTTTTTATCCTAACCTCTTTCTCTGATCATATTAAGAATTACAAACTTCAATCAAAACCTATAAATTCCTTTGTTACTTCCCATATAACTACTACGAAAATTTGAAAAAATTGTCTAATTGCAAATTCATTAATATTCCCTTCTATTTTTATTTATTATGGTCAGTTCATAAGAATTCAGTTCATAAAAAAAATTTCATCTGTTTTAGTAAAATGTAGTTTTTTATATTATATATATATTCTACTAAAAACAGGTAAACTTTTTTTTTTTTTACGGCAGAAACGGAATATTACTTCATTTCTGACCATATTTCTATTTCTGTAAGGATAATGCCCATTCATCCTTGCTTCATTAGCGGCACCTAATGTTGATTTTAAGTAAAATAACCAACAATATTTAAATTATATTGATAATTATTATGAATATCGCAATTTCTTTTTATTTATTTATTCATCTTTTTAATTTTATTTAATTTAAAGAAAATTAAAAATAAATAAAAACAAAATTAATTTATAAAAATATAAAAAAAAATTGAAAAATTAAAATATAAATTTTTATTCAAAAAACAAAATTAGAAAACAAGGGCAGCATAAGAATAAACAAATTCTTATTTATTAGAAAAATACAAGGTATCCATAAAATAACTTTCCCTGATTGGAGGCATCTACAGCGAAAACTAATGAACGGAATGAAACCAAAATTCAGGTATAGTCTATTGAGGGCATGGGGAGAAGAATTCTGCCAAAAAAAAAATTAGTACCAAAAGTCACCGATAGGAGAAAATTCGGCGCTGTCGAAACCAGTAAATTGGTGAATAATTACAATGAACGCAGCAAAAAGGATTATGAAAGTTTATGAACATACAGTATAGTAATGAATGGAGTTTGACACTCACAGAAAACGTTCTGAAATAAAACAATAATCTTTAAACAGCAATCTTTAATCATCAATTGCTTGTTAACAATCTGTTATCAACATTACAGATATTAATCAATCATTAGGGTCCTCTGGACCACGTGCAACATTTTCAATGTGCTGATCTTTCTTGTGTACAACATATTGCATCCGGTATATGACGTTCTCTACTGCTACGCATAAAGTGTCAGTTTGGATGTTTGTAGCCCTCTAAAATTTCCAACCCCACGTCCTCGTCGTAGAGGGTGGAAGCAGATGTAGTAAGGAACTCCCAGTTGGAGGTCCCGAAACATGTTGGCTAACGAGGCTAGGGTTCTACCCATATAAAGGTGGGAGGTATCGTGCCGAGGACTGAATGGTACAAGGGTAGCGAAAAATGTTGTGCCGCAAACGATCCCTTTGGGGCGCCTGGCGAGTACCCCATCTTATGTAGCTTTCTGCTTGGAATAGGGGGATTGCCAAGTGGTGACTTTTTATTTCCCCCGGTAATAAAATTTTTATAGATAAAAATAAAAACAAAAATCAAGGGTTAGGGTCGCCTTCGGGAAGTATCTAACCATCAAAAGCAGCTACCACGGTAGCTGAATCTAGGGAAGAAAACAGTAATACTGGGATCTCCCAACAAGCAATTGCTTTAAATAATGAAATACAGAAGAGCTTTTTCAAGCTCTCAATCCATACACAAAAAATGCAATTGGGTTCATAAAAAACCCTAAACAAATTGTAAACGACATCATAGAACTAAAAATCACAGAGAACCATCAAATATTCTCTCTAGATATCCAAGACCTCTATACATCCTTAACTAATGATTTAGTAAATCAAGCTATCAAGTTTATTACAAGTAATAACCCTTTACCTTCCCACAAAAACAAAGATCTTATAATGGACTTGAGGAGACTAATGGATCAATAAGAGATATTAATACCAATTTATTAAATAATAAAAATAACTTAATAATACAAAACTATATAGAAATATATAATAATCTCGGCCTAAGAAATTTTATTTTTGCAGTAACCATGGACATAAAAACAAATATATCACATTCTAAAACATGCAAAGCTCATTGTTTTGCAAAAGCAAATAAAACTAATATTATTGGAAGCATTATTCAAAATGACATATCAGATCATTATATGATCATAATGCAACTCATGAACCTCAAACCAAATTTATTAAAGAAAAATGAAATGAATGTATATAACAAATCTAATAGCATAAAAAACGAAGTATATTTTTTAGACAAATTACATTTAATAACAAATAAAGTAATGACATATAACATAAATAGTCCAAATAAAATGATCAACCTACTAATGAAATGTATTCATCAATCAAAAAAAAAAAAATAGACATTTGAAAGAAATAAAGGAAAATGAAAAATATATGACAAATAATTTACGCTCACCAAAGATAAATAGAAATATATATAAAAAAGTTTGGATGACTGATGATTTATTTAATCATATTAGAGAAAAAGATAAACTATTTCAAAGATATAAAAACAATAAAACAAATAAAAAATATTTTGAAGAATACAAAATGAAAAGAAATTGGTTAAACAGCTATATAAGAAAAAGAAAAAAAAATTACTATTACAATAAACTAAACGAAAATATTAAAAACGGAAAAAACTATTGGAATATAATAAATTCTGCAATAAACAAAAAGGACATTATAACTGTAAATAACAATCTGGAAAACTTATACAAAGAAAAGGATTACAAACCACTCTTACTGAAATGGGAAATTACTTCACAAACATTGGTAATGTTGAAATTTGCAATTGTAATAAAAATCTCCTAAAAACAAATACTACCCAGTCTCCTAACTCATTAGTCGTATTTCCTCCTACAATAAATGAAATAACTGAAATAATCAAAACTATGAAAAATAAGAACTCAGTTGGCTTAGATAATATCATGGTAGAGGATATCAAAAAATTCAATCACAATATAGCAGAATTTATGACTATATTAATAAATAACATTATTATAAAAGGTGTATATCCAGATAAATGGAAAATATCTAAATTAATTCCCATCTTTAAAAATGGAAATTACATGCATATAACAAATTATAGACCAATTTATCAAATTTATCAAAAATTACAGAAACCTACATTTTTAACACAATATATAATTTTATTGAAAAATATCAGTTAATAAATAAAAATCAATATGCATATAAAAAAAAATGGAATACAACATCATTATTACAAAACTTAAATGAAATGATAAATAAAAACTTAAACAAAAGTAATTTCATTCTAATTATATATATAGACATGAAAAAAGCTTTTGATAGCCTCAACCACAACATATTACTATAAGAACTAAATAATATTGGTATAAGAGGCCCAATGCTTAAAATACTGAAGAACTATTTAAAAAAAAGAAAATTAAAATTAAAATACAAAAATAAAAGAAGTAAAATATATAATTTAAAAAAAGGCGTATCAGAAGGATCTAATATAGGTCCAATATTATTTCTAATATATATGAATACAATCTTCAAAAATTCAAATATTTTTGCTTATGCAGACGACTTACTGTTAATAAACACAAACCAGAACTTTTTAATAGCCAAGAACAAATATAAAATGATTTTATAAATATAATTAAATGAACGCATGACTATAAATTAGCCATTAACAAAAACAAAACTAAATATATGATAATTAATTCAAAAAATAAAAAAATAAACATTATACCACAAATAAAATATCATGAATTCAACTGCATACATAAAAAACCAGAAGATATGAAAAACTGTAACTGTGAAAATAGAAATAATAAATAATTATAAATATCTAGGTCTATATATAAATAACAAATATACATGGCATACTTATTATATTCAAATATTAAAAAGACTAAATTACCTATCATATTTATTTTATCATATCAAAGACATCTTTCCAGTAAAAACAAAAATTATATTATACAAATCATATATTGACTAAATAATAAATTACGGCATTGATAACTGGATCTATATAAATAAAAATGAAATGAAAAATATTAACAGAATTTTTAAAAAAAATAATAAATTTAATTTGTTCTAACTTTAACAAACTGCAAATTGAACAACAAAATCAAATTTTAGGAAATAATAAAATATTATTTCCTCAACAAAGAGTTATATACAATTTAATTATACAGAATTATTATAAAATATGTTGTAATATGCAAGGAGATAAGACACATACGACAAGAAAAAAAAGAATATGTATAAAACAAGTCTTTGATAATCCAAAAAATAACTTCGGACTAAGAATTAAAAACAGACTAATTAATAAAATATTTGATCAATTTTCAACAGAAATGAAAAAAATTGAAAAAATATCTACCTTAAAAAAAATAATATATAGAGATATAATATTTGCAAAAATTGTATGGGTTAACTAATTTAAAGAGACAAAAAAAAATATATTTTATAATTATTTACTTTACATTCATTATGTACTAATATGATATATCTTTATCTTAAATCTTTTTGAAATATTATAATTGTTTCATTTGTACACTTAAATGAATATTAAGTAAATATGAACTTTTTTATAAATAATCTATATATATAAAAATGAATGTATCTCTGTTTCTTTCTTTCTTTGTTTCTTTGTCCTTTATACACTCCTAGGTCCTTTGACCTATCTGGACAAAACTTTGCAGAATTACTCTTTAGGACACTGCGGAAAAGATAGGCTACCTTAGAACCCAGACCCACCCCCCAAAAGGGGTTGAAAAGGGGTAAAAGCCCTGAAAAACCCAATATCCACCTGGTGGTGAAAATAAGAACTACACAAATATTGTGTAAAGTGAAAAATTCGCTCTCCTATGGGGGGCAGGGACACCACACTTGGGTGGGAGGAAGCCAACACAAAGGCTGAAGTGTCCCACCCCGACTGACACCGGGACCTTATATTTAGGGTCCCTTCTCGGGCCCCCAAGTCAATTGCAAATAAGGAAAAATTCGCTCTCCTGTGGGGGGCAGGGACACCCCACTTGGGTGGGGGGATGGCGACACATGGGCGGAAGTGTCCCACCCCCGATGGACACCGGGACCTTATATTTAGGGCCCCTTCTCGGGCCCCCCAAGTCAATTGCAAAAAAGGGAAAAATTCGCTCTCCTATTTGAGGCAGGGACACCACACTTGGGTGGGAAGAAGCCAACACAAAGGCTGAAGTGTCCCACCCCCGACCGACACCGGGACCTTATATTTAGAGCCCCTTCTCGGGCCCCCCAAGTCAATTGCAAATAAGGAAAAATTCGCTTTCCTATGGGAGGCAGGGACACCACATTTGGGTGGGGGGATGCGACACAAGGGCCTAAGTGTCCCACCCCCGATCGACATTGGGACCTTACATTTACGGCCCCTTCTCACGAGCCCTTTCTTTCTTTGAGTGGCATTGCAACGCATGCCGGGTACAGCTAGTTTAGAATAAATTATATTTAATAATCGAATTATATTAAAGTTAAAATCAATCGTCAATTAAAATAAGGAAGAAAAAAACAATGCAAATAGAAGCAGTTCTCGACTTTCGTACATTCTACTTTCGTATAATATATCGTACTGTATTTAACAGTTAGATTTTTATCAATATGTATCGATACTTCCATGTAATGACTCCATCCTCCTCATTGATTATTGGTCATTGTCCCTCCCCTCCTCTCCGACATTAGTCACGCATCACAGGTTCAGTCTTGAGTTAGGACATGTATTTATATGTTGTTTCTTATCAGCTTATGTTAGCACGTGTGTTGTCAGTTTAGGTACATATCTGTTTTGGTGAAAAATTTCGCCCTTATCAATTCATAAACATGAGTTAAAAATGAAAAAACAACAGCGTTGATATGGACAAAAAGAAATCAAGGTCTCACAGTGGCGGATTTAGCACTTGACAGGCCCTAGGCGCAATTCAATTTTGAGGCCCCCTCTAAATATTTTCACTACCCCTACACAGTGGCGTACCAACGCCTTTGGGGGGCCCGGGGCGGGAGTTCCATTATTCCACAACCAAAAAAAAAGGAAATACTTCTTGGATGGATGGGGCCCCTAGGCTGACTGGTGGGGCCCCCTAGGCTTGCTTTTACAACCAAAAAAAAAAAGGAAATCTTGCTTTTACAACCAAAATAAAATAATTTGTTTTTATTTTGAGAGCTAAATTTTGAGGCCCCCCTTGATTTATGAGGCCCGTGGCGCGCGCCTTCTGCGCCTATGCGGAAATCCGCCACTGAGGTCTCACAAAGTCCATACGATCGAGACAAAGATGGACGTAATTAGACGTTCTGAAAGCGGCGTATCTTTTGTTTCAGTCGGTCATTCGTATGATTTAAGCCGACCGACAATATTTTCAATCCTGAAAAACAAGAATAAAATTAAGGAATATATTCAAAATTGTCGAAATATTTCTTCAAAGATTGTTGAAGATATCCATTGCATAGTAATGGATGAAATGGAGGAATCTTTGACTTTATGGATTGAAAATCAACGTCTAAAAGCGTCCCGTTGAGTTTATCAATTATTCAAGCTAAGGCTCTTAGTTTGCATGAAGATTGGAAGAAACGATTAAAAGAAGATTCTGCTACGGAATTTATGACAAAGTCTCGTTTGACAAATTTAAAATGAGCTCTTTACATAATATTAAATTTACTGGTGAAGCTGCAAGTGAAGATAAGAAAGCTGCCACCAAATTTATTTCCACTTTCTCCAATATCATTGGAGATGGAGCTTATTCTTCTTGCCAAATCTTCAATGTAGGCGATTTGGGATTATTTTGGAAAAAGATACCTGCACGTACATACTTGGCAAAAGAAGAATCAGTTGTCCTTGGGCATAAACCTTCTAAAAATAGATTAACATTGTTACTTGGTGGAAATTTAGCTGGTGATTTTAAACTGAAGCCAATGCTAATTTATCAAACAGAAAATCCCATAGCATTGAAGGGAAAAGATAAAAGAATGCTTCCAGTTATTAGGAAATCAAATACTAAAGCCTGGGCTACTACACAACTTTTTCAAGATTGGTTCTCACATCATTTTGTGCTCGCTGTTATGGCAATATTGTAGTGAGAATAATTTACCATTTAAATCACTCTTACTCTTTGACAATGCTCCTGGACATACAAAGTCCCTGCAGAATTTATATCCGGAAATTAATGTTATGTTTCTTCCTCCCAATACCACAAGCGAAATACAGCCCATGGACCAAACAGTGATAGCTACTTGTTAAGCAGTATTATATGAGGAGATTAATGAATCAAGCAATCAAGGCAATTGACAAGAAGGGGGGGGGAGGGATTTGATGAACAGATTTTTGGAAAAATTATAATATATGGAATGCAGTAAACATTATTGAAAAACGAAAAAAAAGTAATGATACCGACAAAAAGAAATCAAGGTCTTATAAACTCCATATGAAGGAGACAGAGATAGACATAATTAGACGTTCTGAAAGCGGTGAATCTTTTGCTTCAATCGATCGTACATATGACTTAAACCGATCGACAATATTTTTAATCCTGAAAAACAAGAATAAAATTGTGGAAATATTTCTTCAAAGATTGTTTTAAAAAGACATGGCATAGTAATCGATGAAATGGAGAAATCTTTAACTTTATCGATTGAAGATCAACATCAAAAATACGTCCAGCGAGTTTATCAATTATTCAAGCTAAGGCTCTAGTTTGCATGAAGATTGGAAGAAACGATTAAAAGAAGATTCTGCTACGGAATTTATGACAAGCAAAGTCTGGTTTGACAAATTTAAAATGAGCTCTTTACATAATATTGAATTAACTGGTGAAGCTTCATGTGCAGATAAGAAAGCTGCCAGCGAATTTATTTCCATTTTCTCCAATATCAATGAAAATGGAGCTTATTCTTCTTGCCAAATCATCAATGTAGCTACTGCAGCTACTGCACAACTTTTTCAAGATTGGTTCTCATATCATTTTCTGTTTGGCAATATTGTAGTGAGAAAAATTTACCATTTAAAGCAATTTCACTCTTAGACAATGCTCCTGGACATCCAAAGTCCCTGCAGAATTTATATCCGGAAATTAATGTTGTGGTTGTTCCTCCGAATACCACAAGCGAAATACAGCCCATGGACCAAACAGTGATAGCTACTTTTAAGCGGTATTATATGAGGAGATTAATGAATCAAACAATCAAGGCAATTGACAAGGAAGGAGGAGGGGGCTACATGAAGAGATTTTTGAGAAAAAAATATATGGAATGCAATAAATATTATTGGGGACTCGTGGGCTGAAATAAAAGAGTGAACAATGAGAGGTTACTGGAAAAAAATCTGTCCACAAATGATGAATGATTCTGTGGACTTTGAAGAAACTCTTGAGGCTATCACAACTGAAATATTCAATATAATGAATGAATTAAAATAGATGTCAACAACGAAGATATTGATGAGTTAAAGCTATCATACTCAGAACCTTTGTCAAATGAAGACTTGATTAAACTACAAGAGATGAATGAAATACAAAATGAAGGAGAAGAACCTGATAACGAACTCATTGTTAAGACTTTGACAATGAAGAATATGAACGAAGCCTTCATGCATCTTGACAAATTTCTGACCATCATGGAAGAATGTGATCCCAATGGAGAGCGTATATCTCATGTAGGTAGGGCAATAGAAAAAGACACAGCGTTTTACAGAACTCTTTATCAAGAAAAGACAAAGAAGAGTACAATTCAACTATCTCTTGATAAATTTATGAAGAAAAAAACACCAGATACTAATCAATAAATTGATATTTATTTATATGCTAACACACCTCATTAAATAATAAATAGACTATTATATCAAAACACTTTTGGATGGGCTATTTTTATATTGCTCTAAAATTTTGTACATGTCAACTGTCGTACACATTTCAGGAACCAATTAGGTACGAAAGTCGAGGACCGACTATAATCATTTAATAAAATAGAAAAATACATCAAAGAAAGAAAGCTTTAAAAACAAAGCTGAGGCAACAGAGATCATTCAAACAAAGCCATCATTGATTAAAAAAAAACCACCAGAATTAGATGAAAATGCTCAAAAGAATCAAAATATAAAAGTCTATAGAATATGAATAAATATATAAAACTTAAGCACGTTCACTACTACTAATTCTATGGTACTTCATTTTTTCGAAGTTTAATTAATTATAAAATGAAACAGAAAATGAAAGAGTACATGAAAAGAAAAGTTACGGAAAGAAAAAAAAAATACGACGCATGAAAATTAAATAAACAAAATTAAAAAGAATTAAAATATAAAATAATTAAATAAATAATAATTTTATCATGTATTACTTTATATTTCAATTCTTTTTCAGACACTTTTATGTAATTTTGTTTGTTTTTAAAGCTCTTTTTTTCTTCGTCTATGCTGTTTCAGTTTCTTTTTATTAATTATTTGAGTTTATGTATCTTTATTTCTTTCTCCTTTTATTTTTTTTTAATCTTTCTTTTGTTTTATATATTTATTATTTTTGTATTGCATTGGCATATCCTTCATCCCAATAACGCAAATTTTTAGTGACTTTCTGTTGATGAAGCGTTGCAATTATTAATGCAAAGACCACGTGGAGCGCTGCAGTCGACATACTCCTTACACATTTGCCTTTGAAGACGAAGGGGTATTTGGTGTTGTGTAAACGGGATTAACGATATTAAGATTTTAAACGCTATCAACGTTTATTTATATTTTGATTAATATTGAAGAATCTGCAGGTTTAAAGGTGCATTTCAAAGATTCCATAAAAGTGCGGAAGACGGATTTTAGGTTTTTTGTTGTGGAATCGCTGCCACCTCCGACTTTTGTCTATGGGATGTTATTCAAAGACTTCAATGTGCTTTTCTTTAACACTTCTATATTTTTGTTTCCCTAATTTAGTTTGACTGTTTTACTTAAAATAGAACCCTTTATTATAAGGAAGATATTATTTCCTTTTGATGCAACATCGTAACTACATAGTTCTGAATTGCTTCAGATAATTTTGTTATGTATTGTCTTGTTATGTATTGTCTTCTTCAATTCTTAAAGTTTATCATATCTTATTTAGACTCAGAGTTGTTTGTGACTTTGAAGTAAGACAGTAAGGAAATTATTAGGAATCTATCACTTAGGTGAACTATTGAAATGTCGTCCAAAACAGTTGGAAAATCATATAAATGCGAAGTTTGTGAGAAAAGTTTTTCACAAACAGGCCACTTGAATGTTCATATTCGATCACATACAGGTGAGAAACCATTTAAATGTGAATTTTGTGAGAAAAGCTTTTCTATAAGAAATACTTTGAAACGACACATTAGATCACATACAGGTGAAAAACCATTTAAATGTGAATTTTGTGATAAATGCTTTTCTATCGGAAGCCATTTAACTGAGCACACTAGATTACATACAGGTGAAAAGCCATTCAAATGTGAATTTTGTGAGAAAAGTTTTTCTCAGTCGGGTCATTTAAATTCTCACATTAAAATACATACAGGTGAAAAGCCATTCAAATGTGAATTTTGTGAGAAAAGCTTTTCTCAGTCTGGCAGTTTATATTCTCACATGAAAATACATACAGGTCAGAAGCCATTCAAATGTGAATTTTGTGAGAAAAGCTTTTTTCAGTTGTGCAATTTATCTTCTCACATTAAAATACATACAGGTGAGAAGCCATTCAAATGTGAATTTTGTGAAAA
>JAFIDM010009631.1:299845957-299856810 GCA_023159025.1 Thereuonema tuberculata
TTTGAA
The DNA here is from genome assembly GCA_023159025.1 of Thereuonema tuberculata. NCBI lineage: Eukaryota > Metazoa > Arthropoda > Chilopoda > Scutigeromorpha > Scutigeridae > Thereuonema > Thereuonema tuberculata. Next base: position 299,845,964 of record JAFIDM010009631.1, read on the forward strand.
ACAATTAATGAAAAAATAATAATAATAATAATAATAATAATCCAATACAATGAGAAAAAATTCTACAGATCCCTTTCATCTCCCTCCACTGCACCCAACACAAACACACCCACCAGCGAGGCATTACATGAATACTGGTCGTCTCTGTGGTCCAACCCCATCCCCCACAATGACAAAGCACCATGGATCACAGATGAAGAACAACTCGCTGAACACTTACCCTTCATGCCCTTCCATGATATTACTCTCGCAGATATACAGACAGCACTAAAACATGCACACAATTGGAAGGCTCCTGGTGCAGACGGCGTTCAGAACTTCTGGATCAAGAAGTTCACGTCCCTGCATGGGAAGCTAGCTGTTGCACTCACTGACATAATCCAACACCCAGAACATATGCCTCTTTTCCTCACACAGGGTGTCACTTACCTACAGAGCAAGAACGCTGAAACAGCACACCCTGCAAATTACCGTCCAATCACTTGCCTCCCCACACTTTACAAACTCCTCACCTCCTACCTTACAGACAAAATTTACACACACATCGAGACACATAACATTTTTCCGAACAGCAGAAGGGCTATCGCAGGAATTCCCAGGGTTCTAAGGAGCAACTCCTTATTGACTCTGTAATCCTGCGCCAGGCGCGCGCGAAGAATAGGAACTTACACATCGCGTACATAGACTACAAGAAGGCATTTGACTCAGTCCCCCATTCCTGGCTTTTGCACACTCTTCAACTCTACAAAGTACACCCCAAGATCACGGCATTCTTGGATGCCACGATGAAGAGTTGGAACACAACACTACACCTACGCACCTCCAACACCTCCATCACTACAGTCCCCATTCCCATAAGGAGAGGTATTTTCCAGGGAGATTCCTTGAGTCCTCTTTGGTTCTGCCTCGCCTTGAATCCATTAAGCCACATGCTAGACAACACAAAACACGGTTATAAGCTTACCTCAGGCACTCTGACACCATACAAAATCACACACTTACTCTACATGGATGATATTAAACTCTACGCCACAAACAGTGCACAACTTACTAATTTACTACAAGTCACAACACAGTTCACCAAAGACATTGGGATGGAATTTGGAATCGACAAATGCCGCAAGCTACATATAACACGCGGGAAGACTACGAATTTGGAGGGTTTTGAACTGGACCATGGGTTGGCCATCCAATCCATGGAAGAGGGAGAGACCTACAGGTACCTGGGCTTCAAGCAAGCGCGCGTCATTGACAACGCAAACATCAGAAACGCACTCAAGAAAACATACTGTGCTCGCGTTCACAACATCCTCAAAACACAACTCAATGCCAGAAATAAAATTAAAGCCATTAACACTTTTGCCGTCCCCACACTAACATATTCGTTCGGCATAATTTCATGGACAAACACTGAACTCGAAGCACTACAACGCACAACACGCACTACATTCACGGAACACAACATGCACCACCCCAAGTCCACTACGGAAAGAATGACTCTTTCCCGCAAGGAGGGAGGCCGAGGACTCATCAATATCATCACCCTACACGAAAAACAAGTACACATACTTAGGGAACACTTCCACCAAAGAGCACAACACTCCTCACTCCACTCAGCCATTGTCAAGGCTGACACACACTTCACACCCCTGGACCTCGCAAACCCTTCTCTAACACTCACCACTCCCGACACCCAAACACAGCAGCTGCGTGAATCATGGGATCGTAAGGAACTCCATGGCAGACATCGCCACGAACTCAGCCAACCTCATGTTGACATGGAAGCGTCGAACAGATGACTGATAAGTGGTGAGCTGTTTGGGGAGACCGAAGGGTTCATGATCGCGATACAGGACCAAGTCATTCCCACACTCAACTACAAGAAACACATTCTACACGACGCAAACACATACGACGACAGATGCAGGAAATGCCACACTACACATGAGACGATCGACCACATAATATCTGGCTGTCCCCTTCTGTCCCAAACAGACTACCTCCACCGACACAATCAGGTAGCGTCGATCGTTCATCAACAGCTAGCACGCAAACACTCACTTATTAAGAACACGGTCCCGTACTATATGTACATATCACAAAGCGTATTAGTCATCCTCACATAAGCTGTACTGGGACCGCCCCATTCACACAGACAAAACTATACATCACAACAGACCTGACATTACACTTGTTGATAAGGTCAACAAACAGACCTATCTCATTGATATTGCAGTTCCCATCAGCAAGAACATGCAGAAAACTCACGCTGACAAGATAAGTAAATACACAGACCTAGCACACGAGCTCCAGAAGCAGTGGAGGCAGGACCGAGTACGTGTTGTACCCATCATCCTGTCCGCTACTGGTCTGGTGCCTCACACATTACATCACAGCCTCAGCACACTAGGACTTCATAAAAACACTTATGCACAACTCCAGAAGGCTGTTGTACTCAACACAACACGCATAGTTCGGAAATTTATGGACACAAGCACACATCCCTAACTATTCTTCCAAATTTTTTTTTTTTTTTTAATACACTTGGCAATATGTGCTTTGGTCCTTGACCCGCCATATTGTCTTAGCTGGGGAATCCCATGGTTTGAAACTTTTTCAATATAATAATAATAATAATATTTTCCCTTTTTTTTTAACACAAAAGTTTTAAAATATGTCTGTGCAACTATGAAACTATTAATCAAAATATTGATTAGCTACAAAGAAATAAGACTTCAGATTGATAATAAAATATAATTGCAAAAAATATTATTTAGATTTTATTGTTTTTAATGAATTATTGTTTACATCTAATTGGTATTTTAAAGAAGGATCATATCTAAAAATAAATTATTTATTTTGATAAACTATTGCTTTGTTGAAAAGAAAAAAAAAATCATTAAAGTAGATAGCATGTGACTAGAATTAAAGCGTATAATTTATTTGTTGATGATTTGAGAAGTAAAAGTAAAATTGGGATGAGTAGTTTACTGTTTTTCACATATGTTTCTATGGATAGAAATTACGGACGACTCCGGAGACGGGTGGCTTCCTCTGTAAACAGTCATAGCTGCGTTTAGACGTGACCTTCGCGATAACCTATTGGACCGACGACAAACTTTAACCGTGTGTGAACTTTTGTCACTTGCTTATATTTTATTACAATATATATTTTACTTTTTATTTGCTCAAATAATTTAAAAGTTATACGCTAATCAGATAAGTATATTATTTTATATTACTATTATTATTTGTTACTATTTATTACGATTTATTCTATTTTTGTTTTGATAATATGCACTGCTTTCTAAGTTGCAAATTATTAAATAAGGTAACACACAACCTATAAAGCTTGGCATTTTAATTTATCAATTTTTATTTTTTCTTTAATCGTGTTTTCATGTTATTTTAAAGATAATCATGTTATTTTAATCATGTTATTTTAAAGATAATTTTTATCAAATATCGGTTGAATAAGTCTCAATAAAATTCCAAACAAATTCTTACCTGCAAACAAATGCCCAACAGAAAGCGCAGAATAATGAAACCCAATAAATAAGGAATTCAGATGATGCTACAGCAATAACTATGTGACTATAAAGGCAAAACAGAATAACAGATTTTCTTCCATATTTATCAGACACTAGTCCGAACACTAGTCCACCAACTATGGTTCCAACATAATATGCGGCAGCTGTGAGACCAACCACATACAAGTTCCCACTAGTAAATATAAGAAGAAAAAAATTGGAATTAATTAAAAAAAATAGAAATATTTTGAGGCTAAGGCTTTAGATGTATCTTAACTAAAATTAAATTTCCATTTTGTTTTACTGCCTTCATTTTGGCACAGTTTTACGAAAATGCAGGAAATCTTGATTGTAATTTTATTATTTTAGATTTATCTGTAGTACAGTAATTTGTATATATAACACTAGAAATGACTTAGAAGTGTTGCTCATGAATAGTAAATAGAAATAGATTTTTGTTGGTGACCCATCCAAATTTATCAAACTTATCAAATTTATCAGACACTAGTCCGAATAGTAGTCCACCAACTATGTTTCCAACATAATGTGCGGCAGCTGTCAGACCAACCATATAATCTCTGTCACATACAAGTTCCCACTAGTAAATGTAATATGTACAAAGATATTTTTTTTTACAAAATAATTTTTCTTTTTTTTAATTGCTTTACATTAATTATGTTAATTTCAAAAAACAAAAAACCCGAACTCACTTGAGTAACCACAGTCCATTCGTTATCTCTGAGAGTGAATTCCCAACCATCGGAACAAGGAATTACTCCTTGGCTTTTATTGGATGGATTTGAATATAAATGGCAGCCATCTTGGATGACGTCATCTTCCGATTTCTTCGGAATGGATTCGTTGCATTCCATGTCCAATTGGTGATTGGCAGCTACAAAATGCAACAATTTAGAAATTTTATTGCAAATACACTAATTGCAATCAGTAATTCTTCTTAGATAAGAGTTTGAAGCATCTTCTGCACTTAAATAGTACAATCTAACAAAATTATTCTTTGATATGAAACAATCTCTTACTTGAAAGCTTTGTATTCAGAGTATCAGAATTTGCCAGGGAATATTGTTACTTATTTGAAATTAGATTTTTACTGCGACCGATGTGAGCTTACAGTTTCGCAAAAGACTCTGGGAATTGACAAAAACTCCTGTGTATTGTTTTCAAAAATTTCCGATCGTACGACTAACAGTGCGGACATTAATTCGTTTAACATCCAAATCAGTGGTAATGCCAACATCACAGTGAAAATCGTTATCTTGTGAAACAGCAACGATTTTATTTTTGTCAGTCTTACATTTTCGTTCGCATGAAAACTCATTTGAAACACAGTGATTTTAAGCAATTTATGCCCATTTGGTTAATAATGCTATTTTCTTTCCCCCTCCCTATACTTATTTACGTAAATGATTTGATATCCTTCCAGGTAAAATACTCATGGAATTAATCTCACAAGATTACATATTTTTTTATAAAGAGATTACATATTTTTTATATGTTAATATCTGCCGTAGATATTCGTGTACTGTAGATTATTAGTATATCCTGGTAAATGATAATCAAGTTAAATGTATGTAAAAAGTTATGTTTTTAAGTAATTACTGGAATTTCCATAAAATTATCCTTATATAATTTTTGGTTAATTTCTCACATTATGATAGGCATTGACCAAAACGTATTCATGCATCTATTCCTAATTATCAACTATCTATCACGATTCAATTTCACTGAACTTTGAGATAACTGTCAACTATATTTCAACTTATGGCCACTTTACAACGCTCTTGAAAACTAGGCTCAAATGCACCCAAAAACTTGCCATTTGCTAGTTGCCACTGGCCGTTTTTCGTATCGCTTTACGCGAGAAGATAACTTCATTTGGCAGGCCTCGTTTTGCTCTCGTTGAGATTGCGATTAAAGCTGCCGGTCGCCGCAATGACAAACAAGTTTGATTTTGTAACTTAGTTTGCTAATAATTCTCAACTCATTTCACAGTAGAATTAAAGAAAAAGGAAAATAAAGATCGTGGAGGAAGAGAATGTAGTGAATGAAACCGTTGATTGATATCACATCAAAGAATATCCAGTTTTCAGCGTGAAATTAATAATAATTTCAAATAACTTTTCAAATAATTTTTTCTCGCCGCCAAGGGCACTGCTGTCGACTTGCTTCTAGTATTTGCCTGAATTTAGAACTTACTGTAAGCAATTGGCAGATTTTTCGAGCAAGTGGGAATTTTTTGAGCACTGGCAAGTTTGAGCGTTTTTTGAGAGCGTGCAGCCATTAGTATTAAGATATCGTAAAAAGCACAAAATAAAGAAACTCTAAAGAAAATAATTCCCACTTTCTTTTAAAATACAAATATATAATTAAAACAAAAATAAATAATAATAAATATCAGCAAATAATCAACAATAGCATTATTATCAATTTCTTAATGATTCAAAATTATTTACACTCATAATAAGATATAATTAATATGGCTGCATTTTTTAAAAAAAAATATTGAATATTTTATTTTCATTTTTGAAATGAGCTATTATTTTATGACTGGTTTAAATAAATATATTACAATGAATCTTAAAGATTAAGAAAAAAATGAAACTTAACGGTTGTGGAAGACTAAAAATAAAAGTAAGGATTTTTGTTTCTTGATTCAATTATGATGATTTGGTTTATTTTATCCCCCAGTATATAAAGCATTATGCAAAAACTTGAGTCGCATTATATTAAGTAGACCATTGCAGTGGTGGGAAAAAAGATAGGAACTCGTGTTTTATTGGTATAATAATAATGAATCTATTTTGCTGAAATTGTACATATATGTTAAGAGATTACATTAATATCATTGGTCTTTTTTACTCTTCCATAGCTTTCCGGGTTGTTTATATAAGATGCAACGACCTGTTTGAACCTTCCAATCAAACGAGATATGTTAGTCTTTGATGTACCATCTTCCTTGTAAATCATAATTTGTTCCTTTTCGACGTCGGTAAGCTGTTTGCCACGTCCCATTTAGAGGTTACTCATTGAATAAACTTAATTTTCTCTAAACTTCCTTATCTGACTTAGAATTTTTTCATGTGTACTAATATCAATGGTTTGACACTTTGTCCTCTGGGGTAATTAAGAATATTTTCAAACAGTTTCTATCATTTTGTACACCCCATTTCGCAGTTTTTGTTGTCACTTGTGAGAGTACGGGAATATTTGGACCAAATTGTTACCAATGTTATTATTGTAACATAAGTTTTAAGTTTTTATAACGTAAGTTTTTATAACGTGTGCATTTGAATGATGAATAAAAAGACGCCGACACACAGATTTAATTAAAAATATATTTAACACATTAAAAGGTACAAGGACCGGTTTCGCTACAGACACATAGCTTTCTCAACTGAATACAAAAAATTTTTTCATGTTTTTAAAAACAAAAACTGGAATGGTGATTAGCATGAAAGGCGTTGGACCAATGGGGGGGTGAAGGTGCGGAAAACCAATGAGAAGGCTGTATTGACTGATGCCGTCACTGCTTGAAGACATCCATTTTTCAGGTGCAGAGGCCATGGCTGCCAAAGGAAGACACATATGGAGGTACCTTGATAAGTTTTTTTACGAAAGACAGAGGTTAGAATGGATCCATTATGACGTGTAATGAGGATGTCCAAATACGGGATTGAGTTATTATTTTCTTTTTCAATAGTTACTTTAATATCAGAGTGTATGCCGTTAATGATATCCATGATTCCCTCTTGGACGGATGTGTCTGAGTAGAAAAGCATATCATCAACGTATCTGCAATATAATGGGAAAAGTATTCCTAATTCGCTGTAAATATGAAAGGCGTTGTCTTCTATATAGATCATGACGATTTCCGCAAGGAGAGCGGAAGAGGATAAACCCATGAATAAACCTCTACTCTGCCTGTAGTATTTGCCTTATTGAAGGCCAAGCTGGGGGGTATCAACTCCCATTTTTCGCAGGCGTTGGCGGTTTTTAGAGCTGCTAATTTCTTGTGGCTCCGGAAGAACTGGTTTATCTGGTACTGTTGCCATCCAGCCGTTGCAAAGTAGAACATGATGAGAATTGCAATAATGGCGATTTTTGCTTCAAGTTTCATAAGTTTTAACGTGTGCATATTTTTAATTAAATCTGTGTGTCGGCGTCTTTTTATTCATCATTCAAATGCACATGGGAGCCTGAAAGTAACTTGCACAGAGCGCGTGGACTTATTGCCAAATTTTTGGCCAGTTAAGGTTAATTGTTACCATTGCTTTTGTTTTTCTTTCTCTTGGCCCAAGGGGGGGGGGGTTGTAATGAGGTTTTGTTATAATTATTTATGTTTATTTATTTAAATAATTATGCTTGTTTACAATCTCTTAAATTATGTATGTTTGTAATTTGGTGAACGAGACTAAATGCAAATTAGACTGGTGGCGAACTCCGATATTAAGGACTGCTGCAAGTGGAGGAGAGGGGAGTTCGACAGAAGACACGAGAGAGAACGGAGCGGTTGCGAGGGAGGCGTTGGTCGCCAGATGAAGCGTTGGTCGCCGATGAAGAGATGAAGAAATGAAGAACACGTTAGTCGTGAAAAGCCACCGTAGTTCTACTCTGTTTTGTGTGTCGCCGAATAAGAAGAACCTGCCAGCGAACCAAGCAAGAAGAAAGAAAACTGCTCAAGAGTCAACCGAACCAAGAATACGTGAGATAAATTTGACTTTCGTAATACTTTGTGTAAAAGACAGAACTTTAAGTATCAAGCCGATACTCTGTGTAAATTTAGCTACGCTAAGCAGCAACATAAACTGTAAAATAGAACTTATTAAAGAACATTTAATTTAAGCCACCCAGATCTACCCATTTTATTATACCCACGATTACCACACTGATCACTGTGCCATTGTCTGTCTTTACCTGTGTGAGCATTCACCCAAGTCTCATTCAAATAACTGTCTACCCTTCCAAACGTACATGTTTGATTTAACCTTAAGTGTCGTTGGGCTACTACATCAGGCGTTTCGATATAAAATTGCCTCATGCCAATTCTTCCGTACTTCATTCTTAGCTTCCTGCGAAGAATTTGTCGCAATGACGATTTACCTCCGTTAAATCCAATCTTTGACTATAGTTTTGAAAGAATTACATCAACTGTTGGATATTCATTCTATTGAAAAATTTTACTCACGGTGGCTCTGACAACAGATAAATCAAACTCATCTAAATCCAAAACTGCAAAACTTCAAAGGTGATCGTTTCTTTCCAGGCGTTAAAAACAAATTCCGCCATCGTTCTTCGTTTTCCCCCTCGTTGACAATGTTCAACACTGTTCACAGTCGAACGGGACAAATTACAGTAGTATCAATAGCCTTTGTTTGTATTAATTCATTAACAGACATTCCATCACTCTGACTATAAAAATATTGGAAAACTTATTTATATTTTTAAATATAAAAATATAAATTGGTTCCAAATTAAATCCCTCTGAAGGGTCTGACCTTTTTTAATAACAGAAACTTGTTCTTCTAACGCCGCTATATTTCTAACTGCGTTAACGATTTCCAGGATCAACTAAGTTGAATTAATACAAGTTTCTTTATTTAATTGAGGTTTATTTTCTGTTTTATGAAACAGTTACATTAGAGGCATTTGCTGGAAATGAATAAAACTTTTTAATGGCTGGTGAAATTAAATACAGAGATCTGCTCTACAAAGTGAAAAGTTATGCCTTCCTAGCAGCATTACATATTTATTTGTTATTGATAATGAAAGTAATAAATTTCTGTTTTTCGAAAGGAATATGGTACCTTCAATTTTTGGAGCCAGTTAAAAAGAACGCATTGTAATAGGAACTATCAAACGCTCCTGGAAAATGAATGGGTTCAGTTCACATGTTAAAAAAGTTATTTAAGTCAGATCAAATCAGTTTGTGACATGATGGATCAATGCGATGTGAGATTAGCGATTTTGCACGAATTCAAACTTGGACTTAATGTGTCCGAAACTGTTGCCAATGTCAATAAAACGTAGGGTGTCGGCATGATGAGTGACAGAACTGTCCATAGACTGTTTTCAAAGTTCCGTGCCGGTGATGTTGACATCGACCATATGTCAGGAGCCGGTGTCCGGTTGTGCGTGACACGATACAGTTAAGGCAGAAAGTGGAAGAAAACACAACGTCCACCTTACGTGAACTTAGTGCCGCACTTTCCGTATCACCAGCGACAGTTTCCAGACACCTGGCAGCTATGGGCAACGTTAAATAACTGGATAATTCGGTTCCACACAAACTCACCGAACAGCAGCAGATACAGCACCTGGAAACATGCATTGCCCTCCAAACACGTGAGGCTAGCACTCCCTATCTGCGTCGGATTATTATAGTTGATGAAACTGTAATATGATTACTGATGTTATGAACTGATGATGTTCATAAAACTGGTGCTTTATGAACACGTTGATGCCGAGGACAGATATTTTCTGAATAAAATGTACTTCTTTGATCTGTTACTGCTGATTTTGTTATTTGTGTCAGAATCGGCCAGTAATTGTGAAACAACCCAACAGAAAATAGCAATCCTGAGATGTCATCTAGTAAAGCACTGGGTCTCAACCTTTTAAAATTCGGTTATGAAGCATAAAAAAAGTGATGGAAAAAGTGTGAAATGAAAAATATCATTTGAGTTTAAAAGATGTTCTTTTCTCATAAAAAATCGACTGATATTTGATAAGAGTTTAAATTGTAAGCATTTCGAAGAAAGGCTAAATTTAGTAATGTTTCTTAAGGATTTTTGTATTTGCATTTCCAGAAACATCTTCAATCTTTCTCAAATGGAAATTCCTATTATCAAGTTCAATATTCATGTATGAATAGGAAATTAAATTCTGATGATAATGGTATTTTTAACTTAAATGTAGCTTTTGGTATTTTATTTCAGTTTGGTGTATGTTTCTTTATATGTGAGCCAGAAGACGATGACGACCGCTATGTACAAAAATGAAGGAACAGGAATATAGTTTGGCAGAAAGTTTCAAAGATGTATGTGATAGCGAAGAATCAATGAAAAAAAAGTATAGATTCATCATCATCTCTTGACCATTTAATGGAAACTTAGTCAACCAACCTCTTGATACGCTTTTCCCTTTGAAATTAAGTAGTTAGATCTGTGATAATCGAAAGAAACGATTTTAGAAAGTTTAGAAAGTATATTTTTCTTGAAAGCAATAAAAATTTTCAAGGTAAAACAAAATATATATTTTTAGCTTGTGTACTAGAGTATATTATGAAAGTATTGGCCTACA
>JAFIDM010009631.1:299869882-299903135 GCA_023159025.1 Thereuonema tuberculata
AATAAAGTAATAATTAAGTTAATGTAATAATAAAGTAATTTCTTTATCATTACTCATTATTATTAATACTTCAGTTTTTTTCTAATAAGTTAGAAAACAAGCTTTTTTAACAAATATTATTATTAAAAAAATTATTAAATCGATATAAGCAATAAAAAAATTAACAATAAATTCCTAAATCATTTTTAGAAAGTTTCCATAAATAAATAAATTCAATTGTGCAATCCTTAAAGAATTATTATAAGAAAAAGCGTTATTTGTTTTTGTTTTTGTTTTTTATAATTGCTATTTATTTATTATTTTAATATTTTTATGTTTGGAATATTGGATTTGTAAATCCTTGAAGGGGTTCCGCTCGACTACGTTGTCTGTTAATTGCACACAAACACCTGATGCCGTGATACGACCTTGATACCTAGAGGGAGGGAGTGTTCTACACATTTCCCTGTCGTCCTCCTACTTCGCTCGCGCTAATATATTCCCGTGAATTATCTCTTGCGTTCGCAATGATTCCTTTGCTCTGGGGATTGGCTTTGCTTTGGGTACTTCCAGTGAACGGACAAAGACGGCGTAAGTGGTTTCTTTGTTGCTCTTTTGTTCATATCTTATTCAGTTAACATCAAAAACAAAAAACAATCGCTAAACAAACATGACTCTCGCCGTTTCACAATAACACGCTTCTCTTTTCAAAAAATGTCTGTTATTTATAATTGAAAATTGATTTGTTTTTATTATAGTAAGCAATTTTCAATAAAAACAAGACAATTATACTTAGCTTGTCAACTTTTTCTTTCATTCGTGCAAAAAGTTTACTTTTTTTCTATTGATCCAACTGTTACTTTATTGAAATGGAAGAAGACAGTGGCAGCCTAATCCTACTAAAGTTTCAGCTAACTGGGATAAATAAATATCATGTTTTTAGGATATTTTAATGATTATTTAAGTTTCGATTATTCATATCTGAACCCAGGATTTTGGAATGAGAAGGGTTACGATAATCATAGTCGTTCAACCAAAAAAAAAAGTTGTGTCATTTCGTGGATTGGGGGGGGGGGGTCCAAATATCCTAGATTTTTGTCCGTTTTTCGATGCAATTGGGGGAGGGATTTCTAACCCCTCCATTTCTGTACGTTAATGGTGTGGGCGTATGCACAAAAACTAGCAACAGTTTTGCATTTGTTTACGCTAAACTTACCTCTAAGTTGTTTCTTAGGATAAGGTTTTTTTGAATTATATTGATCACGAAGCAGCGAACGAACAGAACCACATTTTAAGAATTATTTTACTCTAATCCTTCATCCAATAAACCGTATTAAAGGAGTGTGAAAAATCTTCTAAGATAAAATCTACAAGGCCCTTGATACCTTCCTTTATTTTGTAGATTTAAAATTAAAAATAACCTAATTTAAAATGTTAAAATTTAGAAAACATTTGGTCTTAGAATAAATTAGCTTCTAAACATAAAATAAATATTTATATCACAGTTAATGAGTGTAAACTTGAAATAGTTTTTTAAGAATTTATTCAATTAATTTTAGAACTATCTTTCAAATTTTGAATAGATTACCTCAGTTTTAACATAATAACTTGATAAAACGGATTAATTTGAGGTAGACAGTAATATTATTGTCTATTAATTAATCCATTATTTTATTTAATTATCTATGCTTCTCATTTTCACTTTGTTAGTATTTTCTTTACATAATATTGAAATATTTACACCAATTATAAAACATTGTTTCAAATAATATAAAAAATTAATGAAACCAATTAGTCTTTTTAAGAATGGATAACATAAAACTAATCATAGAGGCATTATAAAAGTAGGGAGAAAATAATAATTATTTTTTTTAGCTTGTTTTATTTACATTAAAGCCGAAATACAAATGTTAATCTTTGTTCCTACATCTATTTTTGCATTATCCTGAATTGCATTCCCAACAATTTGTTATCACTGCTGTAAAGTAGTAATGTAACAAATCACTGACCACTCGCTATTTCAGAACTGTTAAACAAAATTCCTTAAACATCAAACAAAATTGTATACTACTACTACTACTACTACTACTACTACTAATAATAATAATATACTTTTGGAGAAGGAACGAAGCATTTATGTAACGATTGGAGGCGGGGAGACATTCCTTCCAAAGCTATAACAATATTTAAAGAAATTCTTCTAGTAGTGATTTTTTTTTTTAATATATATAAACTTTCAAAACAATAATTCAAAACTAATAATAAAAGAGGACTCGATTTCATTAATTAATTGGGGAATAATAGGAAAAGTAAATAATTATTTAATTAAACAAATAAAAACGAAATATTTTATGTAGAGTATTTTTATGTTTTTAATTAGAGTATTTATTTATTTATTTATTTATTTATTTATTTATTTATTTTATTTCATTTTTATTTTTAGTTTAGTTATAAGAATTTTGCTAAATAATTTGCTATATTTTTACCTTTTTAATATTGTAAACATATTTTACTAACAAAGAAATCAAAGTATTTTAATAATATGTTGTAAAAATGAATATATTCAATAACAACAGCAAATTGTTGACAATTTCTTAACACAAATGAATAGAAAAATCACGTGACACCATTGATGACGAAAATCCAGATGACAATAGACACTTCCTCCAATGCCTAACACACTTTTAGGCTATTTATAAAACAGCAAAACAAAAGCTTCAGCCATTGTGGAAAACAATTATTATCTGAAATTGAAAATTTACTTTCAAATATTTTTTTATTTTTTTTATGTGGTTTGTAAATTGATGCAAATTATTGTAACCTAAATAAACATGATTAATTTTATTGGCTGGATTACTTAAACTTCATCATAAAATACATAAAAAAAAATGTCTGTAATTAATCTATCAAGGTTGATGAAGGCAATGAAATAAAAGCTTGAATAGTGCTAATAGCGTTATACCACTAGGCGTTGAAATCCTACAAGGATTATAATAATTATTAGTTGTTGCGGTACAGCAACTCTTAGCTTATGCAATAACGATCACAGCTCAGTAATGTGACGAAATGAAATTCTAGAAACAGAGTAATCAATATTGATGACATAAGCATTTTTTCATCTATATTTGTTAGTCAAAAAGAATAAAAGCTTACAAAAGAAATTCTAGAGGCCGTATTAGTTTGTGTGATCAGCATATTCTAACTAGCAATCTAAATCAGAAGCCAAAAGTTTAATTAAAAGAAAATCGATTCAGTATTAATTTGAAATTTGTATATATATACTTTTTTTAAACAACATATAATTAAGAGTATAAAATTCGAGTTAATAAGATAGAGCAGCATCAGTTATGAGCGTAAATAAATCAAACTACTGCTTGTTAGATGTTAAGATGTTTGTTTTAGCTGGATTTGAGGCATTGAGGAAAGAAGCTTAAGTATAAAAACTGTAAATAAGCTTACAGCCTGAGTATATAGATAGTTTCCAATTCTCATTCGGGGCAGTTCGAATTAGGTTTTCTTGTTTAGCTCGAAACTTCAATTGGGCAGGATACGAAGCAAGAAGATACAGTCTCAGTTGGAAACAAATTCTCAACTGTACTTTTAAGAATTAGAAGGCATAACAAGTTCAGCAGGATAAAAAGATAAGAGGAAATGGAAAGTTTGTTAGATTTAATGGGAAAAGTTAGGGTTCGACTAAAACAAAAGGAAATTATGCAATAGAAAATGGATTAAAAATGACAAATGATGACCTAGTATGAAACAGTAAAATGCCTTTAAGATAGAAATTATGATTCAGTTAATTGCTCTAAATTTAAGTTTTTGGGTTCGATTCAATGTTTCTTGTGCAAATCAACTTTTAAATAAACTTAAAGCTTAATATATAATTTCTATTGATCTAAAATAATCAATTGATATGACGATTATTTAAACATCAGTAATTCCAATGTTAACTAGAAATCAGCTAAAATTGAATTTATATAAATAATCTGAAACATATAATCTGATTTGTTTGCTAAATCGTCCATAAAATTTACATTTCTAAATAAAAGAAAATCAACACTGTTAACTCAGCTAATTACAACAACTACAGAAACGATTGGTTTAACCCGAAGATTTCACCCATATATGCGGCTAAAGAGACAATAGGAAGCAAATTTAACAATGTTAACTTTTGCTAAAGTCGTTCACACACACACAAAAGTCCTCATGTTGTAGACTCAATTCTGCTCAAATGTTAAATTTCGTCGTAAACAAGCATCATAACAGCCAGACATTTTAGTAAGGTATTTTGAAGTCATTTTTTGAGCAACTGGAGGGGAGATGTTCTATATAAATGTACCTATGTTTTCAATTGGGTCATAAATAAGCAACTTAAGAAATTTTAAAGAAAATCCGTCCAGCCATTTTGACGTGATTCACGTTCAAACAGATAAATGAACAAACAGTAGAAAAATATTCAATTGGTTTCGCATCCTTCTTTAATGAATTATTATAAATTTATTTTGGTCCTTTTTTTTTGTCTTATTCTTTCAGCTGATGCAACTGTCTTTTCACATATATTTCGTCACTTGTGTAAATGACACCTAATTTGAAATTCCAGACACAATTAGCCATGGTTTCTTTTCTTTCGCAATTTCCATATTTAAAGACGACATAATTCTCAAGTGTTTTCACTTTTGTTTAGGTAAAAAAATAATCCAGTGATGAATAAACATTTCAAATTGTGAATTAATAAGACGGCGATATTTCGTTTTTGCCAAACATTGTAGAAGACAAATAATTTAGGTTGCAGATGGAGCAGAAATATATATTTTATTTTAAATAACCTAAAACCCATTTTTAGTAAAAAATATTTTGCATCCTTCGGTTTTCTTTGGAGAAAACAATTAAATCTAAACTAATTTCAAAAAACTAATATTTGTTATTACCTAAAATTTTTCAGCTTCAACTTTTTAATGGAATTAGTTTTAATTTAAATTCTAACAAAAAATTCTTTGATTGAAAACTTCATTTTTCCTTGATTAATCTTCTTATATAGTTATCCATGAGTACGTCATCAAATAATCTTTAGTTAAATAACTAAATAAGCTAACCACCCGTTTCCGAAGTCGTCTCTAAGTTTTGCTCATAGAAATCTGTGTTAAAAACACCAACTTCTCAGTCAAATTTTACTTTTATTTCTCAAATATCCTCAAAAAATAAATTATAAGATTTTATTTAATAAATATACTATCTGTTTTAATGATTTTTTTTTCTTTTCAACAAGACAATAGTTTATCAAAATAAGACAATTTATTTTTGGGTATAACATCGATCAAAAGAAAAGAAAAAAGAACGGGTAGTGATTTATTTTCCAGAAGACAAATTAATCTGAATTAAAAGAAAAATCAATTCTGAATTACAGCATTTTTCTATACATTACTCTCATTTTTATTTTATTTATTTATTTTCATTATTCAAGTGTCTCTTTGTTTTGTAATAAATTGAATTTTTGCAATTCAAGCTAAATTCGTCATTTTTTTCATTACTAGGTAATATTCAGATTCAACATTGGTTCAGCTTTTAAAGTATTAACAGATAACACTTTTTATTTGTTTATTACAAGTATGTAAGTTTTCTTTGTAATTTCGTCCTGCCTTTGATAAACTTATTTAATTTCTAATTAAAAAATAATTTTATCAAAGGCAGGACGGAATTACAAAGTTATCGATAATAATATTAATAATAATAATAATAATAATAATAAACATATAACATGCGGGAAGACTACGAATTTGGAGGGTTTTGAACTGGACCATCGATTGGCCATCCAATCCATGGAAGAGGGAGAGACCTACAAGTACCTGGGCTTCCATCCAGCGCGCATCATTGACAACCCAAACATCAGAAACGCACTCAAGAACACATACCGTGTTCGCATTCACAACATCCTCAAAACACAACTCAACGACAGAAATAAAATTAAAGCCATCAACATTTTTGCCATCCCTTCGGCATAATTCCATGGACAAACACCGAACTCCAAGCACTACTATGCACAATACGCACTACATTCACGAAACACATAATGCACCATCCCAAGTCCGCTACGGAAAGGATGACTCTTCGTCGCAAGGAGTGAGGCCGATGACTCATCAAACACTCATCCCCACACGCAACTACAAGAAACACATTTTACACGATGCAAACACAGATGACGACATCTACAGGAAAAGCCACATTACGCATGAGACGATTGACCACGTAATATCAGGCTGTTCCCTTCTCTTCCAAACAGACTACCTCCTCCGACACAATAAGGTAGCGTCGATCGTTCATCAATAGCTAGAACACAAACACTTATTGTGAACATGGTACCATACTACAACCACACACCACAAAGCGTACTAGAGTCACCCTCACATAAGCTGTACTGGGACCGCCACATTCACACAGACAAAACCATACATCACAACAGACTTGACATCACATTTGTTGATAAGGTTAATAAACAGACCTAACTCATTGATATTGCAGTGCCTATCAGCAAGAACATGCAAAAACTTCACGCAGACAAGATCAGAAAATACACCGATCTAGCACACGAGCTCCAGAAGCAGTGGAGGTAGGATCGAGTACGTGTTGTACCCATCGTCCTGTCCGCCGCTGATCTGGTGCCTCGCACTTTGCATCTTAGCCTCAGCACGCTAGGACTTCACAAAAACACTTATGCACAATTCTAGAAGGCTGTGGTACTCAACACAACACACATAGTTAGGAAATTTATGGACACAACCACACATCCCTAACCATTCTTGCACACTTTTTTTTTTACACAATATGTGCTTTGGTCCTTGACCCGCCATGTTGTCTGTGTCGAGGAAACCCAAGGTTTGACACTTTTATATAATGATAATAATAATACTACTTTTCATTTATTTTTGAATATAACAGTTTTAAAATGTGTTTGTGTAACTGTTTATAGCACATTTATAGAATACACGTACATAATTTATTGATTGATATATTTAAGAAATAAAGATAAAATTGGACTGGGAAGTTGTTGTTATTAATATAGTTTCTACGGACAGAATTTGCAAACGACTCTGGAGACAGGTAGCCTCCTCTATATTCGAAACTGTATTTAGATCCCATCCAGCTATTGGGAAATTTCTTTACTGAGCAATATGTACTTATTCCTATAACATTAATTTAATGAAATTCTGATTGTACATACAATGATTTGCCAATAAGTTATTTAGATGCACTTAATGTTTAAGTCACGAATTTAATAATTAATGAATGTTTTATTTATGAAGTGCTTGTAGAATAAATTTTGATGATTTGAAACGAGATTCTTGAGATGTAATAAACTACATTCTGTTTATTTCTGTTACATAGACCTTCTCCATTTCATTCTGAAATGCCCGCCTGCAATGGTAGCTTCTCTACCATTGGTCTTCACCAAACAATGGACCTCTGAAGTTAAATCTTTTCAGTTTTTATTCAAACGCCTTTGCTCAAAACTTCCTTCATTTAATATAAATACCAACAAAGCCCTTCAATTTCTTCAGAAGTCTTGTATAAAAAATCATACTTACATTTCTTTAGATAAAGATTTTTTTTTGTGTCTAAAAAAGATAACGATTAAATGAATCCTTAAAATTTAATCAATAATTTTTAATTTAAAAATTAATTATTAATTTCAAATAAAAAAAATAATCTAGAAAAATAAATCATTAAATCTTTAAGGAGGATATTTTATTTTTCCTCCTTGAATTCGAACTCGCCAAAATTACTGCAGAAATTGAAGCTTATTTCCTAACAGATTCTTGTTGCTCTAACAAAACAAATAATGCTGAAGTGTTTCTAAGTTATAGAATCTAGGCGTTAATATTTTTTTAGATAATGTTACTATTTATTCTGTGATATAGGCATACTGTTGTACTTGCAATTGCTTTTCAAACTTGTTTGATTTTATTTTTTAATATACTTACTTATAATAAATTTCTACTACAATAATAATGGTATTAAGAAAATATTATTTATTTATTTATTTATTTATTTATTTATTTACTTATTTTATTTATTTTTACTGCCTATTTCTGAAATCATTGTAAGATGGCTAAAAGTGATTTTGACGTTTGCTTTCTTCATATTGGATCACAGATAATAATGAAAACTGAAGTTTAAATTAATTATTGTCGTTATGTAACGTGAATTATCATGTTAACCATCTACTAAAATTTAAAGAATCCCACTAGAGGTCTATCCGGCCCTTGAAGTCGCGGACGGTAAGACTCTCGGCGTTTCCTGACACCGCAAAATGTTGCGATTGGCTGGTTATGCCGAAGTCCGCTCCCGCATTTAACCAACACCTCCTAGAAAATAGGGAAAGAAAGTCAGTCAATCTTCAGAGCGCTGACCGATTTTAGGACAAAGAGATAGATCTTTGTTTAGAATCCGTCCAAGGGAGGTGAATTCAATTAGAAAGTGAACCCGACTCTCTCAGTCCAGTCATGCGTTTACAACTTGGCCATTTGGACCAAAGCCATCGAATGGTCTCAAGAAATTTAATAGAAATTTAATACTCAATGATTACAGTTCTATTAAATTCCTTGAGACCATTTTACGTTGAAACGTTTAAGTTTTAAAAAATTGTTTTCATATTTGTTTTCATTTATTTATTTATTTATTTATTTATTTATTTATTTATTTATTTCTTACAGACTACTACATGGATGAACTTTGCGAATCTGGATATAATATTCTTAATCTGCAGTTTTCCTCTGACGATATATCAACTGCTGCAGCGGCAACTCTTAAGTTAACCAAAGGGGTTTATCCTGTTGGAATCGAATGTACATTGACTGTAGTTCCTCTGTTTCCACACACTTCTATTGTTTTACAATTAGTTGAAGTTAATTTGCGAGGAAATGACGTCGACTGCTTTGACGTCCTAACAGTAAGTAACTCTTACATAATGATTATAATGAAGCAATTTCCGACATTTACTTCATTATTAACCCAGAAAAAACATTGATTTTTTAGAACACTTATTATTTTTAAAATATCTATTGTTCGTTAATATTGGTTACGAAATCAATTTAATTGCATTTATTTTAAAATTAAAAAGAGAATCGACGTTATACTCATCAGGGCAAGAAATTAATGACGTATGGAATTTCTCATCTACAACTGTTTGACTTTTCCCTTCCATGGGAACTATAGTGCTAAGTCATTGGATTGTAACTGATATCAATTATTACCCAATGATCCAATAGTAGCTAGAATTTCGAAATTCAGCTAGATTATTCGATACTAGGTAAAGCCAAGAATTTTCAATTGGATTTTGTTCATTAAATAAAGGTTAGTGATGGTGTTCTAATATTATTGCAACTATCTGTTTGCAACACCGAGCATCAGTTTTTGTATCCAATTTCCCAAAACATCACAAATCCACTTTATATTTAATACGTGGGTTACGATCCAGATGGTTGGTTGGCTTTTCTATTCCTAAGTTGGCTTGCTTTGAGTATCAGCCAAAAGCTTTCCAATCGTCTGTAATCCAATGATTATAATTCCTAACCCTGCAACTTAACTCCTTGTGGTATGTGGAGCTACGATTATACATGAAATACAAGGCATTCTATTACGGTTTCAAAAATATACAGAAATTCATTTGCATGTACAAATTTTTTTTTTTCCGAATTAGGTTTTACGGTTCTTTATTGATCATTTATTTTATTGAAATCGCTAGGCTTTAAAAGCTTCGATTTTCCGGGTTATAAGTAAAATATATCGTTAATTACGCATTTGACATTTCGAGTAAAGCACCTTTGAATACCGGGGTTCCGCTCACATGTATGATTATAGCTGGTGTCGTGGTGGTGAACGATCCTCGCTGAGCGAGTTTTCTCGGGATTCTCCCGTTTCTCTGCACTTCTTCCACTATTCTTTCTCCGTCTGTCCTTCTTTCTGTGACTGTAGTAAACAAGACATAAGGTCGCTGTATTTGGCTTTCCTGCTAACCACAATCAAAACAGTTGAATCTAATCTAAAGTCTGCGATTGACAGTCGAATAGGATGTATCCCCACACTGTTTGTGTAGTCTATGTAGATTGTTCACTTTGGGAGACCATCGGTCTTCCGTCGCTATAAGTCTTTTAGCGAAACACTCTTTTTTATCGTTCAAATGTTCTTCTGTATCATCTTTCAGTCTAACAGGATACACCAACAGTCTACAGGAAAGAATGGACAGAAATGTAGCATTCTTAACAACAATGAATGAACAATCACAAGTCAATATGCCATCTACAACAATAGCAATTACTTTTTCTCTGATGTCCTGATCAGTTCCTGATGCTTCATGCATACATCGAGAACTGAGTTGCAATCATCACAGGTGTTTTTGTTTTCCTGGCCTGGATGGCCGATGTCAAGTTGTTTCGCTAGCAGATGTCGCATTATCGAACTTTTGGAATAGAATTTATTTCCAATTCTTCAATGAATGCTATTTTTGGTTGAAAAAAAAAATCCTATTACGATCAATTGTTAAATATTCCTGATTGTAACACGAAATATATACCAGAAATAGAGTTACGTCTCCAAAGGTAAAAATCTTAAGAAGAGTTAAGTAATTCAAATCAAAAGTGGGGAGGGGTGGATATGTAAATCTCGCGCTTGTACAGTTTCCTATTCAAAGATTCAGCTTATAATGTGATTTTATTGCTTAAATATATTGCGAATATTTTATACAATGAATCTATAGAAAAGTTTAAGTGAAATTCAGGAAATAAAGAAAAATCCAACATTTATAAGGTTTTGAAAGTAATAAAATTGCTATCTACGATTTAAAAGGACATTCCTTCTTCGTTCCTAGGCTTTATAAATTGTTTTTCTGTGGTTAATTATTTGAGATCAATTTAAGTGAGTTAGCAGTAATTTATTTGATACTTTTCCATTAATGTTAATGTTAATGTTAATGTAGAAGATGGGTGATAAATATACCTAGCACCGAGACCTAAGGTCTATTGTACTTCCCCCAACCTTAATCCCCAAAAAGACCAGTAGCTACGGCAAACGCCAAAGTTTATTTATAGGGACCATAAACAAATCCTTCGGTTCTAAGAAAAAAGATCCTAGGATTTTAAGTCTATGCGCTGTGAAATATTCACAGTTACGTAAGATGTGTGAAGAAGTCTCATCTTCTGAATGACAACTCCTACAGACTGGGTTGTCTTTTTTTTAAAAGCCATAAATGCTTGTTAAGACTACAATGTCCAGTAAGTAGACCAGCAATAAAACCGAGTTCCTTTTACCGTAACATTAAAAGTTCGGAGGCAGGTTTGTTGCTAGGTCCTTCAATTAGCATCTGGGCTTGCCTCTGACCAACAAGCCTGTGCCATAACTTAAGCTGTAAAACTCTCATTTTCTTAAGAAAGATCTTTCTAATCATTTATTGGATAAATCAATAACAGGCTCCGAACCTATAAAGGTCATCTCCAAGCCTTTTTTAGCAAAAGAATCGGCTTTCTCATTGCCCTCATAACCACTGTGTCCAGGTACCAAAAAGACGAACCTTATTGTACTGTGCCAGTAGAGACAGAGCTTTGAGGCAATCAAAAACGATCTTAGAAGTAATGTGGCACTGATTCAAGTGATGCTTGGCTATCAGAAAAAATATAAATATTCTTATTTCTGATGTTTCTGTCCAAACAGATGCCGGTACAATCAAGAATTGTAAAGATTCCTGCTTGAAAGACAGTTGTGAAATTACCTAGGTTTATTAGGTAATACACACCTGCTCCGGAGCCATTGGCAGACTTGGATCCATCCGTATACCAAACAGACTCGTCTGTGAGTACAGGAATTGATCCAGAATCTCACTCAGCTCTACTTGGAAAGTGTGCTGAATTGTCTTTTAAAGAAATAAAAGGAAGTATTTTGTCAGTAGTCATTTGCAAACCAGACTCCTGACTTGAATGCTGTGAGTAGAGCTTTGTATGGCTGCTTGCCGAATGAGTGTAACACCACTCACCCGCAGTCTTAAGCCTTAGAGCTCCCAATGTGCTTCAGCCTCAATATGTAAATGTAGTGGCAAGAATCCCAGTAGCAATTCCACCACAGCCGTAGAGGCGGTTCTCATTGCCCCTGTGATACCTATGCATGCCATTCTTTGTAATTTGTAAAGCTCGCATTGAGCTGTTTTAAGTTTGACCCTTGGCCACCATATCACTGCAGCGTATGTGAGAATGGGTCTAATGATCGTAGTATGGATCCAGTGCATAACCTTTGGGGTGATACCCCAGGTTTTACCAATAGCAACCCAACAGGACGAAAAGATTCTTTTAGCTTTCATAATCGAGTGCTCCAAATGTTGTTTCCAAGTCATTCTTTGGTCAAATATAACACCCAAGTACTTGACTTCCGAAGAGATGGTATGCTTTCTATCAAAGAAGGTAAGAGCTTCCAATTTGTGCAAGTTCTTTTACATTGTAAAAGATATCAAGGTCGTTTTGTCTGGATTGACTGAATACCTACTTTTTGACACCACTTTTCAACCAGTAACAGTGTCTTGCATAACTTCTGATACGGATAGGGAATTAACCTCTAACGATTATTGAGATGTCATCCGCATATCCAATGCAGCCACACTCAAACCTCCCAAGAGACACCAACAGTTCGTCCACCACAGCAAAGGAGAGAGAGAACCCCTCCCTGCTGGCAACCCTGTTGTAACAAGCGCTAAGATGTCCCCTAGAAGCGAGGATTCGACCACACGATCACTTAGAATTGATCTTAACCATCGCCATAAGGTAGGGTTGATTCCATGTTTACGAGTAGCTACATCAATAGCCTCTATTGAGATTTTATCAAAGGCCCCTTCAATGTCCATGAAAACAGTTAAAGCAAATTCCTTATGCTCAAGGGCTTTCTCCAAAAGTATTGTGATACGATGAAGGACCGTTTCAGTCGATTTACCTTGCTGATAGGCAAATTGATGACTGGCAAGAGGATGAGATACAAGGATCTCATCTCTTATGTATCTATCAACCAATTTTTCTAGGGTCTTAAGCAGAAAGAGGTAAGGCTGATAGGTCGATAAGATTTCGATTGCATATAGCTTGGTTTGCCAGGTTTAGGAATGAAGATAGCTCTGGTTTGTCTCCATTGCAACGGGAGGTACCCTAGTGCTATACTTGCCCTAAAAATTCGGCAAAGAATCGGTGTAACGATATCCAATCCTTCTTGCAAATGCATTGGGATAATACCGTCCATACCTGGGGCTTTGAAAGGTTTACACCAATCTGTACGGTTACCTCTAAGCGAAACCAGACCCAATCGGAGCATGTCCTCAGTATTGATTTCTCTAGATTCTGGAAAGCATTTCTTTTAGTTGTTTCTTTTCCAGATTTTGTGTAACTGCATTCTGAAGTTTTATAGAACTTAGTTGGTTATAATTACCTTTATGTAAGAGTTTGACAAGCTAGGCAGTACTAGAGATGTCTGATACATCTTCACAGAAGTTCCTTCAAGATTTCTTTTTAGCCTCTCTAATGGCCTTATGGTAACAGGTAAGTCTGTTTTATAGTCTTCCCATTCACCTGTCTTTTTCGCTGTGTTAGACCTTCTTGTCTTATATCTTAGGTTGCTAAGTTCATTACTTCACCAAGGAAGATGTCTTGGTAGATTAGCAACCTTGACCGGACAGTTCTGCTGATAAGAACTGACAAGGAAACCTCTCGAACTCAAAATTCAGATTTTAATGAAACTTTGCAGAATGAATCTATAGATTGTGTTTATTAAATGACATGAATGACCAGATGGCGCTAATGATTTGTTTATAACCAAGGAACATAGGACTTTCCTATGCTTTTTGATAGGAAAGTAAAATAACGCCATCTGTTGACTCCTGATGTAATCTTATTCAAAGAAGTTCTTTGATATACAGTTATGAAAAGTTTCCAAATCCGAAAAGATTCTTAAAAGTAAATTAGAATAGAATCAGATATAAGGGGAAACATTCTGCATGAGTTAGTTATGATATGTAATATAAAGACATATGATCGATAGATCAATTTCCTTTGCGTCGTAACATGGTAAAAAAAAACCAGACATCATGTATTGAAATCTAACGAATTTTAATGTATTGTTTATAACGTACAAGTACTGATGGTGATCCCCTTATATCTGATTCTATTATAAATTTACGTTTAAGAATCTTCCCGAATTTGGAAACCTTTCGTAACTGTACATCAAATACTTTCTTTGAATAAGATTACATCAGGTGTCAAAAGATGTCGCAACTTTACTTTCCTATCAAAGGCATAGGAAAGTCCTACGTTTCTTGGTTATAAACAAATCATTAGCGCCATCTGGTGTTTGAAAGGTAAAACGACCAATTTTTGTCGATATTCGGATCTCATTTAGCCCCCTTCCTTTTAGATTCCGCCCCTAAGATTCATGTCATTTAATAAACACAATCTACAGATTCATTCTGCAAAGTTTCATTAAAATCTGAATTTTTAGAGTTCGAGAGGTTTCGTTGTGAGAATAGCTTGTTGCAACTGGTCAACTGGTAACTCAATATCTAAAACCGAGAGTATATTAGAGCTCATACCTTCTGTTAGTATTTCCAGATCCTCTTTAAAGTCGATCCAATTCGTCTTTCTGGGGTTTCTGGGAAATACCATTTGTTGTCTTTTACCTGCAACATAGAAGCAAATGTACCTATGATCTGAAAGAGAAGGTTCATTAGATACATGCTGTTTATTAATAGAACAAAGTAAATTAACAGAACAGAGTGTAAGATCAAAGGTCGAGAGTGTAATACTCCTATTACTGACAATGAAGGTAGGTTCATTGCCTTTTTTTAAAACATGTAAGTTTGTACTTATCAAATATTCCTCGTTTTCTCCTCGTTGGTTGTAGTCAGTGCTTCCCCAGGTGACATGGTGAGCATTGGCGTAACATCCAATGATGAGTTGTGTATCATTGCTTTCACAGGAGTTTGTAAGATTGCTGAACTCCAAAGGAGGAAAGTTATCATTCTCCTCCTAGGGGAAATATGCCGAGACCACAACGAGTTCACTAACTTTACTTCCCTCCAGAATAAGTTTAACTACAGTTGTGGCTCTTGAGAGAAACTGTGGAAGGAGTACGGCGTTTATGCCTTTCCTAACAAAAATACAGGTTCTGATATTGTCACAGGTGGTGTCATACACAGATGACCATCCTGATTTTGGTAATCCTAAAATACTACCTTTATAAATCAAGGTTCTTGGATAATTGCTAAATCAATATTATCCTCAGCCAGACTGCAGAGGCAGACCGGCTCTGGTGAAGATTAATCTGAATGCAGTAATGTTTATGGTGACATTAGGGAATCATAAGGTTGAAAATTATTAGGTGTCGATTAGGAACGATTAGGTTTTTTTCTCACTGTGGGTGTCGGATTCAAACACCCGATCAGAGAGGTCCCCACCCTCGTCCATCTCAACCAATTCCATATTTTCGGGTAAAGCCGATCCCATGTCCGATTACCCCGTCGTCACATCCATTGTTGTAACTGCCTGATCATTGTTGTACGTTGTTGTAACTGCCTGATCATTGTTGTACATTGTTTGTAACTCTTATAGGTGTGAAAGTACCTGCTGGTTCCTTAGAAGTAGAGGGCTCAGGTCCGAGGTATTAGCCTCCGGTTTCACATTTTCTGGGTCTTGTAGGATCTTAAAGATTCCTTTATCGACCCCGGTGTACGCTAAACATTTTGCCTCAACGACAACCGTGGCAGATTCCCCGTCTACTTGAAAGATCCATCTTAAAGCTTGAGGGTCTGAGATGTGGTTCAACACTCACCAATAATTGGTATTAAACTTCTTGTTGTTGGCGTTGAGTCTACGCAGTAGGACAGCTGAATCAGTTGTCCAAATATCTTTTGTTTTAAAAGCTACTTTTACAGGTTTTGGCAAGTCACTGGCTTTCAGAACCCTGAGCCTCGTGCCTTGCAGAACACTATCATTGTTATTAAAAGCTTCTGTCAACCAATGTGCAGTTGCCTGATCTTCACATAAATAAAATAGTATCCCTCCATTTAAGTTGAAACTCTTCACTAGTGGTAGAGGTTCCCCTTCTGGGGTTCCATCCACCCGCTTAAGAAGGTCCATCTGGATGGTGCCTATTTCACTACTGTCCAGTTTTTCATCTGGAAACTTATCCTTGATGACGGCCATCTTAATGTTAGAGATGGCCTCACTGTAGATCTTTGGTTTAGTTCCCTGCGTATATCTCTTCGGAGGGCCCTGCACATTCAGAGGTGACGTTGTCGAAGCATCTGAGCGCTGTCTTTTTGTAACTTCCTTCGGAGGTAATTGCTTGCTTTCGGCTACAGAATTACCTGCTTGCCTCTGCCTTTGCAATTTCCTCCTGATATTTCTCGTGGTTGTTTTGGACAAACCGCCTAGGTGCAGCCTGCTAATATTTGAAGCAGTATGTTTTAATTCCTTAGCTCCTGAAGGAAACTCGGAACTGCCTGTTAACTTCAAGGAGCTAGGTTCTGTGCTAGATGCACTTGCTTCTTGGGAGATCCCAGTATTACTGTTTTCTTCCCTAGATTCAGCTACCGTGGTAGCTGCTTTTAGTGGTTGGGTACCTCCCGAAGGCGACTTTAACCCTTGTTTTTTGTTTGTATTTATTTCCATTTTTGTTCCTCGAGACCGGGGGAATTGGAAGTGACCACTTGGTTGTCCCCCTATTCCAAGCAGAAGGCTTCATACGATGGGGTACTCGCCTGGCGCCCCAAAGGGATCGTTTACGGCACAATATTTCTCGCTACCCTTGTACCTTACAGTTCTCGGCACGATATCTCCCACCTTAACTTGGGTAGAACTACAGCCCCGCTAGCGAGCATGTTTCGGGACCTCCAACTGGAAGTTCCTTACTACATCTGTTTCCACCCTCTACGACGAAGACGTGAGATTGGAAATTTTAGAGGGCCTTAGAAAGGTAAGGAATATCGGGACTTCACATTGAAATTGCTTCATTAGGAGAGCACAGAAAGGCAAGAGAATAACAAAAATACTTGAAGGTTATCAGTTCAGTACCACTGAAGCCATTTCCGTTCCAACCTCTGAATATTTTTATGATTATATTGCCCTTATGTGCTGTTCTAGTGAAGGAATTTCAATGCGGTAATACCCGGATAATGGAAGAGTACCCTTTATTTTCTACATAAGAGTTCGGTAGTTGCTGTAAATCTTAGATGAAGTCAACTGATAAAAGTCAACTGATTTTTTATGATAAAAAAAAATCATCGATTTCTTTATTAACTCTTCCATAGAACTTCGATTTTATATTTAAAAAATTAAAAGTGAAATACCTGCATTTCTTTATAAACTAAACATAATTTAAAAATTTTAAATTTGAACTAAGTAAAAACAATAATAATTATTTTTTAACAAACAAAGTCCAAGAACACACAAAAATTATTTAAAAACATGAAAAAAAAAACAAAAAACAACGGAGCGATTCGGTTTCGATTGTCCACACGGCAATCTTCTTCAAGAGCTTGAAAAAGATTTACGTAAGGACAATCGAAACCCGGTCGCGCCGTTGTTGTTGTTGTTTTTTTTTTAATGGTTTTTAAATAATTTTTGTTTCTTCTTGGACTTTGCTTGTTATATTACTTAAACACATTTTAAATTTTTTATCTACATTTATTATTTTTGCTAATAACATTTTATGTAGATTTTTAATTTACAATGAGATTCTAGCACATTCCAATTCTAATTTCTGCAGTACCGTTTATTACTGCAGAATATATTTCTATTATTAGCATATTATCCAATAGGGAAATGAGGCTGATCATCTTAGTTTGTGTCCCTAATAACTTTTGAATTGCTTTTGAATTGAGGGATCTTCTTGAACCTAGGTATTTACATTCGTGACTTTTCCATTCGAGTAATTAGCAGAAGTGGCAGAAATTATCAAAGAAAAAAATAATGGGAATCTAAACAATGGATTTCTATTCTATCTTTCTGAATCTCACTGTCTTAAATAATCAATATCAATCCATTGTGCGAAGTTTGATAGGATTAAAATTAATCCGATTTCAGAAAAAAAAGCAAATATAATTAATTTTTCAGAAAATAAAAAAATAAAAGAATTGCACTTAATTCAGTAGATATAAGAATTTAAAAAAAAAAAAAAAATTCTTTTCGATTTTATAGTTTTTATGACTTTAAGAAGACGTAAAATAAATAAATATTAAGAAATCACATTATAAGGAAAGTAGGCTTTAAGGTCTTCGAACTTTCTCTAGTTAAGAACAAAAGGAAAAAAATGATATAATAATCCATTTGGTCAGATTATTATATCATTATATAATATGTAAGGTATATATATAAGGTATATAATATATAGTATATATATTATATACTATATAAGGGAGGGGTCAGTTGGTCCCTCAGCACAGGGGCCCGGCCGTCAAAGGGGCCCGGACTGAGGTCTTCGACTAATTCATATAATTTTTTTTTTCAGTAATCACTTCTAGACTTTTTTTATAATTAAGTCTACATTTTATATAAACTGCTTTTCTGCTTTAACCTTTGTATAGAGCGAATTTTTCTAAACTTTTTTCTAAACTTTAGGTTAGAGCTGGAAAAAGTAGATTCTGGTAGCTGAATAATTGTTAAATTAATTTACTCTAAAAACAATGCTAATAACTATGTGTGGATTGTTTAAAAGGTAGAAATATGAAATCCTGTGGTATTTTCGCGGATATTTTTGGCTAAGAATCTATGATTTTGACCATGGGGGGGGGGGGGGGGGGGTGTTTTCTTTTGTGGAATTTGATGTGGGGGGGGGGGGACTGAGTTTGGTACTATTTTTATTATTATTATTATAAGACTATATACTAATTTTATTTGCCTCCTCTACCTAAATAAAATCCTAATTTAATCATTTAAAAAAAGAATTTCAAAATCTGATTTCTTTGTAAAACATAAAGATTTTTAATTAATATTAATTATTATTAATGACTAAACGGTAGAATTTTGCAAAACAATCTTTCCTTAATTAATAACTTAATTAAATTCAAAATGTCTAATCTTCTAAGTAAATCTTAAGTTAAAATTTTGTTGTTGATAAATAAATAAATAAATAACTTAAATCACATCTTCATTTTTCTATTCACGCAAGTTTGTAGTAAGTTTGAAAAAAAAAATTCAAGTGACAAACAAAATTTTCAAATGAAATTTTCGCAATTATAAAAAGCAAAAATAATTGAAATAATTTTTATAAATTATGAATATTTGAATTAAGATTGAAGTATTTCTGAAAAAAATAAACAATATTACTAGGTCTTGAAATTTTACGACTTAAGAATTGTAGAATTGTAGACAAAAATTATATTTTTATGTACTTATAACAGATGGCATTCAAGAACTTGACCTAAAAATTAAAAAAAAAAAAAAAAATGACTTCACGCCATTCTTTTGGAATTAGTGCTTAAACAGATTGATCTAATATCAATACTTAGTAGAAAAAATCTCAAAAAAATAAAATATAAATATGCATTTATTTGTACAATAAAGACTGTATTATTTATTACACTCATTGACATAAAAATTTGCGCACTAAGAAAAAAATAATTCTATAAATGTGAAAATAATTAAATAGCTAAGGTGAGTGTACATATGGAAATGAATAGTGTTTGGTGGAATTGCGCAAGACCACTCGTCCTACAGCGGCGCTAAAATTGGGGCTTATAAGGCTACAAGCAGTGGAGTCCATATGCACTCCACTGGTGATCAGGCAGGTCTGTGAGCGATCAACAAGCCGCGAAGACACTTAGATCTCAGTACGAGCAACTTATGAAGTTTGAGAAAGGCCGTATCATTGGGTTGCAAGAGGCAGGTTGGGCGAAGCGGCGAATTGCCATCCATGTAGGTCTTTCTGACTGTACAGTCAGATCGTGTTGGGAGCAAGGAACACGTGAAGACACCTCTATACTGCCGAACGGCAGACCCAGACAGACCACCAGGAGAGAAGAACGTTTGATAGTCAGAAAGGCACAGATCCAATGGCTTCCTTGTCCATATCCAGCGACAAATGGCCGGGGCACAAGGGAACCCTGTCTCTCTCAGAACCATTTCCAGACGCCTAGCAGAGACGCATCTGCATTGCAGAAGCCCCTTCCGTTTTGTGCCTTTAACACCTCAACATCGTTGGCTGCGTTTGCAGTGGTGTCAGCAGAGAGCAACGTGGAATGCCAGGGACGAATTCCACTTTTGTTTGGGAACGGAAGATACCGTGTCAGGGTTTGGAGGACTACAGTGAGCGCTACAATTCCAACCTCACTTTACAACGTCATACAGGCATGATGGTCTGGGTGCCAACGCACAGGACAACCGTTCGTCACTAGTAGTGCTACGAGGGAACTGTCAGCCCAGAGGTACGTACAAGAGATCATGTGGCCCCATGTGCTGCCTTTCCTGGTTGGGCATGCACGAGCAATTTTCCAACAAGATAACGCTCGTCCTCACACAGCTAGGGTTTCACAGAACTGTCTACATCATGTTGCGACACTTCCTTGGCCTGTCCGCTCGCCTGATTGGACGCCATTCGAGCATGTCTGGGTGACCCCAACTGTCGCTACAGCAGTGTTCGTGAATTGCGGAAAAAACTGTACCAAGACAACATACGGTGTATGTTTGACTCTATGACAGTATCACCGCATGTATCCAGGCACGAGGTGGTCCAACGAGGTAGTAACGGTGACTATATGATGTCCGGGACTACATATGTCCTGCTGCTATGATATTGTAATTACTCATGTCCTTTTCTTCTTCCATCATACTAATAATTTGAATACAAAGTTTCCTTCGTGGTGAGCAATTTTCTTTTTGTCAATGAATTTATTTTTAAATAACAATAAGTATTATTAAAAGTATTGAGATATGGAAAAAAGTTGGAAAGTCCGTAATAATTCAGACGTAATACCCTGAGGAATTAAAAAAAATCAAAAAATTAAAACAGAAATCTTATATTATAAAAACGTTATTCTGACTGTCGTAAGACTTTAAGTTTTTCCAATTTTGTGACCAAAATGTAAGAGATAGATTGGTCATGCTAATGGATAAAATGCAGATTTTTTTTAAGACAAACAAAATGCTACAAAAATCTTTCGAAAAAATTTTTTTGTTTCCAAGATGTCGCCTTTTAAGGATCAAATTTTGACTTTTTCTCAATTTAAACGAAAAGTATAAAAGTTGGAAGAGAACATTATATTGAGAAAATGTTGGTATTGGAAAGTTCTATCGAACGATATATCAGTCATTCACAAACGTTTCTGCGTTTGCAAGATACATGCAAAAAAGTGATTTTTCATTTTAAATTTTTGGTGTGTGGCGCCAGCCCGCAATACATCTGAGTTATCCAGAGAAGCCACAACGGGCTGGAAAGTCGTATAATCTCCGACGATCTCAATATTAATTTGCTAAGTAAATAAAGTTTTTTTTTTTTTTTTTTTTTTTTTTTATGCTATATATGCAAGGGTTCTGGATCGAAGCGATGGTACCTGGCTAGTCATAATATTTCTCTTTTAGATTTTTATTTTATTTTACATTTCCGTTATGTTTCAAATTACTTCTTAATTCGGAAATTCTCGTCTTTTTCTTTCTTATTCCTCACAAAAAGTAAAAATCTTAATATAATAAATATAAAATATAAAATTAGAAAGAATTAAAAAACGTAAGCCAATGCAGTCGGAAAAGTGTGCAAAAGATTTATCCACAACCTCAACCTTTTTAAAGAAACGTATACACACAAAAAAAAAAAAAAAGTTCAGTTCACTCATATTAAAACGTGTCATAATGTATCTTTAGATGTGGAAATTCTTGTGTTTTATTCTTTACAATTTCTTTAAACAAAACAAAATCATCCACCTGTTATTCATGTACCACTAAGTTTTTTTTTATGGTATCACCGGTTGAGAAATCCTGGCCCCAAACTGGATCGATGCAATATCTGCTGGCAAAAAAGTTGAAATGAATGACCTATTAGAAATATATATGTGTATACAGGGTGATTCAAATTATATATACAAGGTGATTCAAAATTTCCTGTACAAACTTTAAGGATAGGATATAAATACAAAAACAAACCTTATTTGTAGTGGAACTTATGTCAACCGAATGAGCTAGAGGGCGCTGTTTGGCAGCACATTAGTTGAGCAGTGTGAGCAATCGTCATTTGAGACGTTGACTTTGTACGATTAGAATATATTGCATCACTAATGCTGAGAAGGCAGATATGCACCTAGCCTATCGGCAGCGAACGGTAACGGACGAGCCGTTTGTACGTTTATATAGTGAACAGTTTCCTAAAAGACATGTGTCCAATCATCAAACCAGAGAATGTGTGAAACTGGATCATTCGACGGAAACAGGCATGATTCTGTAGACCTTGCCGGTATATTGTAAACATAAGGCTAATAAATATGTTGTTTACCTTACTTATTGTCTTTTATTTCTGAACCTTATAGTGTACCTTCTAGCACATTCAGGTGGAGTTTGCGTTCCACAATGAATACGGTTTGTTTTATATTCCTGGCCTACCTTTAAATTTTTTACAGGGAATTTTGAATCACCCTGTGTATATAGATATACACACACACACACACACACATATATATATATAAGGTCACTTTTCTAAAGTCCCGGCTCATTGAATAGGAATTCTTTGATATGGATTATAGGATATATGGTCAGGTCTTAAATACCGTAATCGCATATAAGGTCACTTTTGTCTGTGATTTCAGTGCCACACTGATTCAATTCCAAGAATTTTTCCGTGGATACCATCTTTTATCGGCGTCATTTCTCCTACTGACGGAGGAGACAGCTTTTTCACAAAGCACTCCATCCCCTCAAATTCTAGGAAAAAAGATGATGAAGACGATATTCCTTTACCTATGTTAATACAAGATCTCAGAAATCGTGGCTGTGCTGTAGATGGGGAAAGTGAATATGTGACAATTGATGATGAAATTGCTACCACTTCTCAAGCTTCGATTTCCGAAATTGTTTCGCAAGCTTTAGATTCCAATGCAGTAGAAAGTGAGGATAATGACACTGATACTGAAAGTGAAGCGGTAACACAAGCAGAAGCACTCAGAGCATTAACTTTTCAGAAATTACAAAACTTAGAAAACATTGTACAAAAGATGAAACCAAAATCGCGACAGTCCTATATTATGGATTATTTTAAGTAAGGTCAGTTGTACATCAGTACTTTGCTTGAGCATACTAGTACTATTTGTATACAACTTTATTCCGAATTAAAATTTTTTTAAAATAATTTCTTTCTAATTCCATTGATTTTAATTGGTTCAACTAAATTAAAAAATTATAACGTAATAAACTGATATTTTTGTACATATTTTTACAAAGAATTATACTGTATTTATATAATGCTTATTTATTGACAAATGCGTATGAATCGGTTATAAGGTCAACCAGCTTATAAGGTCACTTTCACGAGGTCCAAGGGGTGACCTTGTATCGAGGTCCGACTGTATATATACATAATGTACATATACATTAAAAAACAACTATAAAGGGGGAAAAAAATAAAATAATAAACCATAGAAATTGTAATTCAAGAAAATATTATCACAAATAATACTGCTGCTGAGACTAAATATTTTTCCAACAATAAAATAAAGATCACACATAGATTTAATTTTGCTTTGTTTTCTTTTGTGATGTCCTTGAAATTCAAGGTTGCTTAGCCTCAAAATTAGGATGGCGTCCATTCCTGACATTGTAAGCCAAGAAACTTTTTGTTCTTTATGTAACTTTAACCATGATTTTTTTTATTTATTTTTTTATTTTGAACTTCCCTTATTGAAATTAATGTAGAATTTTGAAATACCTGGATGTGTAGCTGAAGGAGTCTAGCAAGAGATGAGGCAAATGACTATAGAGATTTTTTTAGTAAAAAAAAATGCTACTTTGTTTTTCATATTTTCACAATGATTTCATAAGAACCAGTTTGTAATTAAATTCCTTCTTTCAAATTTTACTATCAACTAAATTGTTCATTCGCTGCAGAATTCATTGCATTTGTTTACAATATCCAAAGCCAAAACTTACTGTTGTATTATTGATTTGCCTGGTAATAATTATAAGTATCTGAAAGCGTTTTATTTATTGTTAGATTAACTTTTTATTAAAAAATGTAATTGTTATGTGTCACAAAATAATTATCCTTATGTTGCAGATTCAGTCTCATAGTGACACAATGGCGTTATGTCATCAAAAGCCATCGGCCAATCACAATGATTCTTCTATGTGGTCTTTGACATCTCAGGATCCTCTCCGAATAACCTATTCAAGCAACGTTAGTATTGGAGACGACGACACAGATGGACTCGGTTTTAATATTAATCTCATCAGTGTCTATCAAAGTAAGTTGTTTTAAATACTCCCAACAGGAAAATGATTAATATTTAAAAATGATTAATTTTTAATCTTTACTGCATTAATAAGATCTTCTAGTTAGATAATGAAGCAATTTACTTATACGACTAAAGGCTGTGTATTATCAGTCCTCCTGTTAATTCTTCTCTTTTAGTTCAGAAGAAGACTAGATGATTAGATTTCAGATACAGTTATCAGGACTGGTCCAGATCTCGATATATGTTTCTGGAATAGCAAAGGATAAATAATATCGGATTATTTTTTTAAGAATTAAAATATTTTTCAGAAGAAAATCCAGGTTTACTTAAGACATGATTGCTTTGATTACAATGTTTCAACTACCATCAGAAATTAGAGAAAATTTAAATTACTGTAAATGAATAAAAAGAACCAGTTTAAAAACTGATGTAGTTTAATCTTTGAAATACTACGGACTTAATATAGACATACTGCTAAGTTACCATAGATGCGATTATGATTAGTTGGAATAGTTTTTCCTATTAACTTTTAACAGAGAAAAGACATTAAAAATGACATGGATCCTGTGAAATCAATACACTTGCTTCCAGGCATGCTTTCATGAAGAGACATTATAACAGATTTTTTTGCTCTTATACCTCTACTATTGAATTTTTAAGTGTTTAGACATTACTTTCAAACAAAAGTAAACTCAAGGAAAAGTAAATGTTAAATCTTTTACCTCGGAAAAAGGAAGAAGTTTCTGATCTTCATTATTATCTGAAATGTTTCTAATTGAAATATATTGATTTGTCAATCATTATCACAGGCTCTTGAAACGATTGAAGTCGGATGATCTCAAAATCTTGGAATATGGAAACATAGAATACATTGAATGTAGAAAGATGAGTCAATTCGAAAGGTAGCCTGTAAAAGTTAAAATTATTTGAAGTAATTCAATTAACAAATGTAGATCGAAGTTATGGAAAGAGGCAGTGAAAAGTTTTGACCGTTCAACTCAGAAACCGTATTACTAATTTAATGACGTTAATAAAAGCAGGCCGTGCCGGCGTGGCCGAGCGGTCTAGACGGCGGTCTGCCGTGCGGGTATTGTGTCGGCACCCGGATTCGATTCCCGGTTGTGGCTTGGCTGTTTCAACTTTCTTCGCTGTCCCCTTTCTCTTCCCATCCCATCACCCCAGTCACCTGGTCAGTAGGGGTGATAATGAGTCCCCCTCAGTATTGGGGACGCCTTCGTCCCGCTGTGGACTGAAATTACAAGGCCATCAACAATAATAATAAAAAAAGAGGCCGAATATCACCCAATGAGTCAGCCACGATTTTCATTATTTTTGTTATTTCCGTTTTTAATATTTAAAATTTTATGACAAAAATAACATATTTACAAATTACTGAGTAACTCAATTAAATTGGGATTCTTTATCTTTACAATGGTTAAAGTAATTAAATTACAAGTAACACTAATAAAAACATTTAATTGCAAAATTTCTATGGAGAGAAAAATAATCTATTTGAATATTTATCTGATGAAGGGTTCTGTTTTTACAGCCAAAGATGCTAATGTATGTAAATCCATGGATGGTTTTATGTGTGCGGAAAAGGATCGCTGCGTTCCAAGGACATTACTATGCGATATTAACGAAGACTGTAGTCAAGGAGACGATGAAGATAGTAGTGCTTGCACTACAACGATATGTACGTAGTAAACATTAATAGACATATAAGGATTGAATGTGTTTGTAAATATTCTATAAGATCTGAAATATTTAATACATATCAGTTAAAATTAAGAATAATCAATATTTTCGTTCTCTGTTTGAAGTATTACTAAACTTCTACATTCTAATCTTGTATTCAAATCTTAGAGCTATTTTTTTTTTCTGTTTCTATTTTAGCGGAAGAAGACTTAAACAGTGTGAAGAAGCGTTCTAATATCTTATTCAGTGTACTTCTTGTTACGATGCTGATGGCATTCGTTGCTTCCTGTTTCTATGTGATTTTTTATCGTCTGCGCCATCTGGTGCAGATCCAAAGAGCTAGTCAGAATGGTCGAGGGGTGTTCGTCATCTCTGCCTTTCATCGCAATGCTGATATTGTCAGGATGCCTGAATCTTATCCCGATGTTGTAGGTGGACGAAGAGAAACACCTCCTCCTTACGAAAGTCCACCCCCACCTTATCATAGGATTATCCCTTCACCGCCTCCATTCAAACCACCAGAATCGAGGGAGGAGGCAACAGCTTTGGGAACCTAGGATTATAGAGTCAGGATTTCTTAAGAAAGTAGTCAAGCAACTCAAGAGATCTCATCCTTTATACCTTAAAGTGATCCAATTACTTCTTATGTGGATTTTACAATTTCTTAAAGACTCCACTAATTCAGGGAAGTAATAACAATCTTTTTTTATACAACCGCTCCAAAAGGGTGGATCGTCGAAGTTTTAAAACGTTTTAATATCATCCGAACAATGAACAAACAAATAATGAAAAACAAATCGATAGACATGAGAGAATCACATCTTCAGTGATCAAATTAGTGAGTAACGGAGTCACAGAGAAAGAATTAAGTGATGGTGATTCCTCCCCCCCCCCCGCCCGTTTTAGAAAACATTTATTTGACGTAGATAATTCGTAATCAAATTTGTACCTGTGAAGAGTGAATGAAGAACTGGCAGAAGTTCAGCATTAAGGGTTGTCATTAAACGGCGTGTTTAGATGTATGCGAGTATAGAGGAAGGGATTTGTTTGTCAGCTACTGTGATGTTAAATCATATGGAAGTAAGATGCTGGTTAAACATGACTGAAACAGATACTTTTGGTGCTAATGTTGGATAACCCCAAAAGAGGAAACTTCTTATTGATTTAACTGCAGTAATTTGTGAATATTTTCTTTGATATAATTCATTCTTTGATATTTTATTTTCACATTTTATTTGAAATTCAGATGCACTATAAGAGAAGTTTGCTATTTGCAGAGACAATATTTCTGTATTAGTTTGTGTCGTGAAAAAAATCTCGATCGATTTGCACTTGGATAATTCTATTAGTTAATAAGAAACCGCTGTTGACTTCAATTAATAAGAGGCTACGTTGCAGAAGCACATTTTGTCTTATTGTACTCCTTTGTTATTATTTTTAAAAAAATAGAAATTAAGTTAAATAAAAAAAAGAAATAGTTATTTAATAAAATAATCAAAAACTTTTTTTTTATTTTGTTTTGCAAGGATTTCTTGCAATGATTAGATGAACAAGTTATTACATAAATAATATTCATCTAATCGTTATACATTAACTATTAGTATTTTCTTTGTTTTTTCTCCTAGTGATTAATTTTTTTTTCATCTTGTATTTAATTTTTTTACGAAACTGTAATGATTCTGGAAAATATAATCTAGCATTTATATACAGGGAAGAACATCTAAGATTTTGATGGCGTTAGCAATAGACGAAAATAGACTGAGTCGTGTTACCAAACTGACTCATTAGCTGTGATTGGAGTATAGATATACTTAACCAATCCTAAACAATTGATTTCATTCTTAAGATATAAAATATGTAAAAGAAAAGGATTTCTTCCTTACGACCATGTCCTGCTTAAAGCAGTGAATTTGTTGTCTTATAAGCTGTGTCGCTTGCATAACCTAGGATACAAGCTTACAAGATTCTGGTTAGATTCTCTAGTTAAATTAAATATTTTTTGATTCATTTCCAAAAATTTTACTGAATACTTTACACAATGAGACGTTTACTTTTCAATAAAGTTTATAAAAATACATTTATTTATTTTCATTAAAATTAAATAAATTAAAACAGACAACTGATTTTTCTTTTATTATTATTAAAAGATAACATGTCTCCACAAAGGAGTTCAGTACATTGCAAGCAATAATAAAAATAAAATAATAAAACCACTGCAGTGGTTGTTTACAAACGACTAAGATAGGAATTTATATTAGAAACAAAAAAACATTTGATTTTATACTTAACTAAATTATTTATTAATGAGTCCTAGTTCAGCCTACACACGATTTAAATTATTTACAAAAACTAAAAAACTTGTTAAGTTAAATGAACATTAAAATTATTTAAAAAAAACATTATTTTAAAAATATTATATTTTTAATAAAAATGAGCTCATATTTATTTATTTACTAAAAATGCGTCTAATTAACTTAAGCAAAATATGAAAAGTCTTGTTTTTTTTTTTTTTAAAAGCATCGCACATTGAATAAAACTAAAAGCTTCAAATATAGAAATAAAAAAAGGTTTGTTTAGTTACTATGGGAACAGTTCGGACTGTCTTGAGATGCACATTCGTAGCAGGGGGGTGAGTTAGGAAATGGAACAGCAGCTTCTGGTTGTACTTGCGTTGATACATTGATTTCTCTTCTAGTTTCCGTTTGAGTCTCAGCGTTATTCATCCCATTCTCTGGAGAAAGAGAATAAATGCTATCGTAAGTGGGTGGATAAGTGGAGGGCCTTCGCCGTCGAGAAGGTGGTTCGGGTCTAGTTTGTACTGGAGTAACTGTGATCTCTGGGATGTTGAGGACTTGCGTCGACGCATTTGATTGGTCGCATGGAGAAGGAGAACGGCTGGGTCGTGATGGTCGAGCCCTAGAAGCCGTAGCATTTCGTCTGTTTTCACGCCGTCTTTGAACAATTGAAAAGATAATGCAGAAACAAGCTGGTAACATCACGAGAAGAGTTAATACCAGAGGAATGTAGAACTCACCAGAGGATTTGTTGTTAGTTTTGTTTGTGGTAGTTGGCGGAACATCCGTTGTGGTAGTTGGCGGAACAGTTCGAGCACCTAATCATAGAAAGAGAAGATGAGCTTCAATGATTGGAGACTAATTTGCTAAAGAATCACGTATAAATAACTATTCAAGAAATTCAAAAATTCTTCTAATAAATGAAAGGAAATTTAATGTGCCCGATGATTCAAAGAATTGAGTAAGCAAACGAAGGCGAATCCTTTCTTGTAACGTTGTGCCTTCGTTTGCTTACTCAATTCTTCTAACAAAGTTTCAGAAAAACCAGTCTCTGCACCTCAGGAATCCTGATTCTCCAACCATTACTGTTTGTCTAAAGTGAATGCCAACTTTTAGTAATTTTCAAAGATCTGTTCGGTTAAATGTCCTTAAAATATATTAAATTGAGATTTCATTAAAAAAACATTGAAGTTTGTGTTAGTTAAACTTCAACTTATATTAATTGTTTTTATTTAACATAATATTTTCAAATAATAATGACTGGATAAAAATAGAATCCAGAAAATGAAATATTTGTTGTTATTTTTTTTTAAAGCTTTAAGATATTAAATGCTTAAACCAAAGATAGACTAATGTCTAAAATCAATGATATACATTCAATAATCAGTGATATACATTTCGAAAAGATATTAAACCATTTTGAAAAGATAATTAAATTTTCAATGGTTTTAATATCTTTTCAAAATGGTTATTCTTCATTTTTTCTAAGAAGCTATTACAAACTATTAAAAGACAAAAATACAAAAAAAAAATATTTAAATGTCAAAAGTAGTTATATACACTGAAGTATCAGAAAACAGACAATCTTTTACATTTTTCCATCACACTCACCGCATAAAATAATATCTTCTTCAACTGACGTACAGAAGTTATAAAGGCCGATTTCTCTGCAACTTTTATAGAGTAAATCGCAGTGACGATGACAGCGTAATAATAAGTGCTTAAAGATAGGTGCTTGATAATAGGTGTTTGGTAATAGGTGTCAAGAGACATGGAGCTCAGTCAACCGAAATCAACATGAAATTTGGATTTTCACGTGCGATAGTTTCAAGGATGTACTGCGACTACGCTGCAGATATCTAGCGTGCGACACCACTGTGACTGAGAAAAAAACTCTTTGACAACTCATTGTAACGGTCGCACTCATTGTAACATCCGACTGATATCCGACTATAAACAGCAGATGACAGAATAATTCAATGTTGAGACGACATGTAACATCAGCATTCAGACAACACAACGTTCTCTTTTTTGTATGAAGTACAGAAGCTGACTAGGGCCATTGTGGTCCGACAGCACAGAGCTCTGCACCTCTCCTGGGCTCGTGAACACCGCCATTGGACGCAAAGCTGTTGGAAGCATCTAGCTTAACCCGACGAGTCAAGATTCAAATTATCGCAGATGGACGATTATCCGTTTGGAGAAAACTCCAAAAGGGGATGGATCGGAATGCCATCAAGGGACAATCAGGGCGCTGGCTTTATTACCGTTTAAGATATTTTCAGCTGGCATGTATTAGGATCCCTAATAAAGTGCTTCCTAACCTTTTTTGCTTGACGGCATACTTGTATTTGCAGAAATTCCGCGATACACCAAACCCCGTTTCTAAAATTCCGCTGCACATTAAACTTTTTAATCGCTTTTTTATTGTTGTAATAGAATCCTTTGAAAAACATAAACGAATATAACAATCTACTTTAAACATTTAAAGAGGTACCCTGAAAGATATTTTAAGCCGATTTAAAAGAGAATTAATATTTTATTATCGTTAATTGCTTGAACGAAGTAGAATATCGTTCATATTTCTCTTTGCCCAGGTTGGGAGAGGGCTCTTTCAACAGACACCGCGCAGGTCCGAATCGCTGGAGTTTGGCATCCTGAGTTGGCTCAGTCGTTCGCCAGATTTGAACTCATGGAACATAGTCATGTGAGAAGCTGTTCGACGTGATTCCAACAACTGCCAGGGTTCCAACCACTGCGAATAGTAAGAGAATTGTGTACCACTTTTGTGTAGGCATGATGTACACTATCTACACAATACTTAAGAGAACTCGTGGAATCTATATCTCATCGTGTTGCTGTGGTTATTCGATCGAAAAGAGGACCTATGCGTTACCAGACAGGTGTCTCAGTTTTACTGATACATAAATGA
The DNA here is from genome assembly GCA_023159025.1 of Thereuonema tuberculata. Lineage (NCBI taxonomy): Eukaryota > Metazoa > Arthropoda > Chilopoda > Scutigeromorpha > Scutigeridae > Thereuonema > Thereuonema tuberculata. The sequence continues at coordinate 299,901,228 of JAFIDM010009631.1, forward strand.
CAAAATAAATGTTAGTAGAAAGATAGAAATAAAGACAACGCTTCAATTCAGCGAACTGAAGAGTAAAAAAAACCCACTAAGGAATGAACTTTATTTTATTCAGTAGGAATTAGTCATTAGGAGATTAAATTGGATTGTTTTAAAAAAGCAACTTTTTTTAAAAAAAAAAGTTATAATTGAAGGGAATTCTTACTTGCTTCTGTGAAAATGACGAAAAATCCATTCTCGTTGGTTGGGGGTGGTTTTAATTGCCGTGACGACACAAAGTTCAGTTTAATCCGATCGGTTTTGGAAATTGTGAACGTTCGACCCTCATCTTCTAAACGACAAAACTTCAAAAAGGTTCCTGTTAACGGATCCATCACCTACTCATCAAATAAATAAAGCAACAGTAATATCAAAGTTTCGACAAATTCACATCAGACAGTTTTAGCCTTTTTTTCTTTTTAGCTTACTTTCCTAAGAAACTAAGATTCATGAAATTAGTTTTTTCTTTGGCTATGTAGACCCTCCCTAAAACCTTTTGAATTACTAAATAGAGTGAAACGTCTTATGCATATTTAAAAACTACAGACAATGTTACTTTTAAATTTGAAATCTTTTCAAAGTGAACCTTTGAAAAGGATCGGCAGAAGGCGATAAAAATTCCCCTAAAAAGACATCAGCATTCGATATTTAGAACAGTGGGTGTTAATTCTTTTATGTAATCTATTAATCGCATCTAGTTTAATACGATAAAAGTTAATTAGCTTTAGAGAAGTTAATAGATTGAATTTTTTTCAGAAAATGAGATATTGCATTTATAGTGTTTGTGTTCAGAAGATATGCTAATAGTAGGTTTCTTGTTTGCGTCGTTTTTAGGACATTAAAATTAAGAATAACATTTTAAGAGAAGTGAGCTCTAAGTTCTTTGCTTTTTTTTTTATGTATAGTAAAAAATTGTATTTAACTCTTACTTTTACTAAATTCATTGAATCTCAAACACTCTTAATAGATTTAATTCAGAGGTTAATTTTTCTTACGAGTAAATAATCTTCACAAGAAGTGGATCCTCTCAGTTGAAGCCATTCAAATTCGAAATTGATCTCCGAGACGGTACTTAAGGTCAAAGTACAGTTTAATCCCTCCTCATAGTCACTTAACCACAAACGGAAGATTTTCTGCATTAAAATAACTGTACCGGGAGCATCACAAGCATCCAGAAAATTATCTGGAAAAACAAAACAAAAACAAACATGTCACTTACCATCAATAATACAAGGGAAATACAGTCCGTTTACGAATGGCAGAGCTACCAATTCGGGACGATTTTACTCCGCAGGGGGGTGATACGCTGAGATGGGCTCTTTCCTAAGAAATTCTTTTGGACATTTTCGCTTTTAAGAAAAAAATATCGAGAAGCATTTTTGCAATAGTATTTATTCTTTCTATAATTCTTTCCCGAAAAGCGCAAATAGAACGTAGTTACTAGTAAACTAACACTGATAAAAAGTAAACATCCCATCTTCCTCGCCCCTATGTGGAAGAAACCGCAGGAGACCTGATGCATGCACAAAAGCGCTGAAGGCTCTCCTAAACGAAAACGGACTGTAGTAACATAGATAAAGTACCAAATAATAATAGTATATAAACGAAAGGGTAAAGGAAGAAATCACAAATATCTCTACATTTACTGTTGCTTTAAGGTATAGAAGTCCGTTAAAAGAATAAGCAAGAGCAAAGTGCGGTGAAGGAGTTAAGATTGTTTGATATAAATTGGATATTAGCATTTATTATTGTGAAATTAATATTCGTTAAGACAATGTTAATATCAGTAACACAAAATTGCAATTAATTACAACCTCCGGATTGATTTACTCTTGCTTTTAGAAATGCAGTAACACTAAATCTCAGTTGATTAATTTAAAA
>JAFIDM010009631.1:299903145-299932429 GCA_023159025.1 Thereuonema tuberculata
AGGGCTTACTATTTCATTTGATCTACTATTCTAAGTATTTAAAAGCTCTAAGTATTAAATTCATTTTTACAACTACAGTCGGACCTCTATTTAACGAAGTCGCTAAATCCCGAAAAAAAGTTCGTTATACGGAAAATTCGTTAAATAGAGATTCACCTTTTAAAATTACTTTAAACTACATAAAACAGATTTAAAATACATAAACAATAAATATTATTAAAAAAAGTAATAATTTTAATGACATAAAGCATGCATTACCACATGCGTACTTAAATTTTACTAATAAAGTCTGTTAATTTTGTCTTGATTTTTTTTTTTTTTTGAAAAAGTATTTTCGCTCATAGTACGCCTTGCATCTTTGCAGTGCACTAAAAAAACCCTTCAGTATTTTCTTTAAATTGTAATCCGCGTCGGATTGTTTCAAATAATTTTAACATTTCATCATACGATGGTTTTTTTTTTTTTTTTTTTTTTTATTTGTGCATCATGATCATTTCCATTTTCATCATCTTCATCACAATTCATAGCTGTATTGTTTTTATTTTCACGCTGTTCAAAATATCCGATTCAGTTAATGATTCCGAGGTCTCAGCTTCAAAATCAAGTGAAAGATAATCATCAATCAGCACATCATCGTTAATTTCTTCTTTTTCCCTCAGCTGTATCTCACATTTCTTTCATTTCCTCTAAGGCATCGATTCTCAATCTGTGGGGCGTGATAAATGTAAAGGGGGGGGGGCGCAAGTATATCAAGAAAAATATCTTATTAAAAAACTAGGTTTGGAGGTTTTTTCTTTTTTTTTTTTTTTGGTTGAAGATTTATTTTTTTTTAGTTCCCCCTTTTTATTTAAAAAAAAAATTATTGAGGGGGGGGGGGGCGCGATGAGAATTGTGATTGAAAATTAGGTCGCAAGTACTAAAAGGTTGAGAAATACTGCTATAAGGGAATGTTGATAATAAAAACATTTCAAGGAGGAAAAGAAAAATAGATACTGTACCATGAAAAAATTCGTTAAATTGAAAATTCACTTCGTTATTTGGAGGTTATTTTACAAAGAAATTAGCAAAATGTTCTTGGTTCCAGAGAAAAGTTCGCAAAATAGAGAAATTCGCAAAATAGAGGTTCGTTAAATAGAGGTCCGACTGTATTAATCATTTCGGTTTTCTTTAACGTAAACAATAAAATATTAAAAAAAAATAGAGAATTTTATAAAAAGCAAAAATGAAAAGCAAATAAAAAAATTTGGAAAAGCAGAAATTAAATATACAAAAAACGCTTTGATGAGGTAGTTTCCTACCCTCTATCCAGCATTAGATCAGTGTCTTAGACAAACAGGCTACGAAATCGTCTGCTTCAAACACTGACATTGACCAAATAACGGAACAGGAGTAATTATAAAGTATCTCTTTTCTCGAAGGCTCAAGGGACCGAGAACGAAATAATGAAGGAATTTCACCTGCAATAGAAGAATCCCTCATCGAAGCTTATAAGATTACATGTTTAATTAACATGGTCTACTCCTCTTTCAAAGCTAAGTTATAGAAAAGCAGTATTGAAGGCACCCCCATTTTCAATTAACATTTGAATGTGTCCTATTTAATTAAAACGAATGTTATGTATTCTTCAGTCTTCTTCCTATCATAATTGTAATGAGAAGTACGGAATAATTAATTATTCCTACTTTGCTTCGACTAATTTTGCTTCTATGGAATTCTTCTTTTTTAAATCAAATTTCCTTTAATGACAACGAAAAGCTAATCACGAGACAGTCCACTTTCCAAACTTTGTTAAAAAAAATACTTACAGGAGATTCTGGAATCTGCTATAAGACCTTGAGCGTAGGATTGGAAGCAAATATTTAAAACTAAAAATGTAAAAACGTAAAACATTCTGTAAAATAACTAAAACTCACTCCCATATGGATATACTTCCAATATATGATTCGTCTTTCCCTCCAATAGAATGACACCAATGGAAATACAGCTACAAAAGGGATGAGATTGAACCAATCAGAGTTCACGTATCTTTCACATTTGCAAAGACTAAATTATTTCTTGAATTAATTACTTTTTCTTATCTCCTTAGAAGAAGGAAAATCTAAGAACATTAACGGTCTGTAATGTGTAAATCTCTTACCAACTACTATAATATCAGATTTTATAATAAATTATATATATAACATTTACAAAATATGACTCCTTTAATTGTTACAATTTATCATTTATAAATAAATAAGGATAAGGAAAAAAATATTAATTCGATTAACTTAAACACATCCCGTAATTCTGGAAAGAAACAGAAACAAATAGAATATTTTAAGCTTATTAAGAATTATTGTAATGATACACAGAAATGTAATGATGTGGAAGAAGTAATTATACGTATTTGATATACTTCCGTTTAAATTGAACTTTTAAATCGTTTTACTCGCCTTAGATCACTTGAAAATAATACGAAAAATATAGTTTGTTTTAAATATTTTGTAACTGAATTGATGTGTTTATTTATTTACTTATTTATTTATATCCCATCGTAAAGAAAGGGTCCTACTAGGTAATTTCTTACACCCGTCTGCAAAAGTTGTTTTGATACAAAAGATTCGGTGGTTAAGTACAACAGAAAGATACTTGATACACACACATTCAAATACTAAGGTAGTTTTAATTAAGAGACAATATTGACATTAGTAATATACCAGTTTTTAAAATATCTTACATATTAAAATACATTTCATCTTAATAGTATTTGTTAATAATAAGAAATTAGTTATTGAAGCATTAGTCAAATAACATAGTGGCATCAATTAATTGATTCAAGAACCAGGAATAAAAAATAAAAAATCTCTTCCTACCCACCCTCTTTTCGGATCACTTCTAATCACTTACGGATAATCATTATTTTTATTCATCTTTGATAGAAGTAACTATAGACTCATAATCACTTTTTAACTTACTGTGCAACTCCAAGCAAACGATAAAAAATTTAAAAAAACTTAAAAAATTTTTTCAAAATATAAAATTAAAATTTAATAATTGCATTTTTAATTATCGGACATCCTTGTATTTACACTTAATGTAGTAGAAATAAGTAAATGTGGTTTATTTATTGTCTATTTATTTCGTTCAATAATGAAATTGTTGAGCAAAATTGAGGTATTTTCTTCAAATATACCTTTCTTAATTTATTAAAGACTTTACTAAATTTTTTGTTAATAAATTTTGCAGGATCTCAAATATTATGTTGTTATATTATGTTCGATAATGGAGATTATTTCCTTAATATATGATTTTTTTCCCTTTGTGGCCCCATTTTTTTCCCTGAATATTTATTATGTACATTATTAACAATATATCCAGTACCCTTTATAATAATAATCTGTTGTTATATTTTGGGTGGACGACTACTGGAACTTGATTTATATATTATTTTACTTAGAACTATTCTACAGACATAATACTCACAATAAACGACAGCAAAAGTGAAACAGCAACTATTCAAACACAAGTTCTTGCCCTGGTGGGAAGTTCTTGAACTAAGGAAGGACGTTATACCCAACAACTTTGTATTGCAATAAAACATAATTTCAACACTCCCCTCAAAGTTAGGCGTATCTTTTGTCTCTTTAATTTTCACCAATCCTAAATCTTCAAAACACTTTTGGTGCTTGGGACCAAACAGCGGTTTTGTTAAGATATCCGCAGGTATCTCTTCTGTTGGTCTGTATTTTACATCAATATGCCCAGCTTCGTAAACAGTCCGAACGAAGTGATGTTTAATATCGATGTGGTTACTTCGATTGTGGAATACATGATTCTTAATTAATTTTTGTGCCCCCTGTTTGTCATTGAAGATGACTGTTTTTTCATTGTTCATCACACTGGCATCCTTGAGAAATGCTTGGAGATGCAAGGCTTCTTTGGTAGCTTTTGTCAGACATATGTATTCTGCCTCTGTGCTACTTAATGCTACGGTTCGCTGTTTTTTGCGATTTCCAACTAATAGCAGCACCAGCTAATTTGAACACATATCCAGAATAAGATCGACGGTCGTTTAGACACGCTCCCCAATCTGAAGGTAGGTTAACCTTCTGTAGGTTAACCCATAGTCTCTTGTTCCACTTAGGTAACGACAGGGCCGGCGCTAGGAGGGTGCGGGGCCTCGGGCGAGATGAATTTTGCGGGGCCCTTGCCAATCCTATTTTAACAACCAAAAAAAGGAAATCTTACTTTAACAACCAAAAAAAAAACGACGATCCTATTTTATCCTCTTGCTTCTAACCAGGCGCGGGGCCTTGGGCGGTCGCCCCATTCGCCACCCCTTAACGCCGGCTCTGGTAACGGAGAACTGTTTTTGCAGCCTTCCATTTCTCTTCATCAACTGCTGTATTAAACTGACTTAATGAACTTACAGCATGCATGATATCAAGTCTTGTAGACACTGCCAGGTGCATTAATGATCCTATTAAGCTTTTGTAGGTATACTTTGATGAATCTTCTTTTGAACTATTTTGTATCTTTCTTAGTTTTTGATTAGCGTCCAATGGAGTGGCAACTGCCTTAGCTTCATCCATTTTATACTTGTTTAAAAGATCATCTGTGTATTTTCTTTGTTTCATAGTTACTGAGCCATCTGGAAGTTGATTGAATTAAATGGCCAAACAATAGTATAGTTTGCCTTGATCTTTCATCTCAAACTTCGTTTGTAATTTGCTCTTCAACTGTTGCAGTCGTTTATCATTGCTTGCAGCAATAATTACATCATCCACGTAAATGATGACGCACATGATGTCTCCCCCTTGTTGTTGTGAGTAAACATATGGGTCGACATTCAGTGGATTAAGCCCTGCTGCTCTAAGCTCCTTATCCAGTTTCTTGTACCACTGTCGTCCAGCTTGTTTGAGTCCATACATGGCTCTTTTAATTTTACAGACGACATTTCCTTTCTGGAGTCCTTTCAGTCACTCTTTCTTTGTTTTCGTAGCTTCTTCATTCTTATCGTTTTTATTATTGGATTCTTTTATCAATTGTCTCAGGATATCTTCAAGTAGCTCTGGTGGTCCCATGAAGACTTCTTCTTCTAGCTCACCATTTAAGTCTGCTGTAGTAACATCTAGTTGTTCTAATTTAGGATTATACTTAGCTGATAAAGCCATTAAGATGCTCATTGAACTTGCTCTGGCAACGGGTGCAAAGTTTCCTTGTAATCAATCCCTGCTTCTTGGTGTATCCTTTTGAGACTAGTCTTGCCTTCTTTCGTTCAACTTTTCCATCTGCTTTGTACTTTGTCATTAAAACGAATTTGCAGTTGACGACATTGCGATCCTTTGGACGTTGTATGATATCCCATGTCTTACATTTCACTTGAGCTAAAATTTCACTTCCGATTGCTTCCTTCCAATCGTTAGCGTCTGCCCGTGTCATTGCTTCATTGATATTTGCGGGATCTTGCATCTCTGATGAACCGTTTTGTTGTTCACTCACAATTGCGCCTTCCATGGATACCATTTTATATTGCTTTGTCGGTCGCCCACTCTGTCCTGTTCTAACATGATAGGTCTTCCAGGATCTCGCTTTAGTTGTAGCTCTTCTCCTTTATTTTCAGTCTCACTATCTGTGGTTTTGATTGATGACTATCTTGATTGTCTTGATTGATTGTCTTGTTCAATGGAACTACTGCTGTCACCGGATCAATTTTCGTTTCATTCTCTTTGTCTTTTGGCTCATCAATGAAACTATCATATCCTTCATTAGCACTGAAATCTTCCATGAACTTCACATCTCTACTGACTATTACCTTTCTTGTGATTTTGTCCCGCAGTCTATACATTTCGACTATACTTGAACTAAGGAAGGACGCTATATGGAACAACTTTGTATTGCAATAAAACATAATTTCAACATAATCTGTAATTGAAACTGCTACATAATGTCTACAATTTGTGAAAAAAAAAATCTGATAAAACTTCGGTAACATTCCGACCTCCTCATTGGACATAGTTGAAAATCCTTAAAAATCCATTGACAATTAGTGAAAGATGAATGATATGCCAGCCTGTTTATTCATTTCAAATATAATTTTATTTGTTTCATTATTTTTAAGGAACAAAAATGTGACTAGAAAATTATATTCTACAGCAGTGAATTATTTCAAGAATTATTTTTATTATGAAAATGATCGTTAAGAAAGTTATCAGCCAAGAAAAGAAAAGACAGTCTGATTGGGGAGAAAAAATAGTCTAGTCCATGCTTACCTCCTTTGATAATAATTACATTCAAAAAAATTTCTATTTATACATTTTATTATTAAAACGCATTTACTACAAATTTTAATATTAATATATTCATTGCAGCTCATAGAAAATTTGTTTTATCTTTTGTTGTTTCTTTTTATTAATAAATAATTATTCTGTCAATTTTAGTTTAATTAAAAGCTTATAATAATATATATATTAAGACAATGGACTCAATAAATTCAAGAAAAGTTAGTATTTTAAAATAAAAATTGTAAATGAATTTATTGAGTCCATAGTCTTAATATATATTATATATTTTCTAATACTAATACTAACGTTTCTTAAGTTATTATTACAGTTATTCAGAAAAATTATTATATAATTATTCGAATTGTTCGTCTCTCTCTTAATTATTATCGTTTCAATTGTCTTGTAGATTTGTCGTATCTAGTTATACAGAAAAATATCGTATGTTTGAAATCTCCCTTTAAAATATCTTAACTTGAAGCCTATGATGAACAACACTAAAACAAACGATAAAAGTTGTTCTGTCTTTTTTATTATGCTTTATCTTGACGGCTACGATGCAATTTACCTCGTCAATACATTTCCCCGTCTTATTTACGACTCAACAATCAGGAAGTAGTTATTGGACCTCTTCTTTATTGCTTCGTCTTCAGTTCAATTGTTTTTGGGTGCTTTAGAAGTTTTCATTTCCAAAGAGGGTTTACACAGATCAGTCAAACATCTTCAGGTAAGGCTAAGAATACATTGAGAACTGTAACAAATAGTATATAGCCATTAACAATTACGTTGTTGTATTCAGTCAAGTTATCTTTAAGAAAGCATTATCTATTTACAATATTGAGTCGAATATTTGATTTTTCGCAAATTCTGCTACAATTACTTACGAATCTTATTAGTCCGAAACAGTACAGTAGGGAATTACTACAGACTGAAAACTTATTATAATTTAGTTATTCTCCTTTTCTTTTCTTTTTTTGAATTGTTTCTGCTATATTCAGTGCCGTACCAACGCCTTTGGGGGCCCGGGGCGGGAGTTTCATTATTCCACAATCAAAAAAAAAAAACAACAGAATCTCCAATTCAACAACGAAAAAAAAAAAGGAAATACTTGGGTGGATGGGGCACCCTAGGCTTCCTTTTATAACCAAAAAAAAAAGGAAATAAGCTGGTTGGTGGGGCCCCCTAGGCTTGCTGGTAGGGGCCCTCCCAGGCGGGGGCCCGGGGCGGACCGCCCCCCCCACCCTTGATACGCTATTGGTTATATTTTTACTACAGTTGAATGCTGTTGTTTCTGAAAAAGTTATTCATTAGTTTATTTTTTGTTATCAAAATATATTAGAAATTTATTCTCATATTATTTTTCCAGATCAGTCTGTACACAACGCACTTTCTCTGTGATTGAAAAATAATTTTAATTTCATGTGAAAATAGAAATAGTTTCTACAATAAAACGTTCGCGATGGGAAGCGAACCTGCAACCTTCTGATTCCAAGTCATATGTCTTATATATTAGGCCACGGAGACTACACTCAAGTTATTGTCAAATATCTCTTATCACTCCTTATGTGTGTGTGTGTGACGCAATAAAAGAAGAACCAGAGAAAACAAAAATAACTCATTCATTTTAGCCTACTAGATTGAAATTTAAATTTCAATGGTCATTTTTTTAGCCTAGTACAAGCGCAGGCCAGATGAGTATTAGATGCAGAAGCTCGCCCTCACGGACGAATTGATGAGTTGTTAGAGACATGAATGGAGAAATTACAAATGATGGGCAAATACTCTATCTCAACTAAAAGCTGTCACATTGTTATCCCGTCATTGTTGACGGGCGTATATACTAGTGCAGAAATAATTAGTTAATATGCAAACATTAAAAATAATACGTAGTGTATAAACAATGAAAACATTGAAATACTGAGCAGTTTTAACGAAACTTAGAATTTAACGACGAATTTGTACAGGATGCTTAAAGGAAGATTTAGGTACTATCCTTTATCTTTCTATTGTTATTTTGTTATTTCGAAAAAGTAAATGGCTTCTTAAAATTTTGCTAATTACAATTACTATCCCTTAGTTAATGGAAGGAAATTCACGTGAAATTTAACGTGTAAATATCTTATAAAAAGGCAATATGAGAGAAACACATATGGCTAAAATTGATTAAATTTAATTTAAAAAAATATAAAAAATATACAGGACACTTTGGGTAGCTAATATTATGCCCGCTGATGATGGCGAACTTTGTTGCAGCTAAAACTATCTCGCGTATTTTAATATTTTTTTATCAATTTTAATCAGTTTGAATCATGTGTGTTTCTCAATGACTTTCTTGAATTTAAATAGAAGATACTAATTAAAAAAAAAAATAATGGGGGAAAAAAAAATATTCCCATTGTAATTATTATAACGTTAAATTCACCTAAGTTACAGTTTCTTATTTTTGATTTAGTTGTTTCAAATTTTTATACGCTTTTGTTAGAGGACTAATAATTCTATTGATGTATAATTTCTTTTTTATTGGGGGTACGATAATAATAAAAAGTCAATAGATAAAATTTATTATTAAGTGATATAATGAAAAGGAATCAAATATCAATAATATTTATTTATAATAATTTAAAATAAGTTTAACGTGCGGACGTAAATTTAAAAGATTGGATGCCGTCGCACTTGTCAGTAAGCTTAAAAAGATAAAATATTTAAAACATCAGAGAGGCAACTAGTTTCGGACCAATTTATTTAGTCATTTCTCAAGCCAAATTAAATTTCATTTAAAATAATGCTTTATGAAACGAATGCTTTGTTTTAAATATTTTATCTTTTTAAGCTTACTGACAAGTGCGACGGCATCCAATCTTTTATTTATAATAAAGGTACATTTATTTTTTTATTATAAAGACTTATTTCTTAGGTTAATTTAATCATAAAAAACTTTGTCCTTTGCAATTATTAGAATAAAATCTTTTATTGCTTTTTTTTTAAACTCAAAATAAATCCTCCATTTGAATCATTCTGAAAATGAAATATAACCATCAAAATAAAACAAAAAGAAAAAAAATCTATAGTAAGGAATGCGAGTTGTTGCCTTAACTATTTTTTTGAATTATATTTATAACTAGCAAAATGCTAACTAACAAAATTTGTAACCTGAAAACCTCGTATATATCAAATTTCACCGAGATCGGAGGACTTCCTACCCCCTTTTGCTCTCCTCCATCCCCTTAGAGAAAAAATAAATAAATTATCAAACCCTGAGAAAACGTTTTACCCAATTCTAAAAGGAATCTTAAAAATTAAAGTGAACATGTCTTTTTTCATTTTGTCGAAACAGTATGTTTCCCGAGTTTCACGTATTAAGCTTAAGCAGTTTCCAAGATATTTCCCTTAGAACGAAAATATTGAAAATCTGTCGAGTACGTTACTTTCCGATTTCGACAAAGAACAATCATGTCAAAAATTGTGTGTCCAACTCAAGCAGTTTCCGAGATATGTATCCCCTTCAAGAAAGTTGCCCCCCCCCATGTTTACACCCCTTTGGACCCAATATCGAAAATTCGTCGAATACGTATCTTTTTGATTTTGACAAAGAAAACTCAGGTCAAATTTCGTGTTTCCAACTCAAAGGGTTTCCGAGATATTCATATCCTTAAAGAAAGTTGCTCACCCCCACCCCCGTTTACACAATTTAGGGGTGGTACTTTTAAAAAATTCTTTCTTAGTGAGCGCCTACGTCAGTAAAAAATCAAAGTAGGCCAATAACTATATGTAATATCTACTATTACTAAAAGATTATGATGAAGGTTAATTATTCTCAGATTTCAGGTTCTCGCGGCAAGGATTATCCAAATATAAGTTACTTGTTGGAAAAAAACTCAATATTTTTTTGTATGTATTGTTAAAAAAAAAAAACTCCATAAACATAATGGTATACCTCAAGGTTCTAACATTGAATCACTATCTATTTTAGCAGTCACAGCAATAACCCATACCTAAAATTTGAAATTCCTAGGTTCAGCAGTTTCGGCTCTGCGTTGATGAGTGAGTGAGTCAGTGGGTTTTGCTTTTTATATCTTAAGATAGGTTTGCCACCTCATGTTCAGTGAAATAATAGCATTTCAGTGTTATGTACAAAATACGGAATCTAGATTTAAGCTTTGTTTGTTTGTTTGTTTGGTTGGTTTTAAGACGCCTTTTTTAAGAAGTTGTAATGAAAATTCAAGCAAGTGATTATCTTAAGCAGGTTCTTTAAATTTTTTAGTACTTAGATTTACTTGCGGACATTTTTTTTTAAACAAAATAGTAATGATGCTTTCAAAAAATTAAATATTTAAATTATTTTAAAAGGTTTAATTACAAAAATTAAATTTTAAGATTTAAAAATTGATAATTTTTTTTACTTATGACTTTTTTTTCTTCTTTCTTAAATTTCATGAATATATGGGACAAATGATAACCCCTATTTAAATCCAAATCTAGTTGGTAAATAGAAACAAAACTCCACACTCATACACACACACACACACACACACACACACACACAAAAACATTACATAGCAATTTTAAAATATTTAATGTTTTAGTCTTCATTTCGCATGATTGCCTGAAAATAAATGGTCAATCTCTAAAATAAAATATTCAGAAATATTTTATATGAAATTGCATTCCTCAAATTAGCCCATCTGTCCATTATAGCTCAGTTTTTATTATTATTATTATTATTATTGACTGGAGCTTTATAAAACTTTTTCTTCAATGCTTTCCCGTAGAATAAAGGTTTTTATTAACTTATTAATAATCGTATTAAAAAAAAACTAATTTCTAACAATCTACAGAAATTAAAACGGATTTTACGAATAGATTTCCTTCAGTTTTACTTATTTCTATTTTGCCATATTTCTGATAATATGACAATCAATGTTTTAGTTCAGTCTAATCAATGTTTTATTAAGATTGAGGAAGATTGTAGTGGTTATGCAGTAGAACAGAGGTGGCCAAACCGCAGCTCGCGAACCACTTGAGGCTCTTTGATATATAGTGTGCGGCTATCAAAAATATTTTGCATCACAGATAAAATAAAAGGTAAATAATAGTTTTTCAAGCTTTACAATTATTTACCAGATGTAAACTAAGAGATCATTGGATTGAAACATATTTAATGATATTTAAAAATTTATATCCTTATTTTAATGCTGGATTTAAATGGTGATTATAGAAATTTTGAATTAGCAATTTTTTTTCGTAATGATTTCGTAGTTCATTACCGATTAGCTCAATAATATTTAAATCAATAATCAGTCAGGATCTTGAAACATTTGGTATTTATATATGTACTTTGTGATTATTGAAACTAACATAAGTTAACTATTGAAAACAACCAGGGCCCCCACAAGGGGGGGGGGGAGGTCATTTGGTCCCAAAGCACAGGGCCCGGCCGTCAAAGGGGCCCGGGCTGAGATCTACAGTATGTTTATAGTGTAGAACAGGGGTGGACCGCATGTGAGATTTCTGAAGATGTATTTTTTTTTTTTTTTTGTTAATTTGGAGATTCTATTTTTTCTTTAGTCATAAGATGACCGCGGCACTTGGAGTATACTTGAGGTAGCCCTTACCTTACAAAAGTTTGCCCACCCCTGCTGTAGAATTATGAAATCGGTTTGTATTTTCGCGATATTTTTGGCTAAGAATTTATGATTTTGGTGGGGGGATGGGGGGAAGGCCCTGTATCCCATTGGGTATCTGGGCCCTGAATTTGATGTGGGGGGCCTGAAAACAACATATATGAATAAATATTATTATGTACACATATTTCTTAATATTTATATATTTTTTTTTTTGTAAGAAAATGAGCAGCTAATAATAAAAACATGCGTGTGACGTTTGTTCATGTCTTGTGGCTTTCAAACATCTGAAGTTTACTGTATGTGGTTCTTACGTTAACTAAGTCATACCCCTGCAATAGAATTTGAAATACGGGGAGAATTATTAATAACTTATTCTCTTTGATTTTTACTAAAATCAATAATGAGCAAAAACATTAAATTCTCTAATTTTCTTAAAATTGTAACTCTAAAAAAAATACTAAATAATAATAATAATAATAATAAAACAACCTGAAAAGCCTAAATCTTCATTTTAGAAATCATGCATTTCTTTTTAAAAAATTGCCAACATTCAGTATTGGATAACGACGTCACACCTACACTTTATTTGGTTTACTTCATTTATTCCTGAACCTTAAACAAACCTGAAGAACCTCAAACAAACTTAAACAAACCTGAATAAACATTATTAAAAGACCTGGAGAAATTAAAGATGATGTAACAATTTCTGAATAACTATACTAAAAAAGAATTCATGAATTTTTATTCGGTTATTTTGCTGTTATTTATTATTAACAATATTTTATGTATTTTTTTTCCTAACAAATTATTTTTAATGCCTACTAATATTTTTTTTGCAGTTCATTTTTTAATTAACTCCTTCTAGACTTGTTTAAGAGAATTTGTCGAACATCCTTCTGGAAAAATCTAATCGAATTTCTGTTGAGAGATTATATGTAATTTCATCTGTGACTGAAACGAAGGGTTAAAGCTATAAAATCATCTTTCCACACAATTAAATATCATCTAGGTAAGTGTTCTGCAATATTTTTATTGGAAGAAAAAATCTCCCGTTACAGAATGTGATTAATCGTAAGTACTCTATTTTGTTATTACTTTGAATAATTAGAAGAGCAGATTAGTTCTGGAAGCCGCCTTCAAATAATTGGATTCTAAGTTCCATTGTTAATAGTTGAGCTTCCGTCAGCGTTAAAGAGGTTGAGGTAAGATTCTGGTATCATTTGATCTTTTTTTTTTTTTTTTTGAAAGTGAGAATCATTGTTCAGTTGATGTTCTTGTTACAGAATGTATTCGTGTGTTCTTACATTCGTCCAACATCTAAAAGAAATGTTGAACAAGAAAGGAATTATTTATTTTTTTAACTGAATTAAATAATCTTTTCTTTATGGAGGTGCCTAAGGAAAACTAACTAGGATAAAAAAAGGTAATCTTCGAATTTAATGTAATTGAGTATTTAAAATTTAAAAGTTGAAAAAAAAAAGCTAGCTAAAAAGAAAAATATGATATTATGCCTAATTTGTCTGTAATTTGTAAATTATTGGTGTTCAAATTAATAATTGGTGTTCAATTAATATTTCCATTGCCCACAAAAACCATTCCAATACAAGATCATGGATGCATTTATTTAGTCAAATGTAATAATAACCCATTTTATTTTATAGGAAATAGTGGACAGATGTTAATAAATAGGTTTTCAAGCCACAAAAGTTGTATAGGTACAGGAAATATAAATGTTTCTGACATCTCCAAACATATTTATGAACACAATCATAATATTGATTTTTGCAAATTCATAATTTGAGGCCAAAATAAAGATAAAACATCACGTGAAGTAATAGAATCTTATTTCATTTCTATATTACAACCATACAATATAAATGTCCCTAATCTACATATAAATACATATATCAATAACCAAAGATATAAACAATATAAAACAAAAAAGAAGAAAGAAATTACCCAAAAAATCAATAAGTTACTTAATGATACTTCATGTAGTATCAATGATTGAGTTAAATATTAATGTACAAAAAAAAAATATTGAGAAAAAATCAGAAGTATCCATGGCTGTAATATCATATCCAGAGGAAGGACAGTAACTATTGGTTGGAATCAGGCAGCCACTAGGGGTAGACTGAAGACTTATCCATATACAGGGTGTTGCAAAATTCGTGTGTAATATTCAAACCACGTGTACGGTCATGGCTAAGGCTCAATATATTCCTAATGAATCCATGTCCGGAAACGCCCCATTAAGTGGTCCTAAAGTGATCCTTTCCAAGAGAACATATCCTTTGCTACACCATAAGAAATGTTTTGGAGGCGAGCCCACACATTAATCTTGGGTGCTATTTTTGATTGTTTCAATTGATTTTTTTTTTCTCTTAATCTCTTTTTCTCAATGTCCGCGTGTTTTTTTTTTTTTTCCTTATTTTATTCCTTTTTTTTATTATTATTTTTAAAGTTTTGATATTATTATAGGTCACTCTTAAATTTATGTTTTAGCACAAAATTGTCTTCACTTGTTTTAAACAACATATCAGCAATCATCAACGTATAAATTAGAAATTACTATTTACATCGTTTACTGCTCAACAATTGTAATCTTTATTTGCAAACAATAAGATGTCCATTGGATTTCGTTGATATAAATAATTCAATGAATTAATGTTAAAGATCGTGGTGAATCAAGTCAAAAAAGAAAAAAGGAAAGTAATAAGTTGGAAATTAATAAATATAAATTAGTTTTATAAATAATTGATATTTAAAAATAATTTTTTACTGAGCATTTGATTCTTAAAAAAAAAGTATTTGCAATAGAGAGATTTACAGTTGCTACACTACAATATTAATGCTTTTAATATATATAATAAACTGTTGAAAAAAAGAAGAAAGTAAATAATTTGTTAATACATTAAAAATCTGAAATTTTTTTTTTTTTTTTTACTTACTTCAATTAGAATGTTTAACTTAACCCTTAATGTGTGATTGATCTTAGTTTTAATATTGGAGCTAATAATATTTATTGTTCCAATACATTAAATAGAAATAAAAACAAAATTAGAAATTTAATAAAAAAAAGATATAATAAACTACAGTCCAGCCGAAGATCTTTCTGTATTAATATAAAATGTAATATGTGTATTTTTTATTTTATAAAATAGCATCTACAACTGTAGGATTACATCAGCCTGTTTTACAGTATAATATAAAAAAAATCAAGGAGTAACAATTTAAAGTGCTCGAGCAATAATATCCATTTATCCCAAACAGATTTTGGCATCACAAGAAAAATAATTTCATATCAGAAGCTCGCTAATAATTGATTGTCTTCAATTTTACTTATATATCATTATTCAATAAAATTTATTTTCTATTTATTATGAAAATGAAGAAAAAAAACTCAAATTAGTTAATAAGAAGGAAATTTCCTTCATTATAATCATAAATGCGAGTAAAATGCAAGGATATCTTTGCATTATAAAAGATTTTATATAAATAATATTGCTTTTTTTTTCCAGATGCGAATAAATGTCTCACAAATAAAATGTGTTCAATAATTGCATTTGATTTCAGAACAATGGAAGATGCCTTAGACCTTTTCATTGATGATTTAGGGAGGCAGAGCAAGTTCTCGTGGCTAGTGATTGTTATGCTTACCTGTAATGTGTTTCCACCTGCTATCAACGAAATCAATATGGTTTTCTTTGGAGTCACTCCGCCCTACAGATGTAAAGTACGGGTTTTAAATTTGAACTCACTTTATTTATAATTTTACATTGTAAATCGATTAGTCCCTGCATATCTTGTTATTAGCACTGGCTACCAAAAAATTGATCAGAGCACTTTGTACTGGATTAGTTGGATTTGTATTAAATATGAATTTTTCCAAATATTCACATTATCGCTTTTTACCATGCTTTTATTAACTCACACTGTCTGGTTTCTGGGTGAAATCTTGTATTCAATTATTAAGTCACTTCCCATCGGTCAATCTTCTAGAAATTTTGCACACTTGCTTAAGTCTGATGACAAAACAATAATATACAATAATATATTAATATATTCCGCCAAGGCAACATGTCCTTCCGTGGGCCGTTATTACCGAAACCAACCATTTTATATAATTATATATATATATCTATATATATATATATATATATATATATTGTATGTACAGGGTGTATCTGAAATATGCTGCCAAACTTAATGGTTGTATTCAATCATGCAAAACAACGAATAAATCTCATATAAACCTGTGTCTGGAAATGATTTATTTCCAAGATATGAATGATGCAACAATACAGAGATGTTGGCCGTACAGTCGCTCAGTTTCAAAGAAAGTGCTCGAAATGTCCTCCACCGGCCGCAATGCACGCAATACAACGTCGTTCCGTCGACTGCCACGGTTGAAGATGCCAGGTGCATGTCGAATTGTGTTGCCCCCATCCACTATGTTATCTTGCAGTGCGTGGACGTCAGGAATCGGTGTGGTGTACACTAATGCTTTTGATGAACACATTTGGTGGACATTACATGTCAGGATTACTGAGGAGCAATTTAATGACTACGATACGATGTAAAGGCCAACACCTCTTTATCGTTTCATCGTTCATGTTTATATGACATTTATTCGTTGTTTTGCATGATTGAATATAATCTTTAAGTTAAACAGCACATTTCAGGTTCACCCTATATACAATTACTTCTGAATTACATATATATAATTCTTATACAATTTAATAAAACCAATATCGAAAGCGTGGTTTTTTAAAGTTTCATAATTTACAGCTAAAACGTCAATATTGGTTAATCTTTTGTTGTAGAACCTCTTCTATTGCATGAACCTCTTATTTTTTGAAATTACCGTACTGTTTTCGTATTTCCCTCGGTCTTTTTGCTTTATGAAATGCAGATATAATATTAGAGAAAAAGAGATTTTACGGGCCTAATAATTCAATGAAAAGAGCAAAAATGAAGGCATAATGCAAATAACAAGAGAGGAAAAGATTCGCTTCCTGAGTTTGTCATCGGGAAGAGACTGGGACGGGCCGTTTCGTCCTCTTTAGGACTCATCAGCCAGCCAAAATTCCCCGGTGACAGACTCAGAAAAGTACGTTGGGGCCGTAATCCCGGTTCTCGCTCCCGAGTATGGGACCTCCCCCCTTAGAAATCCTAACAATTAAAAAGTATCAATAAATGATACATTTATTCCTTGGCCTGCACATGGCTAGGCACGGGAGGAATTTAATAAAGGCATTTAAAATAGCAATATGCCGTAAATTCGTTAAAGAAAAAGAGAATTTACGTGCCTGATGATTCAATGAAAAGAGCAAAAATGAAGGTACAATGTCTAGTCTCTTCCCGATGACAAACTCAGGGTGCGAATCCTTTCCTCTCTTGTTATTGCATTGTGCCTTCATTTTTGCTCTTTTCAGATATAATATTAATATATTATTACTACTATTCAACAAACGAACTTCACTAACATTAAGCTTTCTTTTCTACGAACAAAACTATCCCGTAGTTACTCTAAATAGCCTAATTCCTTCAGAACCAAATGTTATTACGCTGCTGAATTGAAAGGAAACAAAACCCATTTCCATAATACAACTAATAGGAAAATTTGTAACTCCTTATCTTTTGGTAACCAATAGCTTTAAAGGCTCAGCAGAGGAATCTTATTCATTGACTGATTGATGCATTGTCTTGTTCTCTACCTTTACTAATGTCCAAATCGTAGATCATCGGTTCAGTCATTGTTTTGCTGATTGAAATTCGTGATCCTGTGATTAGTTTCTGTCATCGCCATTTCATAGTTGAAATGTCTTTTACAGCAAATTTTAAAGACTGCGCGGTTATGAAACGATAAAGAGATAAGGATTACGATGACAAGTAAATCACGGGATCAAAGAAATTCAGTAATTGTATGAATGATCAAAACAATGACGATCAAAACTGAGATCGTGGGATTTGAAATAAAGAGTTTCTTAAATTGCCTTTTATTCCCAACATTCGTAATGTATTGGTAAGAGCAGCGAAGCCTTTCTTGAAAAGAATTACTCTTGATCTTATAGTAAAAGCTCTACCATCACTGTTCAATTCTTATACAGAATTCTTCAATTACTGTCATTTCCAACGAAAGAAAAGTTGTCTTGTTTTATTGCAATAAATGTAATTAAGTATTTTATTAGTATACAAGTATTAAATTAAATTGTCCGATTTTTAATGACGGTTTCCTGTTTCGACTCCCCATTGCCTGTGGAAATCCAGACCACTTTAGTTTTCGGGTCAAACAGTGCTAGTTAAAGAAAATTGGGGTCCAACTACACTGAATTGATTATACTGAGAACGAATCTACCACTTTGACCCAATGTCAAAGCCACTTTCGGTTCGGTATCACTGGGAGTGCTTGGGACAAAAACTCAACAAAAAGTCCATCTGTATCTCAATGGTGCACCAAAGAGACCGAGATGAAATTGTACTTGATAGATTGAAATTGTAGAGGTCGTTGTGTTTACTATAAAACTGTGAATTGGCTTTTGTTAAATTTGTAGCCAAGCTTCACTTCGATTTTTAATACTGATTTAATATTAAAAATTATCAGTATTATTTATAATAAAAAAATTCAGATAATCATGTCCTTTCCATATAATATTTCATCTAATAACTTTTTTCAAGTTGTGTATCTAAGTCATTTCTCCAATCTGAGATTCCTAAAATTCCGACACTTGTTCTATATTTTTTCCCTTTAATTTGTCTTTTTAATCTTTGTATAATTGTTAAATAATTATTCAGCCTTTTCTATGAGACCTCCACTCAAGTAATATTGGAATTTGATGTTCAGATTCTTGTATGCTATCCTCTAAACTCTGTAAATGGACCCTGATTAAATTAGTTCCAAATTTTTCCACTTTGTAGTTGCCAGACAATAACTGGACTTGGAATGTCAACGAATCCATTCCTAAGAGATCGGCAGATGACTTCAGACAAGATGGCTGCTATTTGTATTCGAATCCATCCAATAAAAGCCAGGGAGTAATTCCTTGTCCCGAGGGATGGGAATTTACTGTCAAAGATAACGAATGGACTATGGTCACTCAAGTAAGTTTGAATTTTCTATTTTCTGTCGTTTTTAAATTTACTTTTTAATTTTAATTTTTTTTATGAAATACTAATGGTGGATTTTCTTTTAAAATATAGCTAATAATATACAAAACTTCTAAAGCAACTTCTAAAGTTTTAACTTATGACTAAGACTTGTAATTCAAGAGATTTTTGTATTTTAAGTTTGCGAGGAGTTTTATGAGAGTAATTATTAATTGCAAAATTAAATTGCAAAATGTAATTAATTACATTTCTTTTTGTTCAAATATTTTTCTAGTGGGATCTTGTATGCGACAGAGAGTATTTGGTTGGTCTCATAGCTACCGTATATTTTGCTGGGACTATAATTGGAGGACCTATGTTTGGATTATTCTCTGATAAATTTGGAAGGAGGCCTGTTATTCTACTTTGTCTTTATAGTCATATAGTTATAGCTATAATATCATCATTTATTCCTTCTTTACTAGGCTATATAATTCTGCGCTTCCTTTTGGGCTTATTTATGCAGGTAAGGTAGCATAAGTAGCCTACATCAAGCGTATGCTTAAATGTTGTTCGATAGATACTCGTATTATTCAGTGTATGTAAAATCAATTTAGAGGCACAGTAGATAGATGTAACTTACTTTTTTTTCTGTAACTCAGATAGGTTTTGGTGAATGCAGTGCTAAGAATTTTTTCTTTCTATCTTCCTAGGGTTTATTAACTACTTCTATAACTTTAAATCTAGAGATGGTTCCATCTTATTTAAGGACGACTGTTGGCTGTGTTATGGATGCTGTTTGGTCAGTTGCTATGTTTGTCATTGTGCTTGTTGTTTATCTTGTGGGTGACTGGAGAAAAGTACAACTTATCCTAACACTTCCTAGTGTCATCACCATCAGCTACATATGGTACGAAGCAGCTTGAATTTTCTTATTATCAAGTAAGCAACTTATTAAGAATTAAGTACGTTATTAGAAAATATCACATAAAGGCAAATTATGATAAATAAACATATCAGTCTCTTCATTTTTTTGATAGCTTTCATTTTAAAAATTGATATATAGTTTCTTTTTTTAAAGGATTCATAAAAGATATATTTATATATATTTTAAAAGTTACAATAATGCAGTAGGGTCTCAAACTTACTGCGTTTTAGGACCTCATCCGAAAACCGATGCGCACCCTTTTTTCCGCTTGCTTATAAATATAAAAGCCCAAAAACTTGCTAAAATAGAAAGAGACTCACTGCTCACGATGTATGTAGACTGAATGAATCGAAACGGAAATGGTTGAGCGCTGGACTTAATCTCAACTTACGCCTCACACCGAAAGCCAAGTCGCGTTGTAAATCCATTTCATGGATGTAGAAAGACAAGTGCGAAAGTGGGACACTACAGTTATAAAATTTTTAATGTTTCAACAATAAATGTAGCGTGTTTAAAAAAGAAGGTCACGAATTTTCACAGATATAGTATTCATCAAAATAAGGAAAAAAAGTCTACTACACAAGGGTTCTACAATTAATAAATTCGAAAATAACAGGCTATCTTCTTACTTGAGATCTTTGTTGTTTTCGTATTGGTTGTATTAAGGTTCGGTCTGTCATCCTACTGCAGCTCATTGCCCTTTTCTCATTGGTTTTTCTCATTGGTTATCTGTGCAATGCAATAATTAAACGGGTATTTAAAGGTGTGCAGTCATTTATACACTAGTAATTTATTAGCCGATATACAGGTCAAAGGTAGCAGTACGAGGTTCATGTAAACAATGAACAGTAAATTTTATTATTGTGCGCAGTTTAAACAGTACACAGTCTACTGGATTTATTATTCCATACGGAAGTAGCAGACATGATTTTCTGCTTATATTTAACCGATGGAAGTAACTGACAAGCCCATGTCCTCTACACCCAAAAATATTCAGCACGCTGGATATCATCCCAAAGGATATTCAGCAAGCTATTTCAGTGACTTTCAATACCTGGATCATTGACACCACAAGGAACAGCTCGCGACAGGCCTCGCTCATTTCTTACCCTGATATAGAGGGGCGGGTGGAAGAACATTCAAGAAGTAGAAGAATAGCAGCAACTGAAAGCATCAATTAATCTCTTCTCTAGTCAATTCTTCATGAGCAGTTACTATACCCATATCATCTTCAACGAGTGCATGCTCGTAGGTCACTAGATCGCTACGCCAGATTAAAGTTCTGTCAATGGCTTCTAAGAAAGTGTGTTGAAAATCTGCAGTTCACAGCCAGCATTTTCTTTACCAATGAGTCGGGCTTCTAAAAGAATGGAATAATGGAATGGAATACCGCAGTAATGATCATAATATACACGTATGGTCAGATGAAAATCCTCATTCGATTGTAGAATTGAGGGATCAGCATCGATTTTCGAGCTATGTCTGTTCAAGAATTGTAGACGACTTGAATCGTAGATACCTTATGAATCATACCGAATATACCGAACAGACTAACAGTTGCTGTTTATCACCATTTCTTTTCACATTATTTCCAAATTATCTGCACTACTGGATGGCAACGGATATGATTCTTTTCAGGATGGGGCACCACCCATTTTCTACTCATCATCCAATAATACGTAATCCATACATTTCATGGGCACTAGATGTGTCGGGGAGGTCGAATAGTTTGGCCTGCCCAATCCTCTGATCTTAATCCCTTAGATTTTTGGCGATGGGGACACTTGGTACACTCAGCACTCATCGATGACGTCCAAACACTGCAGAAGCGTGTATTCAATGTTTGTCAGGAAATCCGAGAGCAGCCAGACTCTGAGATGATTCTCTGAGATGTAGGGCTGGAGGACGTGTGATAATGAATGGCATCACCAGCTTTAGTGACGATGAAAGACTGGCTCATATCTGAGCAGGTATTTGTTCATTAGATCTTTTTTTTTCTTGTTTTGATCTAGTCCTTTTTTTTAAACATCCTACATACTAGCAACAAATTTTTAAAACTAAGCAAAAGTTCAGTCCAAAACGAGAATAACTTATATCTAATACATTTGTTTTTCTTCATGCCATCCAAAAGAGTTCTTGAGAAATTTAAAATTTGTCAAGTATGTCTAATAATTTTGATGAAATGTCATTGAGAAGGGATCTAAAACAAAACTCAAAGTTATGTAATAAAAATTTAGTATGTTTTAAGCAATGTTTTAAAGTTGCATTTGTTTATGCTTAAATATTACGAAATATTACATTTTGTTGCATATTATTCAAGATTCAGGTAATAATAATCAGCGAGTGTATTTATTCTAACATAATAATATAGAGATGTTCCATCTTGTTAAAAATAGAAATCTCTCTCAATACATTCCCTTTGCATAAAATAAATTATCCTTTGTAGAAATACTCTTAAGTATTTTTAAACATTAAGTATTATACATATTTTATTATAATCTCCTGAAATATTATGGTTGCAGGAGATGACTTCAACACAACACTTTAAAAAAAAAAAAAAAAAAAAAAACCTTTTAGAGAATGGATATTTTTATAGGAACAAATAGTAATTAAAAAAACCCATACTGCACATTTCAGAAAACATTTATTATTTGATAGGAAATCGAAACATAATAAAATAAAAAAAACTTCACTATTTGTGCAATTTTCACATTTTTTACTTAATATTGTACATATGTTAATGGCTAGATGCCGTCTTTAGCCTGTATGGAAACACCAATCTTGTAATAACCTATTTGCATGTGCTGTTATTGCGATGGAATAATTAGGAGGTTAAAAACTAGTTAAAAACCATTACATTAATTCTCATCTTGAGAATAAAAATTTAACTTGTGTGAGTAAAGTTACGGATGAATTTAAAAGTAAATGTGTTAGCTTTTAAATTCATCCGTTAATTCTCAACCTACAGATGAATTTTGAAAGTGAGATCTTTCTAAAATAAATAAATTCCCAGTTTTATAGTAAAAACCTCTAGACCAAATCTCCGACTCCCGGTTTGGACTTTGGAGACCCCCCCCCCAACACACACACAAAATTCTCCCTACGGTGTGGCAAAAGACAAATGTTTTATAGAAATTCCAAATTTTAGCCTTAAATTAAATAATAATTTAATTTCTTTCGTTTATTATTATCCATACATTCTTTGGGTCTTTCTTATTTATCTTCTCATTATCATCTTTTCTATATTCTAAGAACTCATTATCATGTGAGGAGAAGGAATTGAAAAAGTTTCAGTTTTTCTGATTTACTTTTATTTAAAACAGAAATCCGCCTTTGGAGTAAATAATCTTCTTTTTCTTCAGTTCTTTTTACATCCACTTCTGGCTGTAGGCCTAGTGTGTGTGTGTGTGTGTATGGGGGGGTAATTTGTCTAATCTCTCACACTTTAGCAGGTGGGTTAAATAATCTTACCGTATTTTAAGTAAATTTTATTTCAGATAAGTTATTTTAATTCTATCTGAAAGTTAATTTTATTCTATTTGTAGGTTGTTACCTGAATCAGTTCGATGGTTAATTGCTAACAACAAAGTTGATGAAGTTCAGAAGCTAATGGATAAATATCTTCACTGGCAAAAGAACTCTTTCTCGATATCATTAAAACAACAAATGCAGGAGATTATGACGACGTCTCTCACTAAGAACGACAAAGAAATGAATCTAAAACCCAAGTATGGCTTTCGAGATCTTTTCCATAGTAGACAGTTAGGTTTAATATCAGTCGTCAATTTCATCTGGTGGTAATTATTTCACAATCTTTAATAGCTTATTTTTTTTTCTTGAAATTTCACCAAAAACCCCCCACAATTTTCCCTAAATGAAAAACTTATTGCAAAATTTATTTTCAGTGTTTCAAGATCTTTGAGAACTTAATCAATAGCAAGATGTTGCCTTGGTTTTTCAAGATCCCTTGAGAGAAGCTATCAATTTCTTCGTGTGTGAATATTTGTGTGTGTGTGTGTGTTTGTGTGTGTGTGTGTGTTTGTGTGTGTTACGCTGTCCACAGCTCAAAACAGAAATCGGAGTCCCCTGAGTTTTACCTGGTTGATCTCCCCTTGATCTGGAGATATAGTCTGATTACCGACTAGGTCTTATCCAGCTTTGGGATTCCCTGTACAAACTTTAAAGGTAGGTCAAAATTTATACAAAAACAAACCGTATTCATAGTGGAACGTATGTCCGCGTACGCTACCCGAATGTGCTACAACGTAAACTAAGGTTCAGAAATAAAAGACAACAATTAAGATACAAAATGTTTACTAGCCCCATGTTTATAATATGACAGTAGGATGTACACAATCATATCTGTTTTCATCCAGTTTCACAATCTCTGTTGCAAACGCGCAAACGTTTGATGATTGGGCACACGTCTGTAGGGGAACAGTTCACGATAGAATCGTACAGCGGCTTGTCCGTTTCCGTTCGCTGCCTCATAGGCTAAGTGCATTAGTGAAGCGATACTCGTATAAAGTCAACGATGGCTCACACTGCCCAATTAATGTGCTGCCAAACAGCGCCCTCTAGCATATTCAGGTGGAGTTTGTTGGATATACGTTCCACTATGGATACTTTATTTTTCTTTGTATTCCTGATCTACCTTTAAAGTTTCTACAAGGAATTTTAAGTCACCCAGTACATTAAATCGACTGTATTGAGATATGAACCCTCGACCCAATGTAGCCATTTCCTGTTCATGGTGGTAACTAGTCACTTCCTCTGTCTGTCTGTCTTTAACCATTTAGTCGTATCTGACTCTTTGCGATTCTATGGGTCATCTCTCGCCACTCTTTCCGATCTTGTGCCTTCCTTCTTAGCTGCTCTAAACTTAGGCCTGTGATTACTTTAATCGTGTCTATCCATGTGATCCTCGGTCGGCCACGTCTTCTTTTCCCACTCATCATTCCCAGCATTATCGCATTCTCAAGTGAATCAGATCGTGACACATGTCCAAAATATTTTAGCTGCATTCTATTTATCTTCCCGCCAAGTGAAATTTCAGGTTTCATGCGTTTCAAAACCTCCCTGTTTGTAACTTTTTCTGTCCATGGAATTCGTAATAGTCGTCTCCAACACCACAGTCCGAACCCATCTATTCTCCTCCAATCAGCTTTCTTCATTGTCCAACTTTCGCAACCATACAATGCAATAGGAAACACTTGTAAACACTCCTAAGAGTTGTTATAATTCTGAAAAGTGTTCGAAATTATTGGCTTTGTGTTTATTACGAAACTGAATTGATTTGTTTAGTAGAACTACATACCATGAATTACAATAAAGGATTGAAAATAAATGCAAAGTATTTTTGCTAAAGTAATTAGATTGCCAAGTTAAAAAAATCGGATTAAAAACTTTAAATTACCACAAAATGTGTTTTGTTTAAGTCGTTAGGAAAAAAACACTGAAAACTACCGGTATTACAGAAATAGAGCTTAAATACACAGTGCTTAATGCATGAGAGTCTCTTTAAATGGAACATAAATTTTTTAATAGTTGATGAAAAAAATGCAGAGCTCTGATGGTAATTTTTATTTGGTTGAAATATTTCTGTTTGTGTTTTGATTGCCATGGATAAGGATTTTCATGACTTTTTAATTCAATCTGAATCAGAATTTCTCTGCCATTATCAGGAATCTTATATTTTTATTTTTGCTATAATTGATATCGTCTTGAAATCTAAATATACTCATGGACAAAAAAATTAACGCACCAAGAAATAATTGCGGGATCGTAACGAAACTTGCAATGAAGGTACATGTCGGGGAGATATGCAAATGATTAGAAATGCAGCGTGATTGCGCATTACGTATAGCCGGTAGAGGGCGTTGAACATCGTACTCTGTGGAGTATAAAACAGGTAACCAAAGCTTGTTTGAGTGTGCTGAATCATTTACAAAGGAAGAGCTGAGGTAGACATGCCATTACGCCGTGTTCGAAGACAGTATACGCAGTTGTCGCAGTTTGAGAGAGGTAGAATCGTCGGGATGATGGAAGCTGGGTGGTCAGCTAGGCGAGCAGCTCGTCAATTAGGCCGCTCTGATTGTGTTGTGAGGAGGTGTTGGGCCCAGAGATGTCATGTACACGAAGACCAGGCTCAGGACGCCCTCGACAGACCAGTCGTCGAGAAGACCGCCACATAGTCAGAAATGCACGCGTACAGCCAACTGCTTCATCGGCCGCCATCCAGGCACAGGTAGCACCTTCACTAGGGGCCTCTGTGTCTTCTCGAACCATACGAAGGCGCCTGGCTGAAGGACAGTTGGTATCGCGGCGCCCATTATGTGTGTTGCCCTTGACGCCCACCCATCGACGCCTCCGTTTGGAGTTTAGCCGCGCACGAGGAAACTGGACTGCAGCGGAATGGAACCAGGTCGTGTTTAGCGACGAATCCAGATTCAATCTCGGCAGTGATGACAATCGTGTTCGTGTGTGGAGAGCCCGTGGTGAACGCTTCTATCCTGCCTTTGCTGTACAGCGACACACCGCTCCCACAGCTGGTGTGATGGTATGGGGTGCCATTGCCTACAATACACGGGCACCCCTAGTATTGTTCCGTGGCACCATGACAGCCCAGCGGTATGTTCATGAAATCCTGCAACCACATGTGTTGCCACTCATGCAACGGCTCCCAGGAGCCATTTTTCAACAAGACAATGCTCGGCCTCATACGGCAAGGGTGTCACAAGACTGTCTCCGCACTATTACTACCCTTCCTTGGCCTGCCCGATCCCCAGATTTGTCTCCAATCGAGCATATCTGGGATCATGTGGGACGACGAGTTGGGCATCCCACGAGTTTGAACGAACTAGAGGCAAGGTTACAGCAAATATGGAACGAAATGTCTCAAGACATCATACAGAACTTGTATGACTCAATGCCCGATCGTATCGCATCGTGCATTCGCGCTAGAGGGGGTCCAACGGAGTATTAACTCCTCCGTTCTTTTGCCTTTTTCTCTGAAATAAATTATCCTTTTTCTTTGATTTTCTAATCATTTACTTATATCAATGTAGTCGTTACGTATGTAAATTTTCGTTTCATTTTGACGACTCCTTCTTGGTGCGCTAATTTTTTTGTCCAAGAGTGTACTTCGGAGTTTTCGGGAAAAGGAAAGTTAGTTGCAATGATGAACTGGTATAGTAAAGTAACAGGACTAGTATAAATATACTGGACTATTATAACAAAGCAACTGGTGTATACTGGACAGATATAAGAAACCAACTCGTCCATATATTAAAGAGTCTAATAAAACTAAAAGACTGAAGCCTGGGAAATAGCATTTTCCTTCACTTTAACTATGGATAAAAGAAAACTAGTATGAAAGAAAATTCTAATTGAATCAATAGTTTTTGTGTTGCAATATTAAAAAAAAGAACAATATTCTTTCAAACAACAAATGCTTCAGTTTGAATAAAGACGTCAAAACTTAACTTCACCAATATTTCGTTTCTTTAATCAAGAATCTTTGTCAAGGGGTACATAAAATAGGAAGAAACCATCTTTCTCTTTCTCTTTCTAAAATAAACAAACAATATAAACGTGAAGAATAAATATCAACAATAAAATAAACATACACGCTCTAAATGTGAAAAGATAACAACCTGAAACCAACCAAACAATATAAATAATCCAAAAACACAATTCAAAGAACAAAAACTTAAAAACAAACTTAAACAAAACTGAAACAAAACAAACCTACACAATTTAATTTTTCTTTTAATTTGCTATTATTTTCCATAAATTTTTTAAACAATCCGAATGAAATTTCATTTACTTTTAAAGATCTTTCTTTGTTTACGTTTGCATTTACTCCAATTGATGAAGCATGATTCTAAGAGTAATCTTTCGGTTTCATCATGAGGTTCATATAATATATTTATCAGAGGATCCGGATTGTGATACAAACTAAGGCAGTAATCCGCCCAGTCAGAAATTCCTTTCAACTAACATCTCGTCTTTATAATTTTTAGGAGTATGTAAAGAAATTTGTACATATTTAACGCAAACTCCAACATTTGAACCATAACTATTAAATATATTATATTAAAACTAGTCGGCTACCCGTCGCTCCGCTCCGGAAGTCTCCCTTATGTAACGGAAAACAATTTTTTATTTATTAAAAACACACACACACACACACACACACACACAAATTACATCAAGGAAACTAAAACTAAAATTTTTTAAAAGCTTTTCTTTTAATTTAATTTTTGATGTCTATATTCTCTCAATCTACGACTGCTTTTAGAACCACCTTGTAAATCATATATCTATGATATATTTTTATTTTTTACAGAGATTAGAATGTAGGCCTAGTGGTCTAATGGCTAAGACGTCTAACTTCTGAGCAGTATTCTACCTAATAGAAATAGTGCATCTTTCTTTCTAGACTATCTTTTTTTTTTATTCCTATTGATACTTTTCAGTGGTTTTCGAGTTAGAAATAGTGATGGTTTTTGAGTTACAAATGGGGATTTTTCAGTATTCTACCTAATGAAATACTGCTTCTTATTTCTTGACTCTTTTTATTTTTTTTTATTCCAAATGATACTTTTCAGTGGTTTCTGAGTTACAATAGTGTTCAGTATTCTATCTAATACAAATACTGCTTCTTTCTTTTTTGAGTCTCTTTTTTTATTCTAAGTGGCACTTTTCAGTGGCTTTTGTGTTCCAAATATTGATGGTTTCTGAGTTACAGATAGTGATTTTTCAGTATTCTATCTAATAGAAGTATCTCTTTATTCTTTTTTGACTCTCATTTTAATTATAATTGTCACTTTTCAGTGACGTTTGAGTTACATTTACTGATGGTTTTTGAGTTGCAAATAGTGATTTTTTCGGTATTCCACCTCAAAAAAAGAGTGCTTCTCTCTTTCTTGACTCTGTTTTCTTTACTCCAACATCTGGCGTGTACACCCACACATTTTTCAATATCACATAGGATTTGATTAAGTAAGAATATTTAAAATATTGCAACGTTTCGGCAATTATCGTTCTAATTGTCAGTTTCGAATTACAAATAAACTGACTGATGTGAAATAAATAAACAATTTTGAGATTCAAAAAAAACGATTGAATACATTCCTTATTGATGGGGGAAAGGAAAGGAGATATAAGCTAAAAAAACCTTATGAAGAGAGTTGTAGTCCCTATGGCCTAATGGATAAGGCATCTGACTTCGGATCAGAAAGTTGCAGGTTCGATTCCTGTCGCGGATGTTTCATTGTAAAAATTATTTCTATTTTCCATTCTCTCAGAAAATTGCGCCGGACAGAAAGACATACAGACAGAGAAATAAAAGATTTTAGTAATATAGATTGTTACTTTTC
>JAFIDM010009631.1:299950475-299970976 GCA_023159025.1 Thereuonema tuberculata
TGCCGGCTTACTCCTTTGTTCTCTTAAATTATGCGCAGCGCACGTAAAATCTTTTCCTTCACGTATGTTAATTTTGAAAACAAAGCTTAACGTGCGGCGAAATAAGTAACAAAGTAAAAGAAAATCCGCACCTGAATAAGAGAAAAAAAGAAGGAATTGCCTTTCTGATTTTAGATTATGGGAGGAGTTGGGAACGGCCGTTTCGTCCTTCAACGGACTCATCAGCCCAACCCAGCCTCACCCTAACGAAAATCAGAAAGGCAAGATCTTCTTGGTGAAAACCACTGTCAACCTGGCAGTGGTTCCACCCACAATAAAAAACAAGAAATAAAATTGCTGCATCATCCGATGCCAACAACACCTTTTCCTACGAACTGTGTAGGCAAAAAGGATTTAATACAAGAATAGATGATTCAAAATAAAACATATTAATATGTTCCCAACTCCTCCCCATAATCTAAAATCAGAAAGGCAATTTCTTCTTTTTTTCTCTTATTCAGGTGCGGATTTTCTTTTACTTTGTATGTTAATTTTGTTTGAGTTTTTTTTTTTTTGAAAAAGTGTTTTCGCTCATAGTATATCTCGCATCTTTGCAATGCACCAAAAACCCCTTCAGTATTTTTTTCAAATTGTAATCCGCCTCGGATTGTTTCAAATGATTTTAGCATTTCATCATACGAAGGTTTTTTGATTTCTGCATCATGATCAATTTCATCATCTTCATCTTCATCGCAATTCATTGCTGTATTGTTTTATTTTTCACACTGTCCAAAATATCCGATTCAGTTAGTGTTTCCGAGGTCTCAACTTCAAAATCAAATGAAAGATAATCTTCAATAAGCACATCATCGTTAATTTCTTCTTTTTCCCTCAGCTGTATCCAAATTTCTTTCATTTCCTGTAAGGGAATATTAATAATAAAAACATTTCAAGGAGAAAAAAAAATAGATACCACGAAAAAGTTCGTTAAATAGAAAATGCACTTCGCTATTTGGAGGTTATTTTTACGAAGAAATTAGCAAAATGTTCTTGGTTCCAAAGAAAAGTTCGCAAAATAGAGAAATTCGCGAAATAGAGGTTCGTTAAATAGAGGTCCGATTGTAATTGGCTTATATTGCTTGCTGCTCCTTAGTGCTTGTATACATACAATAAAAAACAAAACAGGATGTATTTAATATAGTTGTGTTCTGGCATTATAAAGTAGCGCAATTTTTAATTTCTTATTTCAACTTCAGCTCTTATTGAAATTTAATGTAATAGGCCTATATTAAATATATAAATAATATAAGTAATTACAAAATTATGAAATTATAATCATTAGTTAAATATCATTATTTAAAGTAAAACTTTATTTTTTTCATAAGTTTTTGAGTGTATGGTTTGCAGTTAACCCTTTGTTTCTTCTACGATATTCACTATTCTTTGTCTGGTAAGTGGAATTCTTACTTTCTGGATTCCAGAAACCAAAAGAAAACAATACCTCTAACTGAGATCTAAGAAATATAATATATATAAGAATACCTGGGAAAAGAAAACCAAAATGAAATTTTTTCTTTAAGTACTAACATAAGTGTATATAAAAGTATCCCTACACAGAGCACTCTGACGACAGAACCAATGCGCGAAACAACGTCAGACTTGGACTGAATACATTCCAGATTACGGGAAAAAGTTTAATGCAAAAAAAAAAAAAAGTTCGAGAAATGGCCGACAGGGGGAAACATGGCGCTGCCTGAGGGTACCAATTACAATAGTATGAAGTAGATGGGTGTGAGCAAGAAATCATAAACAATGGCATACCAAGTGTTATCAAATTGATTTTTTTACATTCATTTCATACATTCATTCATTATGTAAAAATGGCTAATAACACCGAGAGCTGACTGAGGCTGCAGGGAGCTGTCAAGAGTAGTCAGAGACAATATTCAATGTGGTGGCCGATCTGCAGGACCAAAAGCTTATACCGAATGACAGCACGTTCGACAGCAGACTGCAATTGATCTGTAAAGATGTTTCGCGTGTGCAGTACGAATCTGTCCTTCAAATTTACCTGGTAAAAACCGTTGCCCCGATAAAAACCATGCTTTTGAGGTAACCCCAAAATCAAAAATCACAAAGCTTAAGGTCTGGTGAACGTGGTGGCCATCTTGCTGGGAATGCATGACTGATAACACTGGTCAACATGATTTTTTTCACAAGAAAACTAAAGAGTGATTCTAGTGTAGTTTTGTATACTGAATTCAAAAATCTAATCAGAATTTTTCCATCAGGCATAGTTTTTTGGTGAAGGTCATTTTTTTTATAATACACTTCTGTATATTAGGTTTTTTTTATTATAATTCTTGTAAATTATAAAAGTGGTAATTTTATTCCGAATAATTTGGCTCCATGCAGACTTATTCATGTTCAAACATGTTTAAATGTTGCATTGTTTTAGTAAGCAGATGGCCAGTAGCTAGTATTGAAATTGTAGTTAGCTTGGCAACACATGTAGTGATTTTCTGCTGTATATTGTTTTTATTTGTAAGTTTTATGAGTTTTATAAACGTTTCAATATGCCAAGAAAGTGTTTAAATCAATCAAACAATTTCTGCTATGTCTGTGGAGAACTGACTTTCAAATCTCAGAGGCGAAATTTCACACCACTTATGAAAAATTATTATGAGCTTTATTTTGGGTGTAAAGCTGGTAATTTCGATAAAGTATGCTGTGTATCATGGTTAGGCTTCTCACTGGATGGAAAAATGATTTCCATCATATACCGTTTTTAGTCCCTATGATTTAGAGGGAACAGAAGGACCAATACACTTCTCATCATATACCGTTTTTAGTCCCTATGATTTAGAGGGAACAGAAGGACCAATCAACCGTCTGTTATTTCTGCTTAACTAACATTAAAGGAATTACGTCCAAAACAAAATATACAGTTAATGGCATCTGCAATGAGACCTGTGCCACATAGTGAAGAGTATCCTGTACCAAAGTGTCCAGATTTCATGACCTTAAGTGATAACTCCGACTCTGACCCAGCTCATACTGAAGACGAAAGAAAGGAGGTAAGTGACCCTACATTTGAAGCAAGTAGTTCATCAGAACCTCACTTTTTATCTCAAGAAGATGTTAATGATCTTATACGGGATTTAAATTTGTCTAAACAGTCGGCTGAGCTTTTAAGTTCTAGGTTCAAAGGTTGGAATCTACTCCAAAAAGATACACGGATACGCGTTTATCATAGTCGCAATAGTGATTTAAGTGACTACTTCTCTAAAGAAGGCCATATAGTTTTTTATAATAATGGTTGTTCACTAATGGAGACTCTTGCACATCAACACCAGCCAGATAATCCACCTAGATTTCTTCCCTGAAAATCTTGGGTCTGTCTCTGATGAGCATTGTGAGCGTTTTCATCAGCAGATTTCTACTATGGAAAAGAGGTACCAAGGCTAATGGAGTCCCAAGGAGGTACTAAGGCAAAATGCTGGCGACTACTGCTGGACCATGAAGAAAGACATCCCGAAGGTAAAATATAGCCGAAAATCATCATATACAACTTTTTAAGTAAGCCAAAATTAGCCGTATATTTATTATTTAGTGTTTCGTGAGTACTAATTCTTTTAAAACTTTAAACACGTATCACAAAAAAACCCTGCCTGATGGAAAAAATCTGAGAACATATTTGAACTCAGCATGGAAAAGATAGTTAGATTCCGTTTATTTTGTCCTTGTGAAAGAAATTTTTTTTTTTTGTAGACCAGTGTAATTCTATCGGCTATGAAGTATTTTCACCACAACTGTTAACTGTTAACCGTCCTAAGTCGGGAGGGGCTCCATTCTGCATCTTATTGTGTTGAGGTATTCTTGTAGGTGCGTGATGACGAAACTGTGCAACATGTCCCGATAACGAGCAATGGTTACCGTACAGGTCACCGATCCAGTTGGATGGATTTCATAGAAGAAAAACGGGCTTCGAAGAAAAACATAGAAATGTGGCCCTAAAACATATCCGTACTGTTACCTTCGGTGAATGTAAGGGAATCTGTGATAACTGACGAGGATGTCATAAACAGCAGTGGAAGATATATGCTTATTAAGTCCAGGAATATCACTGCTTATACAAGCGATTCTTCTTGAGAAAAATACTTAATAAATTATTTTTCTGGAACAACATTAAAATGTTGTTCCAGGAGCAAGTAAATTCTTAGCTTTGAGTCGTGATCCTAAAAACTGAGTACTTTCCATCGGAAGATTTAAATCGCTTACCAAATCATTTAATTCGCCTTCTCTAAATTTTTGTAGTTCACTGCTAATTTCAGGACTTCTGTACAAGTTATCAGTTTCACTGCTGCTTAACTCAACTTCAGAATTTGATGACAAATTTAATGATGCAGGAGGTAGTGGCACAGATAAATCAGGACCATCCAGTACAGGTCTAACAGCCGAAGAAGTTGTTGAGAACACAATATTCACTCTGTTTTTGCTATTGTAGCCTTTTATTGTGGCTAAACAGAAGTAGCATTCCTTATGACTCACTGGCCATACCATTGGAACAGCGAATGGAAGACAGTTTATCTTACATTGAGTCCATTTCCTCAGATGCTCAACACGTGTGACAGAATTTATGACATGTGGGGCCCATTTCTTGTTCTATCTCCAAGCTTTATACCGAAATATGCACGATATACCTTTCTGACAAAATCTGTTATATTGTGCTGCCTTTTTTTCACAACAAAACTACCACAAACAATAATATAATAAAATGAAAATAACATAACAAATATTAATATAGCCTCTTAACACCATAATGTATTAATTAAAGAACAATAAAAAATTAAAACAAGCAAAATACACTTATTTCGGTGTTACCTGATATTCTGGTGTTACCAGCTTCATGTTGGTCTGTGTAATCAGTCAGGTAGAAAGATGCGGTTTTACAGAAATGCACGGAATGACCTGGGATCTTGTGTCAAAACAACGAAACTTTAATGCGTAATTAGTTACATTTCCAACCACCAGATGGCCGCCAGTTTGTTGCGTCATTCGACTGGTGGGGTAAGATAGTTCACATGAAATACGGGCTTACAAATGTTCAATGTGGCGTTCCTCAGTCAGGAGTAAAGCCGTCAGA
Source organism: Thereuonema tuberculata (assembly GCA_023159025.1). Lineage (NCBI taxonomy): Eukaryota > Metazoa > Arthropoda > Chilopoda > Scutigeromorpha > Scutigeridae > Thereuonema > Thereuonema tuberculata. The sequence continues at coordinate 299,955,601 of JAFIDM010009631.1, forward strand.
CGAGGCACGACACAGTTCACCGCATTTAACAGCATATCTTTTGTTATTGCAGACACATGATGCCCGATGGCATCCTTCAACGTACCCAGTGACGTTGGCCGATCGCAGTACACCTTTAACTTCAAGTAACCCCATAACTTTGGTTGCAAGATATCAGGGAGTGCTTGCCGCTCTTCCAAGTGTGGAATAAAGCTGTTCCATAGCAGTGCTGCATGTCGCTCACCCGTGACAATAACCGTTTGAAGTTCAAACCCCATGATTTCCTCAAAGAAAAAGGGACCCATAATCAATTCAGCGGTGAAACCAGACCAAACTGTAATTTTTGACTGTTGCAGGAGGGTTTCCACAAATGCATGTGGGTTTTCTGTAGCCCAGATGCGGCAGGTGTTAACCTGCCATTAAGTGTGAAATACGCTTCATTCCTGGTCGTCCAGGTGTTGGAACTCAAGTGTAAATTCTTGATGCTTCGTGAAATGGACAGGTTGCACTTCCTGCAAGTGCTGAATTTTGTAGGAATCTCAGTATGATTCTCAGTGATCTCCATACAGTGCCGCACGATATGCCAGTTCTTCGTGAAACGTCGCGCGTACTGCATTCCCCATGTTGGGAAACGGCCAACAGGTTATCCACCGTTCGACAACCTGCACAATAGCACGGGATGTTCGGGGTCTACCGCTTCGCGGACGTGCTTCAACAGAAGCTGCGTCTTCCAATTTTTGTTATCATTTGCCTCAGTGTTGCATAACTCATGTGTCCTGTGCCACTTCGCAAAACTCGTATGGTCCACTATGCGCGCAATGCTGTACTGGCACAAGCTGCATTTTGATAATAAAGTTTCACTAGGAGGGCTTTGTGTATATATTTGTGTAAATTTTTTGTAACAAAATGTCCAAATCAAAATAAACAAAGCTAAAATAAGAGGGTTTTACGTGTTGTCAAATCTATTGGAAAGGCATTTGTTTTGTTTATTCTTGTGTTGGGCCTTACAGTCATTTTCCAATTTTCCAAATTAAACAAGTAAAAAAAATTTGTGCTAAAGCGAAAAATTAAGGACGATCCATTGAAACTAAACTTCACCTGAGGAGAGCTGGAAGGTTATCCATCGCGCAACGACAGCCGACTGTCAACCTCAAAAAGGTGAATTTGGGGAATTTTTTTCCTGGACAACCACTGAATCGATCGACTTGAAATTTGGATATGCTTTAGTTTAGAGTGTCTACTATACAATGAATATTGTTTTATTTCTGCCTTTCCGGAAAAATGCGAGCATAGTCAACTGTCTCGGCAAATCTGTTATAGATACGATCGAACAAAAATATAGATTGAATAGTAGAAATACTAAAGCATATCCAAATTTAAAGTCGAGTGGGTCAGTAGTTGTCGAGTAAAAAAATCTCAAAGTTGCGGAAACAAACAGCCGATTCCGTCGCATTTTTCCGGATAGGCAGAATTAAATACCCTATTCCTACGGTGTTGTTTGGGCCTCTGAACACTATGGTGACGTCCGTTTGCAGATCTGATCTTCCGTTCGGGAGTTGTTAGGGAGGGGAGGACGGACACGGACGGACGGACAGACGTTAGGACAAACGCAATAGCTCCTAAATCGGTAGCTAAAAATAAATGCATCATCTTTGTTCAAGTCTTGCGGCTCTCAAACATCTGAAGTTTACTGTATATGGTTCTTACGTTAACCCCCTACAATAGAATTTGAAATACGGGGAGAATTAATTACAATATTCTCTTTGATTTTAGTATAATGAGCAGAAACATTAAATTCTCTATACTTTCATACAAATTCCAGCTATAAACAAGTGAACAAATTTTGTGCTAAAGCATAAATTTAAAGGCGACCGGTAATAATAAAAATATTTAAAATAACAATAAAAAATGAAGTATATTAATGTAAAGAAAAATAAAACAAAGTTAGGAAAATAAGAAGAAAAAAAACCACGCGGACATTGAGAAAAAAAAAAAAAAGTAGATGTACAGATGTGAACCGACAACCCTCAGTATAAATCCGAGACCTTAAGCAAGAAGCTACAGCTTGTTGAAATCAGATGGTTGCATTTCTGCCAAATTTGATCAGTTGAGAAATGGCGCCGTTGTTTCGAGACAGAAAACAAACAATCAAATACTCGCGCTCATTATATAGATAAAACCCGAGCAAACATAAAAATAAATATTGCATGCAATAGATGAGGCTATGTTGATCCTTTTTTTTTTTTTGAAGGATTTCCCCAACTTTCAACTTGCTGTAAAAAACGAACCACTGATCAGAATAACCTGAAATTTGAACTGAATATACTTGAAGAAAGAGGAAATGGCATAAGGAAAAAAAAATAGTTCCAAATGTTAGGAATAGATGGCGCTTTAAGCATCATAACGTAAATGGGTTCGGCTACAAGTGACATTTGAATCGCAATACGACGGCTATGGCTTGAATTGCACGTTAAACCAACTGTACTGTTCAATGTGCATGGCTGTATCGGGTTTTTACTGAAGAAATGACTTCCAAGTCATTCAACAGTTGTGGCACTGTTAGCTTAAAACCCATCCACAACGGCAAGGTCATACCACATCGAATGGGAAAAATCGGTTTTTAATTGTCCTGAGGCCAAAAACTGCATAAAAAGTAACAATGAAATCGGTTGTTAATTATCGCGAGACTTGCGCAATGTTCAATATGCTGTCCACCGTTTTCTGCACCGACGATACAGGTAACAGGACCCACACGACCCATCTCCTCGAAAAAAAAATGGCCCTACGATAAACGCTGGCGTCAACCCGCACCACACAGTTACCTTTGCAGAATGAAGAGATACTGGATCGTGTGCGAACGGATTTTCCGTTGCCCATATTCTGCAATTCTGAGTATTGACATGTCCTTGGAGATGGAAATGGGCTTCGTCTGTCCACAAAATGTTCCATGGCCATTCATTGTCCACTTCCATGCGAGCAATTCTAGAGCAAACCTTTCTCTTACTGGCAGGTCAGCAGGAAGCAACTCCTGAACATGGGTAATTTTCTATGGATAGCAATGCAGGATGTTTCGTATAATTTCATGCACCGTACTCACAGGCATGTCCAAAGTTCGGGCAATTCCCCGTGCACTGTACGTTTGCACACCATCCCTCGTGTCTTCTTGGACTGCTGTGGCCACATCTTCTACTGACGTCGCAGCAATTGGTTTCCTCCTCTGCCAGATTTCACTTCAAAAGAACCTGACTCTTCGAATTTCTTCATCATTTTCTCCGGACCCTTGGCAAACATCGGACCACAGCCTTTTTTCATATCCTTTACTGTCCGGAACTTCTTCAGAGCTACTGGCGCATAGTCAACGTTCTTGTAAAAGAGCTTCACAAGCAGAGCGCGATCCTTCATTGAGAGAGTCATGACGAGCTTCTTACAAGCAATATGAGGAAAATGCCATATACGCGTTTTTGTAACAAATGCAATGTATCGTGCGCATGACACTTCTTGTATTTTGCATATTATAACGCATAAAGCGCCATCTATTGCTAACATTTGGAACATTTTTTTTCTTTTATGCCATACCATACCACTACTAGATTGGGAGGAGACGGGAGAGACAGTGCAAGTGAAGTCCCTTGAGGACAATTTTGTAATTGCAATTCCAGATTGCCATCGATGATGGTCAAGGCATGAAAACAAACGAAATTTGTGCATTTTTATCGTTTTTCAATTATGAGATAATAAGCGAGATCACAAATAATGATAAAAATAATGTAAATAATAATAAAATTTAGTTAAATATTTACTTACTTATCTAGTTATATATTACCATGTAAAGTAAAACTTTATTTAATACATCGGAAGCGCAGTGGTGGCAATTTGAAGTCTTACGCATAAAAAAAAATTCATTGAGGCCGCTCTCCCTGGCACATGGATTTTCTCAGTGGTTTTTTTCATTGGTGAGTTTTTCATTGTATAATTTTTCCTTTGAGGCACCACTGCGCTTCCAATGTATTGTTCATACTAGCGTCAGTACGGAGACCTTGTTATTTATTGTGACTTCTCCTGGCTGATGATCTCCAACGAGCGTGAAACAGCTGTTCCAGGATGTCATTTGTGAATAATTTGATCTCATTGTTGTTTTTTAAAACTTTATTTAGTTCATTAGTTTTTTTTAAGAGTTTGTTTTTTTTTTTTTTTTTAAAAAGTTAACCTTTTGTTTGGTTGTAAGCAGATAGAATCTGGAGACCTTTCACATTCATGGTATTCATTATTCTATGCCTGGTGAGTGGAATTGTGATGGATGACATCAAGAATTTCTGGAAAAAATATATACAGTCTGAATATAATAAATACTATCAACAAACTCTTGATAATATTTGTTGATGAAAAAAAATATAAGAAAATGATCTTGACCTTTATTCCATTTTGTTTAGTTGAAATAAAAGTCATTTCGTGCTAATTATCAATCTCCACCTGATAGCGATCAATATTTTTCTAATGACTTTTAATTTAAATTTCTTGTTTTGTCATATGGATAGATTGAGATTGAAGTGTTACGTTGTAACTAGTACTGTGAAAGTAACTGAATTTATTTCAAATAATAAACCTAATTACCTGGTTTTCATTTCTCTGTATAATATATTAAAAAGGGTTCTAACACTCGTTAGCAACCTATATACCTGCAGAGGATGCAGAGCTGATACATAAATTCTATCCCTCTGTCACCTCCTCTACAGCCCAAACTACAAGTCGGACAGACATGACTCATAGCTTATTGAAAACTTACGACTTGTAAAGGTGAGAAAAAATACAATTTCGGTCTGCGGTCACTTCTTGTCTCAAACGAAATGGTCGAAAACGAAACGTGAAACACATTATTGATGATCGACATAGCTTAATTTTGAGGTTTGTAAACAAAAAAGACGTAATTTAAGCAATCCCCACACCGAATACGTAAATAACGGCATGTTTATTCCTAGCTTTCTCCTATGATAAATTAATTAATTTTAATTATATAAACTGAAAATATTTTGATTTTGATAATGTTTTTCTTTATACCACGACTGTAAGAGGGGAGATAACTCCAACAGGAAATCATAAATTCTTACATTGTACAATTGCATCACTCTCAGTCGATTTGGGCACGTGCAGCATGTCCACAATTTCACGAACCGATTTCTTACAACGGTGGCATCCGATTATCACGACACGTTCGAAATCACTGAGCTCGCCTGACTTACTCATTTTATCGGGAACGCAGAATTATGACCGGCCCCACCAACCCTTTTATAGCATTCGATGACGCATCAAACCTCTTGACCTGCCCTATCCACTTCGTCGGAAGGGAGTCCGGATACTTTTGACCATATAGTGTATATCCCAATGCGCAATTTCTGATGTCCACGTTAACATTCTAATATTTACAATTTAATGTTTATTGGGGTTTGTTGCTCAACAAATATTTTTTTTCATTATCAATATTTACTAAATCAATTAGTTTATAGTTTCAATTCCACTTAATTTCGTAATATTACTGCAACACGTCAGGAAGCCTAGCTTCCTGAAATTAATTTTCAGCGGTGGAGGGAGTTTCATCCTTGTTAACAGTTTGCTGTTCTCTGATTGGTGTTCATCTAAGATCCCGCTGCTGATTGATCACAAAGACTGTTATCCTGATTGTCCTGTAATTTCTCTTGTTATTGGCATTGTGTAAGAATTGGAACCTTTTAAATGTGCGTCAAACTCGAGAAAGGCAGATGTTATGAGGCCGAAATCGATGGTATTTTTATTTGGATGTAATTTATTTTTTCTTTTAATCCGTGCATGTGTGAGACTGTTATTTCTCAACTATCTTATTATATGAATCTTATCTCAAAAATAAAAATTCAAAATTTCACTGATATTTTTTATCATTAAAATATTATTTTTTTTAAAAAAGTTACAGTACATTAAAAACAAGGCAAAAAAAATAAATCTGATGGGCATCTGTATCCTGAACCATCTGGTCTAAAAAAAAACATCTGGTCTAAAAAAAACCATCTGGTCTAATTTCAGTTCAGATAGTTATATGAAATTACAAACAACTTATTTTACGTCAGTGAGAAGAGAAGGTTTAAAATCCAAATATCCATTCATCTCTTTTAGACGATATCTTAAATATTTATTTTGCAATAAGCAGCCGTAAGTAACTATTATATTAGTATCAAATTAATAATTTTTATCTTGAGAACTATATGAAAACTGGTGATTTATTAATTTGATTTTGATTATGATTCTACAAATAAATTTTACTTTAAAATAAATTTACTTGTAGAATTGTTTGAACATCTTAAAAACAAAAGATTAAGTTAGGAGCAACTCTCTTAAAAATGACAACGTTTTAATGATGGCCATGAAAATAATGATTATTATCTACTTTCACTTTCCTGATTTATAATAAACTGCCATAAACATAGAAAGATTGACAAATGGTATTACTATATTTCTCATTAAATCTACTCCTTATAATAATAATGATAGTAATATAAATACTTTAATATTTGTAAACGATAAAAGTACTTCTATCCACTTTCATTCTATTGGATATCCATTGATTATGAGCTCCTGGGAAGGTTAGGCTATCTTAATTTACTTATTAAATGTAAGCTACATAACGTCAGAATACGGTAACTTACAATTATTTTAATGCGGTAAGATGAAGAGATCATTTCTTTCTCATTTTGAGGTCGAATGATATAAAATATAAATGCTCTAGCCAAAGAACATATATAATGTTTTTATACGTTCTTTGCTCTAGTGATCCAGTGCGTATGTTTGTTAAATATTTCTTTTCATTTATTGGAAGAAAATCCGTAATAAAAATTCACAGGATGGGATATTACTTGTAAATTGTTGTGAATCTATATTACTAAAATCTTTTATTTCTCTGTCTGTCTGTCTGTGTGTCTGTCCGGCGCAGTTTTCTGTGACAATGAAAAATAGAAAGAATTTTTACAATGAAACATCCACGACAGGAATCGAACCTGCAACCTTCTGATCCGAAGTCAGACATCTTATCCATTAGACCATGGGAACTACAATTCTTTTCACTTTGTTTTTTTGACTAATTTGTCAAAACTGAAACTGACTTTGACTGAAAAGTAGCAATCTATATTACTAAAATCTTTTATTTCTCTGTGTGTCTGTCTGTCTGGCGCAGTTTTCTGTGAGAATGAAAAGTAGAAAGAATTTTTACAATGAAACATTCGCGACAGGAATCGAACCTGCAACCTTCTGATCCGAAGTCAGACATCTTATCCATTAGACCATGGGAACTACAATTCTTTTCACATTGTTTTTTTGACTAATTTGTCAAAACTGAAACTGACTTTGACTGAAAAGTAGCAATCTATATTACTAAAATCTTTTATTTCTCTGTCTGTCTGGCGCAGTTTTCTGTGAGAATGAAAAGTAGAAAGAATTTTTACAATGAAACATTCGCGACAGGAATCGAACCTGCAACCTTCTGATCCGAAGTCAGACATCTTATCCATTAGGCCATGGGAACTACAACTCTCTTCATATTGTTTTTTTTTTTTACTTATCTGTCAAAACTGAAAATGACTTTCACTGAAAAATAACAATTGTAATAAAAAAGAAAGTCAAAAAAGAAAGAAGCAGCACTTCATTAGGTAGAATACTGAAAAATCATTATTTGTAACTGAAAAACCATCATTATTTTTAACTCAAGAACCATTCAAAAGTATCAATTGGAAAAAAAAAGAGAGTCATGAAAGAAAGAAACACTATTTCTATTAGATAGATTACTGAAAAATCACTATTTGTAACTCGAAAAGCTAGAATCACAACAAAGTAAAGAAACTAACGATAAATATGCGGCTCATCAACCAAGATGAACGAGAGTGTCGATAACATCAATCGAATGATAAGTCTAAGAATACAGGGTCATTCCATGCCAAATCATACAGCCAAAACTTGATTTGACACCCAAGGTACTCAGATTGTAATGAAAATTTGTATACATTATGAGATACATTAGAAATAAGAAAAAATGCAAAGTTTCACTCAATTATTACAATTAGTTTCTGAGTTATAACCGTTTGAAGTTTTAGATAGTTTTAATTTCCGAGGACGGTTTGGGTCGGAAACAAACTTGTATGTATTTACGTTTTTTGTTACCAAATTTATATTTATAAAGGTAGAGGTTTCAAACTTGACCCATTTGTTGTAGATTGTACACAGAATCAGATGACACCATGAGCATTAAAACTAAAACTTTCCATCATACTTAAAAAAATTCTGAAATGTAAGAAAAAAATATTTTACGGAATTGTGTACCTCACTTAGAAAAAACAATGTAGCAAAACTCTCTCCAGATAGCCCTACACAACCATTTATCACTGAAAAGAGGATAAAATTGTCTTTCAAAAGGTAAAAAAAAATTGGTGGGGTTTTGAGTTATAAGAGTTTTATTACAATATAAAGTTAATAAACTATTTTTAACGCTGCAAAATTTTATGCTCCACAAATTTTTTTTATATTTTTTTTTTATGTATATTATATATTTTCCATTAGCTATGCTTATATAAACTGAGTACCTGTGTTATGTGACTGAGAGTTTACTACATTAGTAAAAAATTAACTCTAATAGTTATCGTTTTTTAATATAATTTTTCCATCCACCACGTCAGAGATTAATTTGTGTTTTATTTCTTTAAATGTAATATTGTCTTTGTATTCTATGTTTAATTGTTTAAAAATTTTATATTTAACATAATTATTTAATCTATATCCAAAGTTATTACTTATTTTATCTATTTTAAAGATTTTATTCCAATCATGTCTGAACATGAACCCCCTCACATCTCCAACAGCCTATTCTACTGTCAGTGTTTAGCTAGCTCTGCTCCAGTGAACATCAATTATTAATTATTTTTTTTTTAATAGTTGCTGTGCTTTTTTTTAAGAGTTAAATTTGCTTGTCAGTTTCCTCCGTTTTAAAATCACTTTGAAGCCACTGTTATCTATATGAAGTGATTTACGTAAATTGTGAAGTGATTTAAGTTAAGTGGTTTGTTTTTTTTGTTTTTTTTTTTTTTACCTTTTGTTTTAAATTATGGAGGAATGGCTTGCAGTAGTGACTATAGACCTAGTTTGATATGTACTGTTGGCATTTTATTAACCTCTTGCTGTAAAAACACTACACAAACAAAAAAACAAGGATATTTATGTAATTTTTGAGAAAATGTCCAAACAAGAAATAGATCTTTTAATGTGGCGCACAAGTAATCAGTATAGTGAGAAAGACACTATTTGTTCTCATCACTTGTGTTATTTTTTAAAATATTATGAAAAGAACCAAAAAACTTGTAGTGATCCGTTTAAGAGTCACTCTGTCCCTTTATCAAAGAAAAAAGACTTGACGGTAATAACTTTAGAAAAAGCGAAAGAGGTTAAGGTAAATAGAAACATTACTTTAGTGCCAGGAAAGATGTAGTGCAGTAGCTGTCGAAAATCATTATTAAAAGCAAAACCTGACCCACAGCCAGATAATGAAGAAATGGTTTAAGTCATGAAAGTGATGATGAAATTGAAGATGAATTAAAAGCGGCAAAAAGAGTGTTTGAAAAAGATAAACTCAACGAGACTCTTTTAGGATTAGATGTAACTCCATTGAAACTTAAATCATTATCCGCTTGCTCAAAGGGAAAATATGCAAAAAAAAAGTTTAAGCAGCTAAAACCCAAGTTAAAAAAAAGCTATCATATGTCTTACAAATAAAGGACTCTCACAGTGAATCACCAAGTGAAGCTGAAGGTACAAAAAAAGAAAATGATTTAAAGAAATAATCTGCTGATCTTGATTATTTAGTTAATGTTATGAAAGAGAAAGTTAAAGACAGACTTGAGTAGGCGTGAAAAAATAGAGGTTTTAACAATCGCTCCAAAGTCTTGGTCTCACCGGAAAGTAGCGAAGGAATTTAGTGTATCAGAATATTTGGTGCAAAAAGCAAGAACTCTGTCGAATGAAAAAGGCATTTTGTCGTTGCCAGAACCTAAAAAAGGCAAAACGGTCCCTGAAGAGACAATAAATATTGTAAAAGAGTTTTACATGATGATGAATTTTCTTACCTGATGCCAGGTGCTAAAGATCGTGTTAGTATTGAAACAAATATGTACATGCAGAAAAGACTTCTTTTATGCAACCTACATGAACTATTTGTTGTTTTTAAGAATAGGTATCCGCAGCTAAAACTAGGATTTTCTAAATTTTGCTCTTTGAGACCAAAATGGTGTGTGTTGGCTGGTTCACCAGGCACTCATTGTGTATGTGTGTGCTTATACCACCAAAATGTGGAGCTTTTAGCTAATGCAATGAATCAGCATGATAAAGAATCTGTCCGTAATATGTTAGTTTGTAACCGACAGAATAGAGATTGCATGCTGCGCCGCTGTGATAAATGTCCTAAAACATCTGAGCCACTGAAGCTTTATTTGGAAGACATCTTAGAATATTTTGATGATGAAGATGAAATCAAATTTTCAGTGGGTAAGTGATGGTCGAAAGATGCTACAGAGAATGCTACTTCCTCGTCAAGAATTCATTGAATGTACTCTTCGGAAAATTGAATCTCTCATCCCTCATTCTTTTATAACAACTTCAAAACTTCATTTGAGAAAGACTTTCAATAACTTACACTACTAAGAGACAAATTTGTAGGGTAAAAAATGGAAACTTTGTTAACCTGTAGGGTAAGTAAAAATAAATTAAAGTCCTATGATTACCTTATACGTTACAATATGCATTCACTAATCTAGATCCAACTGCAGACAGAGTTTCAAAAAAAATTGTTAAAAAATTTTATAAATTCTTAATTTTGTAAAACTCTTTATCGAAGCTATGCCCCAAATTGTATTTTTCTTTTAAAAAATAAAAATTTAAATTCCAACCGTCTCAAACTTGTTTTACAGCTGATTTTGTTTAATCCAGACTTTCGGTGACTAGGAAAAATCTAGTCCTACTAACCGTAGACTGGTATGACCTTAGGCTTATTTATGTTCACTTTTACCCCTATATTGTTCCATCTATAGGCTAAGTAGACTTTTTAGAATCTTGTACTTTTTACTTTAATGCCATAAAACCATATTTTACTCGCAACATTGGTGAGTGTGACAATTCCTAGCGTAAATACTATTTGTTACTTTACATTGCTATAAAACTCTTAAAACTAACAATTTTATTTCACCATTTGAAAGATAATTTTATACTTTTTCCAGTGATGTATGGTTGTGTTAGGTATCTGGAGAGAGATTTTAGCTGTAAGTTCTTTTCTTTATGCATGTCACAGTTTCGGAAAAATATACTTCTTTATTTTTAGTAAATGTTTTCACTATGATAGAAGATTTTAATTTCTATGTTGATAGTGTCATCGTATTCTGTATGAAATTAAGAACAAATGAATGAAGTTTCAAACCTCTAGCTTTATAAACATCGATTTTATCCAGGAAAACGCAAATACATACAAGTTCGTTCGGTGCCCAAATTGTCCTCGGAAGTTCAAATCAACTAAAACTTTAAAAGGATATAACTCTGAAACTAAAATTTTGTCTTTTTTCTTAACTTAGTGTATACATTGAACATACAAATTTTCAAAGAAATCTCTGGTAAGTGGGTGTAACCCCTGGATGACTTGGTATGGAATGGCCCTACAGAGCATACAGTGCGAATAAAATTGATACTTCTGATAATCCACCACATGAACATCTCTATCTGCCCGAGTATCTGAATGCATTGAATCTCAGCGTTATTCCTCAACATCGTTTGGCATTGAAGATTGGATCTCCAATAATATTGTTGCGAAACATCAATCCCAAGTTTGTATACTGCAATGGAACTCAACTTAAATGCCGTTCATTCGATAATGATCTCATAGAAACCGAAATTATAACAGGAACTCACAAAGGAGATTTTGTTTTCATCCATAGGATGTCTAAGCAACCATTCGATAATCTACTTCCATTCACTTTCACAAGAAAACAATTTCCGATCATACCTTCTTAAGCGATGTTTATCAATAAAGATCAAGGACAAACTCTAAATAAAGTTGCCATATATTTGGAAAACGTTGTCTTCACTCACGCACAACTTTATGCCTTTGAGTCACAAGTCGTCAGAATTTGGTTATCTTCACTCGAAAGAATAGTCACAATCAATTCGTTGCCAAGAATTTCGTATACATTTATCATCTATATCAACCAACGTCCATATGAACATCTCTTCTTCAAATATCTATATCGAACAATCTGATGGCCTAGATTAGTAGATAATTTTCACTATTTGTAACTCAAAAACCACTGAAAAGTATCAATTGGAATTAGATAAAATAGAAAAGAAAAGAAAAAAAGAATCACTATTTCTATTAAGTAGAATACTGAAAACTCACTATTTGTAACTCAAAAGCCACTGAAAAGTGTATCTATATTACTAAAATCTTTTATTTCTCAGTATGTCTGGTGCAATTATTGTAATTTACAAAAATAGAAATAATTTCTACAAGTTATCTACTGGAATCGAACATGCAACCTTCTGCTCCGAAGTTAAACGTCTTAGCCATTACACCACGAGGACTACAATCTAATCTTCATAAAAAATAAAAATATATCATAGATATATGAATCGCACGCTGATCCTGGACGCAGTCGTGGATTCAGAGAATATAGACATCAAAAATTTAAATAAAACTTCAAAAAAATTTTAGTTTTATTTTACTTGATGTAAGTTATGTGTGTGTTTTTTTTAATAAATAACCAATTGTTTTCCGTTACATACGCGAGGCTTCCGGAGCAAAGCGACGGGTAGCCGACTAGTATTTCAAAATATTAATTTTGTTTGAGAGAAGTACAATCGAACCCTGAAACGATTTTAATTATATTTGGCAGTTAGAGAAAACTAAAAGAGGTGATCACCTTCAGGGATTTTCTACAAAAAAATACTTTTATTTGAGAAAGCTGGAGAGTGATTTTTCTTATCTACCTCCACTAAAACTATTCGGCCGATTGAACTATCTTTATGCAATTGGATACGGAAGAAGTGCAGATTGCTCTTAACGCATAATCAACAGCTGAAAAACTAATATTAGTTTTAGTTTGTAAACAGTAATTATAATAACTTCCCTTGTTTCTGAAAAGAGTATTTTTTTTAATAGCTTTACTTCTTTGAAAGTAGTTACTATGTTACCACAAACGGAAATCATTTCAGAATTACAGCAATTTTAATTATTAACAAAGTCACATCACTTCATCTGTGTTAGGCTTCTAATAACTTTTGAACCTAGGGATGGATTTTCTTGAAAACTTAGAAAACTTGGAATATTTCAAAGAGGCTCCTTAACAAGAAATTATCCGAGATGATAACAAAATTCCTATTGAAAAGCATTGGAATCTAAAGAATGGGTCCCATTTCTATTAATATTTCATTGATTTAAGGCCTTAGAACTCTCTTCGAAATCCAAAGGTCTACGAATTGAAATAAACTTAAGATACCTCTGGAAGTATCGCCATCCTCCTTTAATCGGATAGATTTTTTCAGTTAAGTTCCTTGACCGTAGCGATAAGTTCTTCACATTTAATGATTTATATCATTATGCTCTTTTTCGTCTTTTGTTTTTCTAATAGCTTTTTTATTATATACAAACAAACCATACTTCTTCCTTAAATCTTCTCTTTTGTAATAAATATTATTAAACATCATCCACCAGAAAATAAATGTCATAAACTACATTTATTAACTGAAAAAAACGAATTTTCAAGGAGATAAAATTCACCGTCTCCTCTTTTTCAAGCCTTTTACAATAATAAATAGACGAGATTCTTTTACAACAATGACCTGAAAATATTGATATTAACAATTAAAAAACGTTAATACAATAATAATAAAAGATCATAACTACAATATAATAATCACACATGATTAATAATCACAAATTCTTATCAAACGAATACAGAAATTAGATGGACAACAGAAAACTTTAATTTCTCGATTATTACCTTTTTGTTAGAGGTTATAAATTTTTTGTTAATCATTTCTCTAGCCAATTTTACCAAATTTTCACTAACTTTAACTCCATCACATCTATTGAGATTTTTTCTTTCGAATTTCGGATACATAGGCTTTCTATTGCCCTTCTAATTTTTGTATTTGTTTCATTATATAAAATGCTTACTTCACAATTGATACAATGTTGCTTGTCTTTACAGTGTTCAGCAATTTCAGATTCCTTTACTAATTTTTGTCTAATATAATATTCGTGTTCCCCTATGCGTTCTTGAACTGTTCTTTTCGTCTCCCCAAGATAGAATGAATCGCAATTCAGGCAATCAAATTTATAAACAACACCCATTTCAAACTTCTTGTCATTGCTATTTATCTTTTTACACAAAATATTTTTTAATTTATTTCTATATTCAAAATTTAAGTTTACTCCATATCTTTTACCAATTTCTTTTAATTTCCAGCTGTTCTTATTCAGATACGGAATGAAAAATCTATTTTCATTATGTTTATCCAATTCTTTTATCTTAAATTTATTATATTTTCTTATTGAGCTATCTATGAATCTTTCAGTATAACCATTCTTTTTTAATTTTGATTTCATATCACTTACTCCTATATTAAAATCTTCTTCATTACTGGTATTATTATCAATTCTAATTAAATAATTCTCAATTATATTCCTTTTTATTTTCATATTGTGTCCAGAATCAAATTTTAAATCTTTTATAATCTTTAATGTAATGTTTCATTGTTATTTTGTTATCCTTTTTTATTAATTATTATTGTAAAAGGCTTGAAAAAGAGGAGACGGTGAATTTTATCTCCTTGAAAATTCGTTTTTTTCAGTTAATAAATATAGTTTATGACATTTATTTTCTGGTGGATGATGTTTAATAATAAGCTTTTTTATTACTTTCAGAAGAATGGAAGATCACATGGATCATTTCATTGATGATTTAGGGAGACAGAGTAGATTCTCGTGGCTCGTAACGACCATGCTGGCATGCAATGTGTTTCCAACTGCAATCAATTCATTTAATATGATCTTCTATGCAGTCACTCCACCCTTCAGATGCAAAGTATGATTTATTTCAATTCTTTTTATTATTGATGAAGCCAGCCGTAATGATGGTGAAGTAGATGATAGATGATGAAGTACATGTCGGTTTGCGATATCAATATCCTGATTGATGGCACATGCACAGGGCGGAAGAAAAAAAAAGGAGCTCGTGATTTGGGGGCATAATTCTTTTAATAATGAATCTAACTTGCTGAAAATACAATACATCTTAAGATATTATAATAATAACATTGGTAACAATTTGGTCCAAATATTCCCGTACTCTCA
>JAFIDM010009631.1:299980608-300041500 GCA_023159025.1 Thereuonema tuberculata
AAAGATAAACAGAATAATCATAGGAACAGAAGGATTACGAGGTTTTTGAAGCAGTTGAAGAATATACTTAAAGTAGATTTATTTATCCTTAATACTAGAACAGAGTATGAGCTTAAATGATACTCAAACAGCGACTAATTGATAATCAATAAAATATTACAAATAACACCGTTACTAAACAACGTTTGGTTAACAGTTGTTTTTGCTTAAGCTGTGAGACTGTGGAAAACCTGAAAGCTTAAAAATATTTGTTTAGAAACATTCATCATTAAATGTCCGGAATGAATCAAATTGAAAAAAAAGTTAGTTTAATACAAAAAATATTTAGTTCTCTGGTTAGCAGAATTAATGTTCCAATGGAAGAATTTGGCTTTACAAATCATTATTTTTGCAAGGGTGTTTCAAAAGAATTGGTTCGGAAAGACCTTTGGCGAGTTGAACTAAAAAGTTTGATCCGTGAATTGCTAAGGATTATCTTCCCCAAGGATAACAAAAAAAAAAAAAAACTTTCGTTATTTTTCATAGATTGGGAATTTCCATCGCTGCTTTGATAAGAATATTGAACTCAGAAGAATTTAAATTAATATCAAGTTTTAATCATTTTTTTTTCTTTTTGTATTTCTGTTTAGATGTAGTTCCTGTAGCCTGATGTAGTGTTTTTAAAAATTTTAATCCCTCATATACAACAGCTTCCGTTTTCTCAATAAGATACACTTGCTTTGATAAGCATTTGAGTTACGTGGCTAAATAATTGTGGAACGCCACTCAAAATCCCTAGTTCTTAAACTGTTAAAATGGTTACACTTTTATTCTATCAAGTGGCCTAGCCAGGGAAACAACACATCAATGCTCATGCGCATATCCCAGTTGTTATTTTTTTTCCTTTCTCTTATGCTATTATTAATTATATATTATATTTTTAGTAATTTTATTAACAAAGATAGAATTAGGGAAATTGCAGGAAAGTTTCAGTGTAGCTTAAAAGACTTATCTTCCTACAAAACAATTTTTAAGTAGAAAAAAATAAACTCCAAGAAACAATGAATTCTTTTATATATATATGTACATAACCAGTCAGATGTCAATTTTAAAAAATGATAAAACCAGTAGGGCCTTTCTAAAATTCATTTTATGTGAAAATGTCTTCTACTGGACGACGTTTATGCATTTATAAATAATAAAGATGCATTTTAGTAATTTTCACAGTTAAATAATAATTTTAACTGATGTATTTTAATAACTAGCAGCAAAGCCTGTCGGACGACATGCATAAAAAAATCTGAAAAATCATTTTAATATCAACTATCAACTATAAAGTAAATATCTCCTTATAAACTATATTTTTTTGTAAAAACAGCGTCAGATCCTTCTATCAGATGTCCTTGATCTATTCGGTCAAGAATTTTGATTTTGACGGCGCAAGCACGACGTGCTCGAGAAGTAGCAACATATAACTGTCCATGACTAAAAACAGGCTCTGGTAAATAAATACCAATCATATCTAAAGTTTGTCTTTGTATATAAATTTTACTAAAAGTAAGAATGGAATAATTATTATTTTTGACCCATAACGCCAAAAGGCATTTAAATCTCACCTTTGTAATCTAAATACTGCGCTAACTTGTGAACGAAACTTCTACGGCAAAAATGGTTTTGAGTTTCACAATCAGCGTAAAAAACTGAGTAAGTATGCCAAATTTCATTAAAATGGGTATAGTGGTAACAAAAGTATTTGGTTTTGGACGTATGTTTTGTTAGAATTTCAGTTGTCTAGGTCAGTTCCCAAGGATAAAATTTCATGGAAACAACATGGAATAACAAAATGAACTAATATTTCATCCAATTTGAGTACCCTTGATTCAATGGTACCATTGAGAACCCTTGGATCTATCTTAATAGCTTAATTATATCGAGTTAAGACAGAGAGACAGACAGACGAACTTAGCCAATTATAATATATATATGATGATTGATTGATTTGATTTGATGATTTGATATCCTGATAGTTTTTCTGTGTTGAGAAGCCCATTGAATGTTTTTCTTGGGATTTTTAATGACGTAATGTCCCCGCTTTAAGTGGATTCACTGAAAATGGTAATTTGAGTCCCAACCGTCGTTTTAACTTAGGACGACCTGTAAAAGTTTTTGTAACTTACCATCAAACCAATAAATGACATTGAATAACCTATTTTTTTAAATATTTTACTACAAAGAAACTAGTATATCAGTTAGTAAAAGTGTGATCTCTATTTCTATTTGCAGGTTGTTGCCAGAATCGATTCGTTGGCTAATCGTAAACAAAAAAGTCGATGAAACGCAGAAAATAGTGGATAAATATCTTCGTTACCAGAAAAATGGTTTAGTTACAAATGTGAAACAACAAATGCAAGAAATTATTTTGGAATCTCTCACCAGTGGGGAACAAAAGTCTTCTCAAAAAAAACATCGAGTTCGAGATCTTTTTCACAATAGACAGTTAGGCTTAACAGTTGTCGTTAGTTTTGTTTGGTGGTAAATTACTTTATAATATTTAATAGATTAATAATAATATAGTAAGAGAAGCTCTTTGTCAAATTGCAATTCTCTTTAATGGATATGTAAAATTATGTATATTTTAGCATTTTATTTGGAAGATATAATAATACTTTTATTTTATTAGTAATTTATTTATTTATTAATTTATTTATTAATTTATTTATTATTTAGCAAAAGGACCAGGCGATGCATATACAAAAAAAAATCAATAAACGTAGAAATATCGTTTTTGCAAGCAGCTATTGATAATTAACTAACAGTTATTTATGCGAAAGCAATTAACTAACAGTTATAGATTTAGAGTAAAATATTCCAAGAAATGTCGCCAAAAACATATATCTTACAAAAAAAAAACTGTTCCCTAGAAGATATAGAGATGATTTATACCTTTAAAGAAATACTATTTGACCCTATACAAAACTCAGAAAACTGCATTAATTTAAAAAATTAATTGAATGGTTTAAAAATTTGTTTAATTTAATTTGTTTTATTGTAAAGCATTACAATGAAAAGATGCAGCAAAATTATGCTTCGTTTTCGATATTCAAAAGGGCTTCTATCTATTACTTGACAAAAGCGCTTTTGTCTATTTCTTGAAAATAGATTTAATTCCTGTGAGGTTTTAAAGTATTTTCTTCATTGTTTGAATGCCAAGGTAATAAAATGATGGTATATGACCATAAACAATCTCTGGTACACCTCCTACGGAATAGTGAAAACAGTATTCAAATTATTCAAACATTATTTTGTCAAAATATGAAGGAAATATTCAAATTAGTTTAATAGATTTTCATTTTTTAGGGAGAAACTTATACAGGGTGATTCAACATTTCATGTACAAACTTTATAAGTAGGTCAGAAATACAAAAACAAACCGTATTAATAGTGGAACGTATATCCACAAACGGCACCCAAATGTGCTAGAGGGCGCTGTTTGGCAGCACATTAGTAGGGCAGTGAGAGCCATCGTCATTTGAAACGTTGACTTTGTACGAGTAGGATGTAACGCTTCACTAATGCTGAGAGGACAGATGTCAACCTAGCCTATGAGGCAACGAACGGAAAGGGACGAGTCGCTGTACGATTGTATCGTGAACTGTTCCCCAAAAGATTTACGCCTAATCATCAAACGTTTGAGCGTTTCCAGCAGAGATTGTGTGAAACTGTATCATTCGACGGAAACAGACACGATTGTTGTCGGCAACGATCAACGCGCACACCTGCTAAGGGCTAATAAACATGTTGTCTACCTTACTTGTTTCTTTTATTACTTGTTTGAGGTTTTTATAGTATATAGAGGAAATTTAAATCTGGCTAATATAAATTTTCGTGAAGATTGAAATTCATTCTCAGAATTCAACCTTATAGTACCACAATACATTCGGTTAGCCTCCCCCCCACCAAAAAAAAAAAAAAAAAAATCATGTCAGTTTTTTGTACTACTTAAATGTTTTGGACTTCTTGTTGTTGTTGTTGGTTGGTGTTTTATGGCGCAAAAGCAGCTGCGGCTAAGCTGCGTCAATGTTTTGGACTAGTTAGCAATGTTGGCAAATAATAATAATACATGAAGGTAACCAATATTTCATGCAATAACTTTCTTAAAATACCGTATATGTTAAAATTGAATGAAAACTTGGAATTGTAAATTAAAAAACTAAAACATTAATTATATACTAAGTGTTATATGCTATTCTGAATATCGAATTCCAGTGAAATCAGATACAAGAAAATTATAGTGTTCCATTATCGCTTATTACTTGTAGAGGGATTTACAGTATCACAGTAAATGGCAGAAAATGTACATTGTCGCCATGGTTTCGTAAAGAAAAGAAAAACAGGTTTTTTTTTTTCTTGTATCTCTTATCTAATTGTTATCTAATACAGGTATTTTGATAATCCAGAATATTAACATATTTATGTTACGGAAGCTTCGTATTTCTAAACTAAAAAAGCTGACTAGACCAAACCAAGTTTTTTTCTTATTATTATTGTTTCTATTTTAGACTAATGTTTTATAAATTTTTATAGCTTCAGTACATACATCACTTTCTGTGGAATGGCTTATTGTATTCCCAAGTACACCAATAATTTCTTCATCACTTTCTCAATTGCATCAAGTGCAGAACTTCTAATGATGCCTTGGCTGTTTTTCTCAATGAATAGGTAAAAAAAAATAATCTTCTCTGCCGTCTTGTTCAGTTAAAATAATTTTCTTTAAAAGGTAATTTAAGGAAAGAGAGAAAACTGTTATAATATTTTTTTGAGAATTATAACAGGTCTCTTTCGCCCCATTTATTTGCATTGTCATTTCTTTAGTATGTACTTTTCCAAATTTATACATTTAAATATATATATATATATTTCTTAATTGTTTCCAGATTTTGCCGCTGATGAAGTGGAGATAATTAGATTATATCTCCATGGAAACAGTGATTTATTTTTTGATATTGGCTTTTTCAAATCACAGATCACTGTCCGGCTTTTAATGTTCGGCTATATATATATATAGCCGGACAGCGATTTGGGATTTGAAAACGCTAATACCAAAAACAAATTATTTAGTAATGTAAGTCAATTTTATTCTTATATTCTATTCTGACTAAATTTCTAAATTGCAAATGATTGATTGAAATCTTTGCTCTGTGAGACTCGAAAAGAGCCATGTTTTGAGTTTTACCTTTTCGATATATACATATTATATATGTAAATTATATATAATTTCTATTATTATTTTTTCATCTATCACCAAGAGAACATAAACGACTATAAACAGTGTAAAATCTCTATCTCAGAACAGTCAATCTTTACAACCTGTGCTCTTTGAATTCCAAGTAATTTTTGTGTTTTCAAACTCAGTTATAAAATTTATGTTAAGGAAGTAGTGTAGAAAGTAACGTTATAAATTATTATAAAATGCCAGTCTTAACACAGTTAGTGTTCTTCTGCACATTACAGTTACACATATCATAGAATTTCTAAATTTAGTCAAACTTTCATTATATATATATGTATATATCTACATTCTCGTAACAAGACATAGCGATAATCTCAACAGTCCTTTCTATTCATTAGTATGGGTTTGTATCCACTGCGGTCAGGATCCAATGTCCCATTTCAGAGACAACCTGAGAGTAATACATCGTATTTGATTCAATTAATCAAATACATAATACATACATAATAATCAAATGCATAATACTTAATGATAGACCTGTAGGTCGCGGTGCTGGGCGTCCCTGCCACTCGCATTCCCTCACAACCAGCCGATCAATCATACTTAACATATTGTCTAACTTTAGACTAACAGTCTTGCAAAACATAAACAAATGATTATGCCCGAGAATTACTACAATTACCAGAAGCTCTGGGACAGAAACTAAAGATATGAATTGAATTTATTAAGAAAGATTTAATTTCCGTCAAATTTCCAGTAATGAAGCAACATTTCATTTCAATGCAAAAATAAATCTCACTTGTCAGTAATTTCCATGTTTGGGGCTGTATAACTGTTTTGGTATTCGCTTAAACTGAAAGTGTTATCTGCTGTTTCCCACAATACATTTTTAGTGTGCTATTTTCTTTAATTAATCCATAAAAATAATAAGATTTAAATGGAGAAATTGTCAAAATGACATTTTACTCATCTTTTTGAAGAATTCAGTAAGTATTTTCCCCAGAAACTTTCCCTCGTCATGTCCGCTATTAACTGCATCAACAACTGCCAATGAATGAATTAGATCTCATATTTAGATTCAGCGGTCATAAGCCACGCGACCTCTGTCCTTTGGAGAATATGATGAATCCACATTTTTACGAATGATGTCAAATCCTCATCTCTCTAATTACAGTAGCCAAATACTTGGTAGAAAGAGTACAGTAATATTGATTTGATGTATATTAGAAACGTGGGATTTCAATATTGTAATATTTTATCAAAGATCTGATTTTTCTTGCATAGGCTCCATTTCGTGTTATTTTAATATTCTTGTTATTTTATAATACAAAATATAAAAGTATTTCTATTGTTTTTACACAGAGAATTATATTCAGTTCGTCTAATAAGAGTAGATGTAGATTAAATTATAGGTATTCTTTTTTAAAATTATTAAGTATAAATTTATGATTTAGGGGAGATCCGTGTATTATGGACCCCCTAAGCAAGAATGCTCATAAAACTTAAATTATTAGAATAAAAAGATTTAATTTGTTGACTGCTCATAACAATTGTATAGCTACATGGTTCAAACGTGGTAAACAACTCTGATAAGTATTAATAATTGGAGGAAATATTTTTTTTTTATTTTCGTGTCGGTGGTTCGTAATACACATACATTCGTGTAATATGGACCGAGTATACCAAAAACAAAACATAAGAAATTAATTAAAATAATTTTTACAAACAAGCTTTCATTATAATGCACTAAACAGTAGTCAAACTGTAGGCATGTGAAGTTTCAAGATTTTATTTGGATTGGTTTATGAGATATTTTAAAATTTGCCCCTCTTTACCCCCATTTATGGGACGAATTTTGAAAAATTTAAATCATAAAAATTGCACGACTTGAATTACATTAAGCAAGCCCAAATGTGTGCTTTTCGTTTAAAATATTAAATAAAACAAGCTTCAAGCTCATAGTAATATGCTTAGCAACCAGTAGTCCATATTACACAACAGCGGACGGTTCATATTACATGCATGAACGGAGCAACATTGTTTCCAATCACATATCGCTATGCAAAATGGCGCGCATAAAATACATGTCTGGATTGTGAAGAAAATAAGTACATTTGCTACTATTAACGTGAAAATTATATTAAAATTACCTAACAGCAGAAAGTTAGACATTCATTCCAACATACCTGCTACATCCATGATCATATAAAACGGAAAACACAATTTAATACTCGTCCAAATGAAGGCATACATGTAAAAGTCACCTCCTGCTTTGGATAACAATGACATTCACTAAAGGCAATGAGATGATTCTGCCATCTAGTGGTGAACAGATAAATTTCAACATGGCCCGTATTACACGATGATCCATAATACAAGGATAACCCCTCTTTATTTTATAATTTGAATAGTTTTATTTTATTTATTTTAATTAATTATTAAATTATAATTTATAAACCTTAATAGTTACATATGTTAATTTTCTAAAAATTAATTAATGAAGTTAAAAATTTATGTTTTATGTTTTTTTTTTCTTCAATAATTGTTGTTTTTTAATAGTTATGTCCGATAGAAAATGTTTTGTTATTGTTTTTCATTTCAGATTTGGAAAGAAATGTTCTCTGATTTGTTTCTTCTTACTCACTGCTTTGATTTCTTTCTGTATGATTGGTATTCAGATGGACACCGGTTAGCTCATTTTTTTTTAATAATATAAAGCAATTTATCCTAGTTATTAGCCAAACTATAATTAACAAAAATTTTCAGTACCATATAAAATAATGAAAGAATGAACAAGGAATTTTCCAAAACTAAGTATTTCGCCTCTGATCCCTAAGCCTTCTTCTGAGAACTTGAAAACTACAATAATAAATCTGTTGCATTGTTGTGTCCATCCCAATATCTTTGGACGAGACTTTCTACCTGAAACACGACTCCGCCAATTAGAAATTTATTTCAAACATAACATGACTTTTAGTTTTTTACTCTTCATAGAAAACAATTACAAATCTAAATTAAGTAATAATACTTTTTATATTTGCTTTAAAAAAAGGAGATAAATAAACTAAGTTAGTTTATTTAGAAGCAATAAGTTAGTTTATATAGAAGCAATACATCAGAAATTACTTAAAAGACTTGAATATTTTAATTTATATTGTTTGTCGTATTTTTATTTATGATGTTTTTAATGTGGTCTCCAATGAATTGTTATTTACTATTGCATTTTATTATTTTGATTTCAGATTCAGGTGTGTTGCTTATGCAAATAAGTCTTATCATTGGAAAAGTGTGTATTTTTATGGTTTTCAGTATATTAATGATTTACATTAATGAACTTTATCCCACAGTCTTCAGGTATTTGGATGAATTCTTTTTAATAATTTAAATTAAAGGTTAGGGTAGCAATAGAAAAATGTTTTAAAATAAGTATTGAATATAAATTAAGTTTAATTGATTATTTTAAATTTATTTTAGTGAATTAAATTTATTAAATAGATTTCATTATATATTGGGTTGTTTCATGATTATTTGCCGAATCTCACACAAATAAAAAAACCAGCAGAAACAGACAAAGAAGTACATTTTATTCAGAAAAATATCTGCCCTGGGTATCAATACAATGTGCCCAACGTGTTTTCAGTGCAAAAATGCTACAGTGGCAGAAGCTAGCATCATAGTGATCTAAGAAATCGCAACGCCATGAATCACAACATTCTGGTTAGCAAACCGTTTGCCTCTCAAGAACTTGTCCAAATCAAGAAGAGGAAAATCTGTGGGGACCAAGTCTGGTGAATACGGAGGGTGAGGTAGAACCACGTACCCCAAGGAGTTCATTTTTCCCATGCTTCCAAGAGAAACATGTGGTCTTGCTCCATCTTGCAGGAGTATGGGACCCAAATGATTGATGAGCGATGGCTGTTTGTTACTTAATTTCTGGTGACATTCGTGCAGCTGTCATCAGTACACGACAGTTGTGATTGTTTGCCCGAGCGGCCAAAACTCATTTTGCAACACAGTCTTGGCAGTCTACCACACAACAGATCAGAATCTTCTGTGGATGAAATCGGGTATGGACTTTTGTTTCGGTGGTTCCTACTTACTGAGCCACTGCGCTATTCACTTTCTGTTGTCATAAAGCAACCATTTTTCATCAACCGTAAAGATCGGATACAGAAAGGGAGTGCTAACCTTATGTGTTTGGAGGGCAATGCATGTTTCCAGACGTCGTAACTGCTGCTGTTCGGCGAGTTCGTGTAGAACCCAGACCTTTAACCTTAGCCATAGCTGCCAGGTGTCTGGAAACTGTCGCTGGTGATATGGAAAGGTCGGCACTGAGCTCACATACAGTGGACGTTGTTTTTTCTTCTACTTTCTATTTTAATTGTACCGTGTCACGCACAACCGGCTCCTGACATATGGTCGATGTCACCATCACCGGCACGGAATTTTGAAAACAGTCTATAGACAGTTCTGTTACTCATCATGCCGACATCCTACGTTTTATTAACATTGGTAACCGTTTCGGACACATTAAGTCCCAGTTTGAATTCGTGCAAAATCGCTAATCTCACATCGCGTTGATCCATCACGTCACAACCTGATTTGATCTGATTTAAATAACTTTTTTAACACGTGGACTGAACCCATTCAATTTTCAGGAGCGTTTGGTAGTTCCTACTATGATGCGTCCTTTTTAACTGGCTCTGCAAGTGAATCTTGCCGGCATCGGCCAATAAGTATGAAACAACCCAATATATCAATATATCTCCTCTTTATGTTTCTTCATTTAGACATAAAAATATTACGAAAATTATGAAGTTATTTTACTTAGCAGAGTTATTTTGAAGTATTTCTGCAGATTAAAATTCAATTTTGGTAATGCAAAACTAAGCAACCAGGAATTCTAAAAATAAATAAAATTATTTATAAATCCTATTTACAAAACAGTTCTATTTAAACTGACAAATACAAATCTTTGTAATCTTGTCTGATTAATTTTAAGTATTAAATAAATGTTGATTAAATATAAATTTCAATAAATAAATAAATATTGAACACATTATACATTTAGTCAAAGCGTATCAAATTAATCAACTTAGTATTAATTCTGTCTTCTTAAATCGAACACAACGTTCTATTAAACAAGTCCTAATTCAAGCTCGTTCGCTTGACACAATATATACTATGTAAATACAAAACGAAACAGGAATCTTAGTTCACTCTACATAGAGTTTGGCTACTCAGTTCGTCTTCTTATCAAACAATTCTAGAAAATTAACATCCTGTACATCGACTTCGTCCACTCGGAACTTCTGGAACTTTCCTTGGAATTTATTTAAAACTTTATTGCTTAAAATATCTGTAAGATTATGTGCTATTCTGTCCTAACTGGTCTGACTAGTAATCTTAAGTTTTATCTCAGTTCAGGAATCTCTGTCATATGCAACGTACAAAATGTTTCTCCATCGGTAATTCGTCCGCTGTAATTCTCGATGTTCCTCATCAACATCAGCAATATCTGCTTTCTTTATTTCGTCAGGAGAGGAACAACTGGAACATGGATTTACTCGCCTTTGCATAAATTAACCCTTTTGGCTATCCAAATTGTGTTCCAAACTTCAGTTCTTCTTATCGGAAACCAAGACAACCAATTGCGCCCTTTGCGATGCGTTCGTCACCAGCCAAACTTCGGTTCTGTCTGCTTCCGATCAACAACTCGCTAAGTTTACTTTCCAACAAAGCATTTCACTTTATAGTCTGGCATCCGCATGGTTTGCATACTCATATTGTTGATGCGATCAGTGTCTTGTTATTATGTCATTAGGTAGGTAGACAAAACAAAACTATAAAACTCATATAAAAGCACATTTATTAATGTATAAAATTATTTGGAAATTCTTATCATCCTTAAGACAGCATGCAAATTTAAAAAAACAAACAAATATTTGGTTAGACAACCTATTTGGAACATAAATATGTTCCAAATACAAAGTGTAGAGGTTCAGTTGATAAATATCTCTTGCTTACAGTTATTTAGAGCCAATTAGCATTTGTCTAAGTGTAATGTTTCTAGTGGAGAAGATTCTCTTTAAATTCTCGTAATTATAAACCAATTCTATATTTAGATAGATAAGATGCTAAATTAGATTTTTTTTTTTTTACTGATCTTACTTTTTAAGTTTATTAAAACCTAAAAGTTTTATTTGTAATTTTTTCAGGACGACGTGTTTAGGTGTGAATGGATTTGCGCAGATAGGAGCAGTGATAGCCCCACCGTTTGTCCTTATGGTAACTGTTCATTCAGTCATTACTTTTAACAATGGCCATTTGTTCAGTGATTGACAGTAGTATTTTTTCAACTATTTATACAAATTTTCAGACAGAAATTTTATTTTTTTATTATTGTGAGATATTTTGATATACATCCTACAATTTAAATAATTAAGATGTTTAATATTTGATATATCGTTTCATATAAACATTGTCACACAAAAAAAAATCGAAGTTCTATGAAAGATGCCTCCAATTTGAATTAAACTTGGTAAGTGCCAATTGGATGATAAAAATGTGAACTGAGTCAAATTCACAGAGAAAAAGCTTATATTCAAATTTTTATTGAACAAAAGCAGTAGGCCTATCGTTGTTATGTTTTTATTGCTGTGTTGAACTGGCTGCTATGCATGCTAATGTACGTCAGCCTGCGTATGAATAATGTTCTATTCAATTCCACAACGCATGTTTATTGTGGAGGAGCACAATATTCATTTGTGTTGGTTCGTGAACGTTATCAAATAAAATATCCTGGTGACAAAGTTCCTGCCAAATCAACGATTCAGGATAACATGAAAAGGAGCGATAGCTTTTATAGTGTCCATTTTCAGAACCAAAATATATCTTGAATCCTTTTGCAGCCGGTTTTATTTGTACTACCCAGTGGTTCAATCATTAGTTTCCTCAATATTTCTACTTTCAACAATCCTTCATTTTAACAGAACAATTGATATATTATAATCATTGAAGAACTTAATTGTTTCAACAAATTGTGTGCCTTGAAATCATCCTATTAATAGGCAAAAATTGTACGGATCTTTGTAAATTTGTAAATTTATAATTTGAAATAACCAATCACAGTGCAGCGTTGGAACACGTCAGGCATGACGTCACGCCCATGTTTAAAGATGGCGTCTCTAATATTCGCCCCACTTCACGGCGACGGATCGCGATTACACAATTGTTATCAGCGTATTGAGATTTTCTTTCCCATATAAATGAAGTTTACACTGAAATACATGAAGTTCATGCGTCAAAATTTATCAGAGAGTTTGTAAAACCTCGGTTTTTACATAATTTCGGCTGTGTAGCCGCTCGCTCATTACTCAACGAAGTAGGGGACAATGGTAAAGCACGTGCCGTCATTGTTGCCCAGACAGGATTATTGGTATTGGCTGTTGGACATTCGTTATTGTTATTGCTATTGTTGAACTGGTAAATCATTTTTTTATTTTCTTTTATCTTAACAAAAGTTGGCTTAGTCATTCAAATTATATGTGGGCTGTTGCGGAAGTCATGGCTTTTAAAAAATGAGCTTAGAACATCTTTTTCAATCTTGTGTTTTTCAAAAATGTGGAATTTGTTTTACTTCCGTGAATATTTCACGGGTCGCAACTAGTAATATTTAATTTTCAACTATATTGTGAAATATAGTCTAATTTCAAGCATAAATTTGCAAGAAGACATAGCATCAATAGAAGGTTCCATCTCACTTTTACATTAAAAATAACTATTTAATAGGTAAATTTAACTGTTGTCCCTTAAGAGAATGTGTTCTTTTCAATAAAATTTTTCAAAATCCATCTCAATAAAATTCCTGATAAAAGAAAGTTACTGAAGTTCATTGAATAAAAAGTGATTTGTGATATTTAAATTCTAAATAATGAAAAGTTTTAAACACCAAAGTAATGAATATTGGTAATCAATTATAATAGTTTGATATTTTGTCGTTGGCATATAGAACTTTGTTAATCTCCTAAGAAATCAATTCAAATAAAAAATTAACCAATTCATAAACAAAAATATATTTTAATTATATAAATAGATAGGACTTCTGATGTCTCATTGGTTTCTACATTAAATTATTTTATTGTGTATTTTTTACAAATGTAGCAAACTAACTGTTTAATCTGAACAAAACGATTACCTTCCAACTAAAATAATTGTTTGCTTTCTTCTTCGTAGGCTGACAAAGTATGGAAACCTTTTACTTTTGTGGTATTCACTGTGTTTTGTGTAACGAGTGCATTTCTGGCTTTATTACTGCCAGAAACGAATGGAAAACCAATGCCTGAAGAACTGGATGATGTCAAGAATCTCTGGGAGAAAGACAACATAGAAGAGAAACAAGTGAAAAAATATGATAATCCTGTCTTCGAAAAGATAGAATAACTTTTCTTTTTTAATACTGTATCTCTTGTACGTAAGTTTTGATAACATTTTAGAAGTTTATTCCTTGAATAAACTAACTTACAAAATCCAATTACTCTGCTTAAGGCTTAAATCTTTTTTGGTTACATTAGGTGTTTTTTATTTTATCATTCTTCACTTAAGAGAACTACTTAAATAATTGGGAATAATTTCTAGCTTTCGTCTTCTGATTTACTAAACAATGAATAACTTTATCTCAAGTTTTCAGTAGCCATTTTCATCGTTAAAATACAAATTAACAGGACTTACTTGTTTTAAGATGCATAAATAAGTATCTCAAGATGCTTCAAGAGATGCTGTTTAAGATACATAAAACAAAAGCTGTAATATCTCCGTGTATTATTTCAGTAGTGTACTGGAAGTTTCAATATAACTCTGGGAAGAAACCATCTATGTAATGAAAAGAATGTGAGGGTTCCGTTTTTTTTTTTTTGTAAATGATACTTTACAATATTGCTATGAATATAATGCTAATAGTGATAGTTGCCATCACAAAGAACATAGGTCCTGACTCAAGCAATTGCAGGCGACTGTAAACCTTTTATTTCTTTTTCCAATGCACCTAAAAATTCTGAAAATTTAAAAATGAACTTGTGAAGCATCTGGGATTTCTATTTTCTTGTTTCTAATTTTCAAAATATTCTATAATTAATTAAATTAAAACTCAAAAACAGTCAATTTTTTGGAGGTTTTCGAGGTATTAATCGATATTTTCAACTTAAAAAACTTGACGAAAACCTGAAACGATACAAAATTTCTAAAATAATGATTTGTATTTAAAACATTTATTATTAGCGCAATAGTTAATTTTTAAATAAATAAAAATTAAGCATTTTTATATCGTATGAGATTAAATTACTTTTTTAAAAATTAACTATTGCACTAATAATAAATATTTTAAATACAAAACATTATTTTACAAATTTTGTTTTATTTCAGGTTTTTCTCAAATTTTTTGGAGTTGAAAATACCGAGTAATACCTCGAAAACACCCAAAACATTGACTGTCTTTGAATTTTAATTTAATTAATTGCAGTATATTTTGAACATTAAAAACAAGAAAATAGAAATCTCAGATGCTTCCCAAGTTCATATTTAAATTTTCAGAATTTTAGTTACATTGGAAAAAGAAATATATAAAAGAAATAAAAGGTTTGCAGTCGCCTGCAATTGTCTGAGTCAGGACCTATGTTCTTTGTGATGGCAACTATCACTATTAGCATTATATTCATAGCAATATTGTAAAGTATCATTTACAAAAATTTTATAGAGAAAACTATATTATGAGTTTGGTTGACTAGCTAATAAATTTTCAAAAGAAGATAATGAACATATACCTGCCTTTCTCCGATTGATTCTTCGCTATCAAAAAAGCTTTGCCGTAGATACCATAGTGTCTTACAAATTCAAAACAAATTTAAAGAACCAAACGACTATTTTGGCCAACTGCTTTATATCAAAAACCCATGTTTATTTCCGCTTTTAGTGGTTTAAAATCCAGAATATAAAATTAAATGCAAATTTCTTACCTATATAAGGTAATTAAAAAAAATTATATCTTTGTATAATATCTTTGAAAAGATATATATGTATATATATTGTTGTTGTTGTTAGATTATCCAAAGAAATTTTTTTTTTTTTTTAATTTTGTAGGCTAATACTTTCATAATATACTCTTCTACACAAGCTAAAAATATCTATTTTATTTTTGCTTGAAAATTTTTATTGCTTTCAAGAAAAATATCTTTAGAAAGTTAGACTAAACTTTCTAAAATCTTTTCTTTCGATTATCAGAGATCTAACTACTTAATTTCAGAGGGAAAAGCGTATCAAGAGGTTGGTTGGCTAATTTCCATTAAATGGTCAAGAGATGATGATAAATCTATACTTTTAATCCCATTGATTCTTCGCTATCAAATACATCTTTGAAACTTTCTGCCAAACTATATTCCTGTTCCTTCATTTTTGTATATAACGGTTGTCATCGTCTTCTGGCTCACATATAAAGAAACATACACCAAACTGAAATAAAATACCACAAGCTACATTTAAGTTAAAAATACCATTATCATCAGAATTTAATTTCCTATTCATACATGAATATTGAACTTGATAATAGGAATTTCCATTTGAGAAAAATTGAAGATGTTTCTGGAAATACAAATAAAAAAATCCTTAAGAAACATTACTAAATTTAGCCTTTCTTCGAAATGCTTTCAATTTAAACTCTTATCAAATATCAGTCGATTTTTTATGAGAAAAGAACATCTTTTAAACTTAAATGGTATTTTTCATTTCACACTTTTTCTATCACTTTTTTTATGCTTCATAACCGAATTTTAAAAGGTTGAGACCCAGTGCTTTACTATGTTTCATCTCAGGATAGCTATTTTCTGTTGGGTTGTTTCACAATTACTGGCCGATTCTGACACAAATAACAAAATCAGCAGTAACAGAAAAAGAAGTACATTTTATTCAGAAAATATCTGTCCTCGGCATCAACGTGTTTTCAGTCCAAAACTTCCACAGTGGCAGAAGCTGGCATCTAAGAAATCATGCCGTCTCAGAAATCGCTAACGGCATGAATCACAGCCTCCTGGTTAGCGGACTCAAGAAATTATCCAATGGCGAAACTTGTGAAATTCTGAAGAGGCCAAGTCTGGTGAATACGGAGGGTGAGGGAGGATCTCGTACCACAAGGTGTTCATTTTGTGCATGCTTCCACGAGAGACATGTGGTCGTGCTCCATCATGCAGGAGTATGGGACCCAAACGATTGACGAAAGATGGTTGTTTATTGCGTAATATCTAGTGACATTGATCCAGCTGAAGGCAGTATAAAGCAGTAGTGATGTTTGGCCACACGGCAAAAACTTATAATGCATCACACACACTCGGTAGTTCACCACACAGAGATCAGAACCTTCTGTGTGTGTGCAAGTCGGGTTTGGACATTTGTTTCGGTGGTTCCCCATTACTGAGCCACTTCGCTGTTCGCTTTCTGCTGTCATCAACTGTAATAAACCGACGGAGATAGGGAGCGCTAGCCTCACGTGTTTGGAATGCATGTTTCCAGGCGTTGTATCTGCTGCTGTTCGGTGAGTTTGTGTGGAACCGAGGTATCCAGTTATTTAACGTTGCCCATAGCTGCTAGGTGTCTGGAAACTGTCGCTGGTGATACGGAAAGTGCGGCACTAAGTTCACGTAAGGTGGACGTTGTTTTTTTCTTCCATTTTATCATTGTAAGCAGATTATCATATAACTATTACTCTGTCTCCGTAAATCACGAGTGCACAACCTTATGAAGTCTGAGGGCCAATATTTTAATAACAATTCCGATGGAGGGCTGCAGCATCCCATCCTCCACCCCTCTCCCCCAACCCCCCCATAAAGGAGAGAATAACTCTTTAAACTGATGTGGATGTTGTCCAATTGACAACAGTCTGAGACAGTTGCTGGTGCAAGTTTTGATATTTTTCAATGCATCTATTGGTAGCAATGTAAAGACTCAATTTTAAATTTAATTTTAGATTTGACACTTGCGGGTCACAAATATAAATAAATATAACGGCGGGCCCGCAAACTGCCGCATGTCCCGGGTTGTGCACCACTGGTGTAAATCATCAATGAATTTATCCAAAGCACTATCCATTATTCTGAAATAAAGTAATTAAGACAAGTAAATGAATTAATAACAGGAGCATATAAATGATTTTATTTCAGGATAGAGGAAAGGAGGATCTCCAACGATAAAAAAGAGAAAAAAAAAGACATTTTTAAAATTTATGCGGACGGTAAGGCAATGTCTTCTCAATCTTAACAAAAAAAATAAAACAAGATAAGATAGTGATTAGTAAACCAATCACAGTGCTTCGCAACGGCTTCTGAGTCACCTTTACTTTAGAATAGACTGCGCCGGGGTGGTCTAGAAAATGCGCTCGCTAGGCTCTTTGTAACCCCATGCTATCTTACCGACCCCTATTTATATGGAATAATCGTCATTCTTAACTCAAACCTTATTTGCAGAAATCAGTTATTCTACAGATTATCTAGGTAATGTGCAGATTAACTAGGGTGATTTGGTGAAGTGCCGAAAATTGTTTCATTTCTCAAATTACCGAGGTAATCTGTAAATTACCTAGATATTCTGCACATTAGCTACTAGGCACTCATTAAAGTGAAAATAAGATCTTTGCTGGAACAACAGCAACGTTTCTGTATGCTTAAATTAACATAATGTTATTTATTTATTTTTCGATATCTAAAGAATCAAAAAAAACAAAAAAAAAACAGTCCTATTTCAGCCTACACACAGTTTAAAAAAATTATTTACAATTAAAATTTAATACATTTAAACTTTAAAAAAGGTAAGTTAAAATTAAAAAGCTAAAATAAAAGCTCAGACTAGTTTCTGCTTGCTAGCAAGCTGTCATCGGTGAGTGAATTCTTTCTTGCAACCTGAGTGTTCTTATAGACAAAAGTTCACGTCTCAGTCAATCAGAAGCTTGGTTGTTGTCAGCTACTTAATTTGAATAAAGAGTCGAGTGCGGCGAACCTGGCAGGTGTTCACGGCGTTGTCCCTATCGGTGATCAAAAGAAACACTGAGAGCACATGGCTTTGTTTACAAACATTTCCACGTTAAGATGTATCCAATGTTTACTAATAACGCAGCTTTGCAGTAAAGTCACTCAATAGTTGTTATAAATCCCTTGATTTTTTCTTAAACCCATATTGATGTATGTTTTTCACAGAAACATAATCGTTTATACATAATTCTGATTTTGCAATGAAAATCGACTCCTTGCATTTATGTTTAAAATCTGCTTTTTCTGATGTGAGCACATTTGGATTTTGGGTATCGAAAACATGATTTGTATTTTTCATGTGTAGAACCATACTGTAAGCTAAATCTTTTTTCAGCCTTCAAAACAAATTTCATCCGAATGAGGTCCGAAGGACCGAAGTGTTTATTCCGATTACCTTTAGGTTAGGTTAAGTGAGGCATCGTCAGCTGCAGGATGTATCTGTTGGTTACTTTGGAAATAATTTTTTCCCTTTAAAATTTTTCACATTGAGAGAAGCAAACTTTTGAACTTTAACGATACGGAAGCCGTTAATGTGCACATTACCTAAGTAAATTGCGGAAAACTCTTGATTCCGCACGTTAACAGAGCAAATCAGTTAATCTGCAGATTAGCTAGGTAATGTGCACATTAACGGCTTTCGAGCTTTAGCGGTAACAAATACAGTGAATTCCTAATAATGATTTAAAAAAAACTTAAGTTGAGAAACTGTGAAAAGATTTAAAATGGGGAGAAAAAAATGAAGAATAAGAATTGCCCAGGAGGTGATCGAACCCACAATCTTCACGTTATTAGCACGACGTTCTAACCAACTGAGCTAACAGGCCACCTACGACATTCAAGAAATCCTAAAACAGTCGCTTTCTAAGTATCTACTTTAAAAAACGTGATACTAATTTTAGAGAAAATAAAGTAGTTATCAAAATCCCAATTCTAAAAGATTACATAACCAATATCTCATAATGTCATAAGTTGAGAAACTGTGAAAAGATTTAAAATGGGGGAGAAAAAATTGAAGAATAACAATGGCCCATTAGGGGATCGAACCCACGACCTTCGCGTTATTAGCACGACGCTCTAACCAACTGAGTTAACAGAAGCCGTTGCGAAGCATTGTGGGATATGTGTCCACAGACAGACAGACAAACCGGAGATAATAAGGAGTCTTTCAGAAGCCTAAAAATAGGTCCTGTCTACGTACGAGAGTATTTTGTGATTTCTGAGGAGGCCAAGATTACTTTAGAGACCCACCACTTTTTACGTTCTATTGCACTATCGCAATATTTCCAAAAATTTTGAATTTTTAACCTTTTTAAATTATATTTTTCCCATTTAATTGGCATCATTTTTTTCCGGTGAATACTAAATAACAATAATCTATGAATTGCTTAATACAAAAATAGTGTAGATATGCAAAAGCACTTACAGTATTACATTTTTTTCCATGAACATCTTTAAATTTATTTTTTTTACTTTTAATGGGACGGAAAAAAATTACATTTAATAGTACATTTAATATTTTTTTAAAAATGAATCCTAAATTTTAATAGAATTACTATATTGGTACAAAAAGCGAGAATTCTTTCCGATCAATTGAAGATTTTATACCCATCTTTCGTTTATTTAAATGTTACTTTTTAGTTAAACAATAAGGTTTAATACGTCAATTTATTAAATATCTTTATTAAATTTATTAAATATAGTCAATTTATTTTTAATAATCAATAAGATTAGGGACAGTATCTTACTTAAGGCTGTTCGACAACAATGATTCAGGGCTGCGACATTTTGTTTAGCAACAACATCTTACCTTGACTATTTCGTAATGAGTTCGTTCCTCTTAAAACACCTTGAAATCTATGTCATCTATTGTAAGCATTAATCAGCCATAGAAAGTAATATATCAAATCTTCTACCCTTTGATGTTTTTGTAGAAATGTTTTACCCTTTGATATTTCTCTATTAGTCTAGTATTTATTGTTTGCTGAAGAATAGGTCTTTCCTTGCAATCGCTTGTGAAATTTGAAATATTTCTATTTCGAAATATCCTTTATTTAATAGGAGAATACAAAGTGCAAACACCCCATCACAGTCAATAACAACAATTT
Organism: Thereuonema tuberculata; assembly: GCA_023159025.1. NCBI lineage: Eukaryota > Metazoa > Arthropoda > Chilopoda > Scutigeromorpha > Scutigeridae > Thereuonema > Thereuonema tuberculata. The sequence continues at coordinate 300,000,990 of JAFIDM010009631.1, forward strand.
TTCATCATCCATGTCTTTTATACACCAAAAACAAACAGACCAAAAAAACACACGAACATTCCTGGACCTCTGGCTGCAATGATGCCTGGTGGATGAACCACTCGACATGTAATAGAAGGGCTGCGTTAATATAATCTCTGAAATTCAATATCATGGTTTATAATTTAATGCTTTGAGCTTATTTTTTATTGTTTCACTATTAAACAACTATAAATTACTATAAAAATAATACAAAAAAATTGTAAATTCTGTTTTCCACCAGCGATTATTTCATAAATAAGTTTCTATGCATATTACCAATGGACTCGAAGCTTACAATTTTGTTAAAAAATAATATATCATATTTCTCAGTTATTAACGTGCGGAACTAATAATAATACATTTAAAAAGAAATATTTACAGATTAAAATGACATGTTTCGAGAGGCCCCAAGTTAACGGCTCTCTTCCTAAGACGTAAATAATTACAAAGGAAAGACATAAAAAAAAAAAAAAAGAAAAAAAAAGATAGGCTTCTCACCTGGCTTTTTGAAATCTCCTCTCCTCCTATGTGATCGTAATGTAAAGATCAGTACATTATACTGATCCCACCAGTTTGAATTTGTTGATTGGAACCAACCAAGCGCTGACTGACTGTCCTCTATGTTCATGGAAACTTTATATGTAAACATATTGTAAATATAAATACAAAAGAGACCATAACACACATGTCTTCATGAACAAAAATATATCTTCACATAACATGTTTCGAGATTATTTTCTCGTCTTCAGATGCATATATAAAGAAAAACATATTTAAAACATAAGTAATCAAAACTACAACATAATAACAAAGAATATTCTTAATAATACATCAAGTTGACAGAATCATTTTAGATCATACAATAATGCATTTCGAATTGAAACATCTGTATTGTAACATTAATTTAACTTTAAACATATTGTAATTGTAATATATTGCAACTATCTAAGAAAGAGAGCCTTTAACTTGGGACCTCTCGATACATGTCATTTAATCTGTAAATATTTCTTTTTAAATACAGTATATTGTGCGGTAAAAGTCATAATTATCATTAGTAATCTATCATAGAGGAGGTTAGTAAAAGTCGAATAATGCTAGTTTGCCACTTGGCTCTAAACAATAAACATCATCATTGTGACTTTGGATGAAACAGCTTTTGCATTTCAGTGTTGTTTCCAATTGTGAAGTATTTGAGCCAATTTCACGAGGCAATGATATTCGAGTGATTCAAATTTCAATATCTTCCCCATCTTTTAAAATTTCTGTGTCTGAGCTGGTATTTGTTCTAATGATAATACAGTGCAACTTGGATAATTCGAAGCTGAAGGGACCACTACAAAACTTCGAATTAAACAAGTTACATCTTTTAACTTTAATTTCAGGTCCACTGAATGCTTGAAAAGATTAATCTGTCAATAAGTAAATATTTATTCAGAAAGATCATGGTATGAAAGACTACATGTATGTAAACAAAATAAGATTTATATTACGTAAGCTACAGTACATATTACATTCAAAACAGAAAATTATAGTTTTTCAAAAAATTGTGCAATGTCTGATTGTTTTTGTAGAATTCAGTCGCTTAAGGTTAGCAAAATCATCAAGCATGTTTAGTGAACGGAAAACAGCTTCACTTACGTTGGTTTGTCCTTCAATGTACCGACGAAATTCGGCGCTATCCCATACTCGTTGGCGATTTGGCATTTCTTCTTCACACCCTTTTCCATCTCGCGAATGACGGCGACCTTTTCAGCGAACATTAAATTCTTGTACACGCGTAGTTTACTGAAAGACATGGTGACACTGACAGCAGGAAGCTCGAATGGAGTCTGAAGCGTCACGTGTCGAATGGCGTCACATGTCGAACAGTGGCGGGAAGGGGATTTCAGTTGTCACGTGTCGAATTTCTTAACGATGAAACACCGAAAAGTCGTTATGGTTCGAAATTTTTTTATAAAAAACTTCGAATTAAGGAAGTTGAACTTCGAATTATCCACGATTTTTTAACATTGATTTAATAAGAATTCATACTAAGAGAAATCTTCGAATTAACCACGATTTCGAATTAAAGACGTTCGAATTATCCAAGTTGCACTGTATTAATTCAGTCCTACTGTACAGAATCATTGTACAGAATGATTATTTTTTTTTTGAAACAGAGGTGTTAATATTGGCATTCCTTCTCTTAAAAATAGAAGAGAAATCGTCTTCTCTTTTCTCTTGTTGTGACCTACCAAAACTAAATGCCCCACCCCGACACTGTCCGCCAAAAGAGACCATCTACTCCGGTCACCTTGCAACAAAAGGCAACAAAACCCATCCTCTTTCAGATCTCCCCGTCCCACCTTCTCGCTTTTACAACATTCAATGGGTAACCCTCATCTTCAAATGCAACTGCTTGGCAGAGTGCAAGTAACGGTTTACTACATCCCGTTTATTGATATTGAACTATGCTTTGATGAAGCCTGCTGGGATTGGCGGCAACGTCATTTCATTTTATGTTAATGCTGTCTTATTCTTGAGACTTTAAATTCATGGACCATTTTGATACCATCACCTGATGATGCTAGACGACTACATGAAACCGGACGTTTTTTAATTGTATATATGTTTATTTTTAACTTAATTATGTGTGTTGGCGTCATTTTATAAAACAACTACTTTTTCGCACGTTAATAAATTTTCAGTATATATATATATATATATATAGGATAATTATACTTAAAGTTCAACTTTCAACATGCTGTAAAAAAAAGAATCACTGCACAGCATGACCTGAAATTTGAACTGAATACACTCGAAGAGAGGGGAAATGATATGGCATAAGAAAAAAAAATAGTTCCAAATGTCAGCATTGGATGGTGCTTTAAGCGTCATAATATGCAAAATACAAGACGTGTGATGCGGATGACACATTGCATTTGTTATAAAAACGCATCATTTTTATGCAAGATGGCGCTTCTCCGCACATTGCAAAGCCAGTGAAGCAACTGCTCAAGAGGCATTTCGGAAATAATAGAATTATCAGCCGTCATTTTACAACGGCCTGGCCGTCAAGATCATCTGATCTCAATCCTTACGGCTTCTTGCTGTGGGGTTATCTGAAAAATGTTGTGTTTAGTGGTCCGATTGCAAGATTAGCTGAATTGAAGGCACGCATTGCGCAACGCATTCACAACGTGACCCCTGAGACACTCCGATCTGTTGTGGAACATGCCGTTTCTCGGATTCAACTTGTGGCAGAAAACGGTGGACAGCATACTGAGCGTGTCTTGCGCAAGTCTCGCGATACTTAACAACCGAATTCATTGCTGCTTTTTATGCGGTTTTTGGCCTCAGGACAATTAAAAACCGATTTCATTGTTACTTTTTAAAATTATTCATAAAATTAAAAATCTTTGAAACTAAAAAAGAAATGAAAATTTTCATTTCATTTTTAGTTTCAAAGATTTTTAATTTTATTTCAAAATTTTGAATTGGGAAAAAAAAAAAAAATTCTTAATGCTTACCACATGTATTTGTTTACTTTTAGTTGTCAATTTTTTCCAATAGGGGGAGTTGTTAACAGTTACTTTAAAGTCATTGTATGGTCGTCTTTGGACGCAAAGACCATACAGTGACTTTAAGTTACTTGTATGCTTGGGATTTTCCATGTTGCATGATAGCCAAAAAAAAACAAAAAAAAAAACTATATATTCATCTTTTTGTTTAAGCTCATTACTTAAGAATGTGTATTCACTGTATATACACGAAACTATAATCGTCATTAAATATAGTTTATTTTAGTAGACAGGTGTGTCGGCTTAATTTGTGAACATTATTAAACTTACCTTTCTTACAAAATTTAGTGTTTTCATCAGTCGAATCACCAATGAAGGAAATACAGCATAATATAACTTTGCTGTAAAAATACAGGCTCCTTTTTTTTCTAAAACATCCTGTATAATTATAATTTTGATTTTAATTATGTAATCCATTGAAGTATTTCTTGATATTCAATAAATTTTTTAAAGTAAATCTCTTAAGTTCTTAAAAAAAAAAATTGTCAAGTTTAATTTTTGGGGTCCCTGGATATCTGCTGGGACCCAGGATGACCCTTAAGCGTCTGTGTTTAAGTTCAGTCAATTAAACATTTTTCAGTTACATTTTTGATTGGAGATATTTAAGTGATCTAACGAAAATTTAGTTCATAGTTAAGTATGATAATCTTACGTTAATAATTAAATGCATTATTGAATTTTAGTGCTATTTAAATGTTATTCATTCACTGAAATGAAGTAATTTTCTAAAAATTGAAAATACAAACAATCATAAAAGTATGTAATTCTGTAATTTAAGTTTCAGAACTTATATTTTTGAAATGTTAATATGTTCAGCATATTTTATTTATTAATTTCGAAGACTTGTTTGTGTAAGTCTTAATTGCATGGGCCACAACAAACAAAGCCTTGCTTGTTGTAAGGCTTTGTTAAGTCAGGTTTCTTAAAATACAAATAAACTTTGAAAAGTTATGTCATTATTATGATTGTAACAAAACAAAACAAATAAAACTATTTTTCTATTATTATTTGACTTACTTTTACCCTGAAGCTTATTGCAGTTAATTACATAATTAACTTTCCTGACAGTCCTAGAAACGATCGAAGTCAATTAAAGTGTTCTTAATTAGTCCTAATTTAATATAATTTTATAAATCACTTTCTAATTTACAACAGAGACTTACCTCATTATGAAAATTTAGATTGATCCACCATTCATTTTACAGTAAACTTCCGATTATCCGCGGAATTGGGTGGCGCGGCAACTGCGGATAAGCGAATTCCGCGGATAATCCGAAATAGGACGAAAATCAACACATTGCCATTACATTAAAATTGCAATACATACAGTTACGGTACATACATTATAAACAATTATTCTATTTTAAATTATTTATTTATTTTTAAATTTTATTATTAGGGGAAGGCTATCCCGTAATTTAGTGAAACCTGCCGACGTAAGCTCCGCCCACAAGGTCGTTCTTTAAATTGTTTGTCTGTAATTGTCTTCACTTACTTTGTTAGCCTCTTTTATTGTTTACTTTATTCTATTATTTAATTTTTTTTAATTCCGTAATTTTTTTTGTACAGTAAAAAAAAAAAAAGAAAAATGAAAACAGGAGAGGTCCGCGGATAATCGGGAGTTTACTGTATTTTTAAAGGTATTCGTTTTACATCATTCATTAAAGAAATGTATCAATGATATCAGTGATTTTCATGTTTCTTCATTGATATTTCTCTTTAATAATATACGAAAAATTCGGAATAAGGAAATAAAATAAAATCAATGAAGTAATGTATCAAGAAAAGGATTGAATTCTATGGTTAATTACGATTCTTTTAAAGATTGAATGTATTTAAGTTTAAATAACCAAATATTACAATATAAGAAATAGTGTTAAGTATTAAGCCGGTAAAATTTATGAAGCTAAAATGAAAAGATAATGTGGCTAAACTAAATTTTACTCTGATAAAACTGATAAAAGTAAACATCCCCTCTTTATTTCTCCTCATCTCTAGTTTGATGAAATCGAAGGAGACCTGACGCATGCGCAAACGCGCTGAAGGTTCTCGTAAACAAAAACGAACAGTATATATAAGGAATGATTTCTTGTGTAGTTCTTTATAAAAGGTAAAACAAATATAAAGTTTATGTAAAAAAAAAATAATTTATTTTTCAACAATACATGGAGGAAATATGAATGAAATAAAAAATACAGAAACATTATAACCATTCATAAATAATCAGTCAATCAGTTCAGAATCAATAAATTAAAAAAAAAAAAAAAAAAAAGTAAATCCAACCAAATAGATAAAATTGTGAGTGAATGAGAAATTCTGTTAATAACGATTATAAAATTCTCTTCTAAAGAAAAGACAAACAATTCTGTTAAAATATTTATAGACTATAACACGTATTTCAATTTATTTCTGTAGTATCATTCCAGTTTTTCAAAGCCAACATTGTCTAAGTCTTCTTTGTCTCTTTCTACATATTTTTCTTGCTTCTTCCAGAGATCTTTGACGTCATCCAATTTCTCAGGCATTGGCTTTCCATTTGTTTCTGGCATTAAAATTGTAAGAAGTCCACTTGTAAGACATGACACAGTGAATACAACAAAAGCAAACGGAGTCCATACTTTATCAGCCTAAATAAAACAAAATCGTAATTTATTATCTTTTATATATAATCTACTGGAATTGTTTTTAAAAAAGGCCCATCGTAAGTTATTTTTAAAAAAAGGTAACAAAGTGAGGCACAAAACAAAGAGAAGGAATTCGCACCCTGAGCTGTCGCAGGGAAGAGACTGCGACGGACCGTTTCGTCCTTTTTAGAACTCGTCAGCCAGCCAAACTCCACCGATGACATACTCGGAAGATGCGAAAGGTTAAGGATACCGGGTCTCGCTCCCGAGAGCGGTACCTCCCCCGAAGAAACCCTAAACAAAAATAAATAACAATAAATCGGTGGAGTTTGGCTGGCTGACGAGTCCTAAAAAGGGCGAAACGGTCCGTCCCAGTCTCTTCCCAGTGACAGCTCAGGGTGCGAATTCCATCTTTTAGCTTTGTGCCTTCCTTTGTTACCTTTTTTTTTTTTTTTTTTTTTTGAATTATTTAGGCACCTTAAATTTCTTTTCATTATAAGTTATTTTTTTGGTTTTAATGGAGGAAAATTGAGAAATAATTTTTGACCAAAACAACCAACATTATTTGTTTAATTCAATCATAGTTTGTAAAGAGAAAAGTTAAAGATTAAAGACATAAATAAATCTAATATTCGCCTTAAAACACATTCAGGACTTTCGAAAACAAGTTTTGTAGGATTTACAATATAAGTCCTGAATGTATCCTGCATTTTTGCTGAAGAAAAAGGAATCTGATATGTATCATTCAACCTGTAATAATGTCTGGTTTTCACAGCACATCAACTCCTAAAATAGTTTTACTAAATTTTGGCTAAACAAAAAAGATGTCCTCATGCTTAAATTGGCATTTTTAAAAAATAATTGAATTATACTTTTAATTAAGAAAAAAAAAAAAGAAAAACTTGAACGAATTGTTTATGAATGTTTTTTATTACATCTCATAGTAGGTTTTTTTATTATTATTATTTTGATTTGGGTTGGGTTTTTTTTTTTTTTTTTTCAGCAAAAATTTTTTTGTCATTGACTTTAAAATACGTAATTTTATGCAACACCTGACTTTGCACTGCAAAGCAAAACTACTCCGACGTTCAGTTTAATTCTGTACTGAGTTTTAGAAGTTTCTGATAAGTGTATCAGTTCCTGGCCTTAGAAGGGCAGCCATTCATTTTAAAACATCAAGAGAATCAATAGAAACCATTGGACATCATTTGGAAATTTGGACAATTGTTTCTAGATTTGGCCTCTTTGTTAACCTCAACAGCATTGACTCATTTGAACTCTTATAGAATCCTTCATCTAATGTACTTTATTAACAATTATCTAATATCAGTTGTATAAGTTATGGAATCCCTGAAATTTGCTGAGATATATTTGGAATTGCAATTACTGGAGATATTAAATGGGAAATTTAGAAATAGTAAAAGCTTTTAATCTGAGTGACAACTAAACGTTACTCAAGAACTAATGACATTTAGAAAGCGCGTAAATACTTTGTTCTGTGATAAGAAGCCTTCGTTTAAAACAATGGATCAACCATTTCTAGACTCTGATGTTCCTTCTAATTCCACTTCTTCGATATTTCGTTAGATAGTCTTAGATATTCTTTCTTATTCCATTCATACTTTTCGGAAATCTCCTTAGCCTACTTTCTAATTTATTTATAACCATCTTGCTGTAAGAAGTCAATGTAAGTAAATATAATTTTGTGCAAAAAAAAAAATAAAAAAAATTTAAGGGAGACATATAATAATAAAAAAATTTTTTAAAAAATAATAATAAAAAAAGAAAGTACATTAATGAAAGGAAAAATAAAAAAAAAATGAAGAAAAAAAAAAAAAAAAAAACTCTGGCGGATATTGCGAATAAAAAAAAGGGAGTAGATATACGAATTCGAACTGACAACCTTCAATATTTGAGTGCGAAATCTTAACCATCAAGCTACAGCAGACAACTGAAATGAAATGGTTGCATTTCTAATATTTAAGCTAATAGCGAAAATCCAATGAAAGCAATGCCAAATATCTCGGACAGGGGGAGGGGGGGGGGTAGCTTTAGCCCCTGAAAATACCCTATTCCTACGTTGTTTGGGACTCTTTACACGATGGTGAAGTCAGTTTGTCAATCCGACCTTCCGTTGTTAGTTGACACGGAAGGACGGACAAGACAAACTCAATAGCTACCGTTTTTGGTCGATATCACAATAGCTCCCATATGGATAATATTACATAACTAGGGTGAACAGACATCCCAGATTGTGCAAGTGAAGTGTCCCGCATCAGTATATGTCCCGGAAAATGTCCGGGGTTTGTAAATAATCAAGAAAGTCGTGGGGTTTTTTTTTTTTGTTGTGAAAATTTTCTTCTCGGATTGACGTCGGAAAAATCTGGTCACCTTAAACATAACGTTCTAAGAATGTTTTCTTATTTTGCACAGATTTTTCTCAGATTTGTGCCCAGCGGTTGCCGGGACAAATAATTTAAGGCTGTGCGGTGCACAGTGAATTATTGTTGGTGCTTGATTTTGTTTGAGGGGCCATTCCGGGGAGCCGAAATTATTACCTCTTCTTTGTCTCGCATTTTGAGCTACCATTAAGGGTAAATAGGACTGATAAAGCCTAATAAGGCTGAAACAGCTAACTCAGATTCCCGACATGGTAGCTCAGGGTGAGAGAGCCTTTGTTTATGTGCATTTCAAAAATTTTCTTTTTCTTAAAACTTTTGATGCACGTTAAGCTTTTTATTTATATTAATTGTATATTTTTTTTTGGGTGGGGGTGGGGGGTCAATTCTCAATTCCAGTGGTTGCCGGAACAAAGAATTTAAGACTGTGCGGTGCCCAGTGAATTATTGTTGCTGCTTGATTTTGTTTGAGGGGCCACTCCGGGGAGCGGGGATGGTTACCTCTTCTTTGTCTCGCACTTTGAGCTACCACCAAGGGTAAATCTGATTAAGGAAGCCTAATAAGGCTGCTTATTCCCAACATGGTAGCTCAGGGTATAAAAACCTTTGTTTGTTTATGTGCATTTCAAAAATTTTCTTTTTCTTTTTTCATATCTCTTTGGAAGATTTAAGTTTTAAGAACTAATTTCTATGTTTTCATCAGCTTGTCTTGTTTGTGTTGATAGTAAAAATTTAAACAAATTTTACACATAAATTGGTTTCTTACAAAAGATAGCATATAAAACTTATTCCTCTAGTGGATCTAGTCCAATTATCTTGAGAGCATTTTAACAAAAGGGATAAACATCTAATCTCATATTTGTGATACTAAAATAATGAATTAAATAATGAATTAGTCGTATTTTTTTCAATGATCAAATAATCCTTTCTATTGTTAAATTGTTATAAATGGTGTTAAGATGATTGGCTTAGAAACCAACAAAATATTTACCAAAAGTACGAGTGGTGGAGCCATCATCGCTCCTATTTGTGCAAAAAATCCATTCATGCCAGAACCTGTGCTCCTGAAATGGAAATAAGCAAAAACTGTTGTAGGAAATACCTCAAAAAATTAAATTAGTATAAACAGTATTTATGTTTTAAAAGATTAAATTCTACTATTCCACATTTTTAATGAAGTTAAATGGATCAAAATGACAATCACTTAAAAATTTGGATAATAAATTCAGAAAATGATTTTGCCGAGTGTAGAGGTACACAGTACAGAAATTCCTTTCAAATTTTTGATAATAGCACCTTATGATTTGAAAAATTAAGAATAACTACTGTCAAAAAATAACGTTTGTTTTCTTCTAAATAAATGAAAGAACACAAACTTCCTTTATTAACATTTTTTATTGAAAATTTTAATTAAAATCTTATTTATTAAAAGAAGCTTCAGGTAATTAAAATTAAAGAAATTAGAAGACTTTAGCAGCTTTACTTGAACTTCTGTGAAGAAATAAATTGATGTTTCTTCATATGACGTTTCTCTTAGATCTATCATAACTTTTTCATAAAAATCGAATTAAAATTAAGGAATAGAAGTTAAGAAAAAAAATCGAATTAGGTAAGAAAGAAAGAAAAAGAGGAAGAATATTTTCAATTTTTGTCTAACTGTTTTTAGTCAACTTCTATTTCAAGATTTTTTCTGTTTTTTATTTATTTCGTTTGAGATATAAACCATTGAAATATAGAGTAGCACTAGTAGTAAAATAAAATAAGAAATGCTTAGATCAATTGAGACTATTAAGTTCTTACCTAACAGCTGTAGGATACAACTCATTGCTGTAAACTATTAATGTATTCAGAACCATATTAATACAAACTTTCCCTGTGATAACAGCAGCCTGTAAAAGTAACCTATTTAACCCTAAAAAGAACAAAAAAAAATAGAAAAATAAAAATATTGTAAGTTAATAAAATAAATATTACTATTTCAACATTGATTACATGTCAAATAAGTAATAGTTGAAGTTAATAAGTAAAAAAAAAAAAGTAAAAAAATCCTTTAACTATCAGTCTTCTTAATTTATGAGACAAAGACAAACACCTTAAACCTTTTTTAGTAAAGGTAATATATTAGATTTTCTTAAATTTCGGAACATAAATAAGAAAGTGAAGGATCTACAGATTTCTATAGACCATTATTAAAAGGTTAACAATGATAATGATACTCGTGTTTTCCGTTAGATGACTAACAATCGTTTGTTTATCTCTATACGTTGTTACAACACCTAATAGAAAGAAAGCATGCGTCAATATCATTGCTATTCAATTGCCTAAAGAAATTTTAACTGTTGAGAACGTATTCTATACAAACACGCATTCGAAATTTACCTTCCATTTCTACGATGACCATAAAAAGTGAGGCAGCAGCGGTGAGTAGAAAGAAGGTTATTAAGGAGATTCTTCTTCCAAATCTGAAATTAACAAAAATTAAAATCCTAAAATATCTTTTATTCCCTTACAATTGATTAACATTCACTAACATATGGATAAAGGATCGATTAATGCATACACACAAAAAACAAGTTCTTATTCGTACAGTGATTTATAGGTTATTCATTAATGGAAATGTGGTCAACTCAATACACTAGGAAGAGATAGGATTTCTCAAATGATACCCCCCATTCCATTTGTTTATTATTATTGCTCAGATTTATTATTTTCTTTAAAAAATGTATAATTTATTTATTTTGCAAGGACCATCTCTAAATGCAGATTTAATCAATCTTTCCTCCATCGTTGGCACAACTCAAGCAAATCCATATATGATTGAAGTGCTTGCGCAATTAGAATGGCTGTGAAATGTAATTGATCGTCTATAGACACTTTTACACAAACTGTTGCTTTACCATCGATTTGTTTTTCTGAATCTGTGAATTGTAGAAACCGAAATAAAATGAAGCAGTATTATGTCTAATTTAGCTACTTTTCTACCGAGTTCTGTTTGCTGTACAATTTTTAACTAATTGAAAAGAAAAAAATAAAATCTAATTCTAATGATTTCCGAGAATCCTGCTCTATTAAATTTTAATTCTCAATTGCAAACTAATTGAGAATTTAAAATCAGGATTTAAAAAAAAAAAAAAAAAAAAAATCACTCAAAAATATTTTTTAAGAAAATGTGCTTCAAACTTAAGGCTCTGTTGTTTTTCAGTAATCTGAAAAAAAAAAAAAGCTTATTTCCTGTATTTTATTGAAGGTTTGAAGGTGTTGATTATAGAAGGGTTTTTTTTTTTTCGAAAGGAGGTTTCGAAGTGGATGAAAGATTGGCCTGAGTATTAAAAAAAAAAAAAAAAAAGTCATCTTACGATTTTAATACAGGAATTCCGCATAAAATAGCTGCATATTAAATTAATCAATTTATCTCTAAGTGGATAATAAAAAAGAAACAAATGGTGCTTATTTCAAATCTTATTTATTATTATTAATGCTTACTATATTTTAAGTGTTTACCAGACCAAGTTTATACCAAAATATAAATTACTTTTTTACTGGCAAGTACAGTTTTTCAGCAAATTGAAAAGAAAAATCTAAATGCAAGGGTTTACGAGAATCCTGCTCTATGAACTTTTCATCAACATCGACTGGAATCCATTTAGACTCCATTCTGCACACATTGCTTTTGTCTTGGAATGGTTTTTATCTAGTTAGATAATGTAAAAAATTATCAAAGCTTCGTGAATTAAATTTTATTAACCAAATTATATTCATATGAATAAATATGAATGATCGCATATTTCTTAGGTTTTGATCTTCAAATTTTGCACAACAATTATCTAGGACCTACAGGTATTTTAGAGGACTTTTTTTATAAATACCCTGCTCCCTAATTTTGTACATGGATTATTCGCCACAGTGACTTATTCTAGATCAAGTGAGTAGGATCCTGGAGGGATGGAGAGGGAATAGTAGATGAATTTTTCCTGACAGCGTATAAGGCCACTACCGTTGGCTACTAAACCAACGATAAGGCAAATTATTTTCAGGCAAATAAAAAAATGACTTTGATATGTAGATAGCGTGATTAAACTATTGTTTTTAAAAAAAAAAAGTTACTTTAAGTTTTCTAACCTGTTCATTGAATATAACGTCACCAATACCAATGGAAGTTCTGCAGCTGAAGTAATCGAAAAACTTACGATGAAATTCTCGGTGTATTTGGGAATACAATACGCCAATCCACAGTAAGTGAGGTATGTAGTTAGCCTAAAGGAAAAAAAGTATATGCCAGTCTTAGATAGAAATAAGAAAAATTTAACAAGTTGTTTTTTTTTAAATTTTTTTTTTTACTACATAGAGAAACAACTTTTTCATTTTTTTATTTAAGTTTATTGTAATAAACCGGATGTCGATTTACATGCCATCTGAATTCAAAAATCTCAGATTTTTTTTTAGACTTAATAGGACAAAATTAAAAGATAAATTGAATGAAATGTAACGTAAATTAATCCCTTAGCAATATTAGTTGTTTATTAATTATTTTACTAAATTAAAGGACCTAGACCGAAAAAAAAAGCAAAAAAAAACCAAACAAACCAAGAGATGAGAGGTATACGGTTTTTGACTAGTGGAATGAGGTTCAATTACTTCTCCAGGAAAGAAATTTGTTTATATACATAAAAGTAAAATTTGTCAACTATTTATCAACTACTGTTTAGATAAAAAAAAAAACAAGAAAACTGATTATTTTAAAAATGAAATAATTACCACCACGTAAAATTCACAAGCGATATTAAGCCTAACTGTCTACTGTGGAAAAGATCTAGAAAACCGTAGTTTTGTGACTTCTCTTGACTGTTAAATGCCGTCATCACAATCTCTTGCATTTGTTGTCTTACATCTACTGCAAAACTGTTTCTGTTGTAGCCAAGATATTTCTCCATTATCTTCTGAACTTCATCTATTTTTTTATTTGCTATTAACCAACGAATTGACTCCGGTAACAACCTACAAAGAAAAATCCAATAAAGAAACTTTCATTGAATCTCCCATAAAGTAAAAACGAAGGGGATAAAAAGTTGTGCACAAGAACTAATTATACACCAGCCTCTATAAATAACAGAGACTAGACTGTCAAAGAAAATAGCCATTGACTGCAAATTAATTACAATTATAATTGAAAATACATTGTTAATACCTAATTATATCTAATCGAATTCTTTTCTTAAAAAAAATTAATATCTCTATTTTCATGGCTAATAGTAATTCATTTTTTAAATCCAATACACTTTATACGTTAGTTTATTAAAAGCCATCTTGTTAAAAGTATCTATCCACATTTATCTATTAATTCCTGATATCATTAATTATAGACAGTGAATACCAGCTTCTGTTCTATGAAAAACGAAAGATTCAACCAGATAATGAACCATATCCAAAGACATCACTCATTCCCTGGCTGATTTCCGATTATCAAAAATCGCAACTAGTGGCCGATGGATCTCTCAGTAAGTCTCCTGCATCCCAACATCATAAAACGAATTAAGGCATGCCGTTTCTATGAGGATAAGTCATAGATGAGTTAGTTTTATTTTTGCGAGATGTAATTAAGTAGCTGCTCCACAGGACGTAATTGAGTGTGCACAACAGAATAAGAAAATACATAGTGTCTACTCAGATATATTGAGCATTTCCGGAAAACAGTTTCATTTGACTGCACTTCGTGTGTTTATCAGTTACATTTGAAATCATTAAAAAATGCTTTAAAGCAATACTTCGTTTTAATAAAAAAAAAAAGTATTTGAAATCTCTAGAATTGAGGACCGAAAAGCAAGTTTCAGAAAAAATAGTCTGTGGAGAGTTGGTGTCTATTCGTAATTATTTAAACTAGCAGTCAAAATAGATGGTAAATTGCAGATGATGGTTAATGAAGTGAATGCTAGACGGCAGGATCTACTTGATGGTAGCAAAAATAAAAATATCGTAGATGTGGCCTAAGCCTCTCTTTCAATGGGCCCAGCTCTGCATCAAGGGTGGTAGGAATGCTTGTCTTGCAGCAGGCACCGTGGAAACATCAGTTACATTTGAACATCAGTTACCAACAAGTTTTGGTTGTTATTGGTCACTTCTATAACTTGGTTCCTTCCGAATTTTTTTTTTTTTTTAAAGGAAAATAAGTGCAGTCAAAACTAATCGCATCAGGTGCCAAATAGAGTTGCTGCGGCGTAGACTGGGCTCCTCAATTTGTAACAAGGTCTTAAATTGAATCTGTTTAAAATATAACAACTTACTTTTTAGCAATTCTACAACTAGACAAGATATTACAGAAAGCTAATCCTTACCAAATATAACTGATAGTGATGAGACTAGGAAGAGTTAGGATAAGCTGAACTTTCCGCCAATCGCCCACAAGATAAACAACAAGCACAATGACAAACATAGCAACTGACCAAATAGCATCCATAATACAGCCAACAGTCGTCCTTAAATAAGAAGGAACCATCTCTAGATTTAAAGTTATGGAAACTGTTAATAGACCCTAAGAAGAAAACAAATAATTATCATTACTGAATGAAATAAAGTAAGTTTTTTTACTTAACCATTACAAAAGTAACACACAATGCTACGAAATTCCTATCTTACCTGCATGCATACGCCTAAGAGAAAGCGTAGGAAAACGTAACCTAATAAATAAGGAATGAATGATGATGCTACAGCTATAAAGATTTGACTATAAAGGCAGAACAGAACCACAGGTCTTCTTCCATATTTATCAGATATAATTCCAAACAATGGTCCCCCAACTAGAGTTCCAGCAAAGTATATTGTAGATATTAGACCAACCAAATACTCCCTATTGCACACGAGATCCCACTAGAAAAAAAAAAAAATATATAAGACAAAAATAAAGAATTACTGGGAGGAAAATATATACCTTCTAACCAATAGAAGTTTAATAAATGTGTCCCTAACGATATACTATTAGATTTAACAGAACATACTTGCTATTACTAATAAAATATTGAATAAAATACATGACGTTTCCGGAAAAACATTCTATTCCAAATGCCATGAATAAGCAATTGTGTGAAATTGTACATTACGAAGTAACAACATTTATGGGAATAAAGATTGAATACTGAAAAATTGATTTATTTAATTATTCATTTTTCAAAGAAATAATAGGTTAATGAATAAGTTAATAAAGAAGAAATTTTATTAAAAAATTAAATAAATATTAAAAAAAAAAAACAAATAACGCTTAACAATACTAAAACACGGCTGAGGCCAGCTGGTAATTTCAATCTGACCCGGAGGATAAATAAACAGGTCAAAACAATTCGGGAAGCATACGACTTTTATAAAAATGTAGAAGGCGCCATCTATTGACAATCTGTTCATTTATTTATTTCCACATTACCATTCGGTGATTGATCAAGATAACCTACGAATTATTCGCGCTGGTCAATCTTTTTATAAAAATGGAGAAGGCGCCATCTATTGACAATGTGTTCTAACATGCACAACAGCTGTTGAATTTGTTTATTACAGTAGAACCCCACTAATCCGTCACCTTTGGGACTGGGGGTATGGTCGGAACGCAAAAAAGGTCGGATTATCAGAAAATACAGAAAAATACGGATTTACAGTAAAATATACGGATTTTACTGCGTTGTCAAGCAGTTCAAGGCTTTTTCAATGTTTTGCGATTCTTAAGAGCGTTTTCACCATCTACCGTCACTGTATATGCAAGTAAACAACACAATGGCGCGACGGATGATGAGTCACCCTCGAGTCGGGGACAAGTTCAGCCGGCTCGAGCACGGTCGGATCAACCGAAGTGGCGGACCAGCCGAGGGCGGACGAGAGGGGTTCTACTGTATTTATCAAAGGTGTTTTTTTGTTGCGAAATATTCACACGGGTTAACTAGTTATGAGTTATATTTCACTTAAAAATAAGCAACAGGGCCACAGATATCAGCTGCCAAACGTTCACATTTTAACATTTTTGGGAATATCTCGGAAACCACTTGAGATATCTAATAAGTGAATATAATTTTGTGCTAAAGCATAAATATAAGGGCGACCCATAATAACAACAAATTTTTAAAATAATAAAAAAAGAAAGTATTTAAAAAAAAAAAAAAAAGATAGGAAAAAAAATGAAAAAAAAAAAAAAAAAAAAGCCCCACGCGGACATTGAGAAAAAAGATTAAGAGAAAAAAAAAGTAGATACAGTGGAACCCCGCCATTCGTCCGCCTCTCTATTCGTACAACTCATTCGTACAACTTTTTCAAGTAAAATTGAACTCGCCATTCGTACGCTTGCTCGCGATTCGGACAGCGTGACCTCGGTACTGGCCGCGCCACGCGGTCGCTTCAGTTCAGTATCGTGCTAGCTTCCGTAAGCTACGCATCATCCACGCTAGCTTCGTGAAACTTTGTGATATTTTGTTATTTTTATTAAAAATAGTGCAGCCATGGGTCTAAAAAAGATTACTGATTCACCTAAGCCTAAAAGGAAAGCAGTGAGAACGACAGTTGAATTGAAAAAAGAAATCGTTGCGAAGTTTGAAAGTGGAACTCGTGTCTCTGACCTGGCAACTCAGTATGACATGGCGAAATCAACCATATCGTCTATACTGAAAAAGAAAGAAACAATAAGAGAGGCCTATATATTTATTATTTTCATAGTTTTTATGTATTTTAAGCTTAACATATTATTACAAAGGTTTATATAAGCAATCATCTGTGGGTCTGGAACGGATTAATCCAATTTACATTATATCTTATGTGAAAAAAGGATTCGCCATTCGTACAAATCGCCATTCGAACTGCCTCCCGGAACGGATTGTGTACGAATAGCGAGGTTCCACCGTATACGGATTCCAAATGACAACCTTCAGTATATGAGTACGAAACCTTAACCATCAAGCTACAGCTGACAACTGAAATGATATAATTGCATTTCTAACATTAGTGGAAATCCAATGAAAACAATGCCAAATATCTCGAACATTGGGGGCATTGTTATTGAAAATAAATTCCTACGGTATTTGGGCCTCAGAACACGATGGTGAAATCAGTTTGTCAATCCGACCTTCCGATCGGGAGTTGTTAAGGGTGGACAGACACGGACGGAAGGACGGACGGACAGGACAAACGCAAAGCTACCGATTTTGGTCGCTATCACAATACCTCCTAAATGAGTAGTTAAAAATGCACATGACGAGAGCACTCCGCGACATCGAGACGAATCTAATGACGTATCAACCATAATTCTAACTGAAGATTAACGTGTGTAAAATTGATGGTTTATGATTAGAAAGAGCCAGACACCCAAACTATTAAAAAATATTTAAACACATTAAAATTTAATAATACAAAAGGGTTTCAACCGGGCTCGTCGGCCGTTGATAAGTGTCCAGGTTGAAACCTGATTGTGTTATTAAATTTTAATGTGTTTAAATGTTGTTTTAATAGTTTGTGTGTCTGACCTTTTTTAATCATAAATCAATCATAATTCTATGTGGTATAGTTTTGGCTGTAGGTGAACAACAACAAGATGTGAACAATGGTAAAATTTATATTCGTTTTGGCTAGATTTTAATTACTTTTGATACACATGTAGATTATGATGTTTTGAAATAGTTTACAAAATTTCACTCAAAAATGACTCGAGATATCAGCTGCCAAAATGTAACAATTTAGCATGGCAAAACCGCACTTGAATCATCATAATCTACATTACTAAAATCTTTTATTTCTCTTTCTGTCTGTCCGGTGCAATTTACTGTGAACAATAGAAATAACTTTTACAATGAAACGTCTGCGATGGGAATCGAACCTGCAACCTTCTGATCCGAAGTCAGACGTCTTATCCATTAGGCCACGGGGACTACACCTTACTTTATATTGTTTTTTGACTTATGTTTCCTTCCCCTTCCCCCCATCAATAATGAATGTATTCAACCTTTTTTTTTAATCTCAAGATTGTTTATTTATTTCCGATCCGTCTATTTATTTGTAATCAGAAAATGATAATTAGAACTATAATTGCCGAAACGTTGCAAATTTTAAATATAATATTCTTACTTAACCAAATTCTAAAATATATAGAAATAATATATAGAATAATTTCATATAGAAAAACAAGCGCGTGTACACGGAGGTATGGCCTAGTAGTCCTAAATTTTAAAATTTGAATACAGATTTTCCATATATGTTCCTCTCAAGTTTCCAGTAACAAGTATTAAATAACTATCTCATCTGAAATGGTTAAGAAGTCAAAAGAATCTTTTCATATGTTTGTTTCCTCTGTTGCTTTTAACCTACATTAATTACAATAGAAGAATTGCATAAACTACTAATTGTAAAGTAGAAAATGGGAATTAAAACACACAACTAAAAGTCATTCAGCTGCTTTTTGAATTTTTGATACCGGAAATCAAAGACAGCCTGTTTCTGGATTATTACCCTTCACCAGTTGGATTTATCCATTGTCTGCAACTCAGTGAAAACAAAAATACAAACAAAAGACAAGTAAACAAAACAAATTATATTTATAATTCTTAGAAAGTTATTAAATAATTAAGATATGAATCATTTTTAAGACTTACTTGAGTGACGACTGTCCATTCATGTTGACTTAGATTGAATTCCCATCCATGAGAACAAGGAATAACCCCCTCACTTTTATTGTCTGGATTCAAATACATATGGCAGCCATCTTCAACTTCTGCTGTTTTAGGGATTGACTCATTAACACTCCAAAGCCAATTTTTATCAGGCAACTGAAAATCAAAATATATCAGTATAAAAATATCAGAAGAAAAAAAAACAAAAAAAAACATTATATACATACACTGCAACCTTACAACATTAGGGTAGTACCTGGGAATTGTATTACAATATCACAACTATTGAATAGGCGAGAGCAACATAACGATCCATGTAATCTTAAAATTAATAGTTCCATGTATGGAATACCATTTAAGGACAATGATTGTTTGTACTATACATCGGGGAATCTACGCGTACCTTGGAAGTCCGCGTAAAAGAGCATGCTAGAGCCGTTAAGACGGGCAATCTTGTGTACAATATTGTGCTGTTTATAATACCGATCATTCTCTTGATTTTAACAATCCAGTTCTTTTTGGTAAGGAATCCCAACATCAGGCTCGAGAGTTTAACGAGTCACTTTTTATGTTATTTAATAAGTTATATAATGAGACTTGCTACAGACACTGCCGGACAATAAACTTCATATGATCTGATATTTTCCGTTTTTTATGCTTTGCTTTCCGCAATTTTAAACCGCTTTTTTAAACTTTTAACGATTTTTAATATTTGTCTTTTAGTCTTTATAGTTGTTAAACTTTTACACAAGTTAATTTCACGTCTTATCTACATGATGTTAAGTAATTCGTTTATTATCTTAAATCTCACGAATTTGTATAGGCCCCAACAGAATCATAGTAAATCATTAAAAAAACTCTTAAATCCGTCTAAAGTAATTTGAATAATTGTTCAATGATGATTGTTTGATTATATACTATACGCAATAAACACTTGGAATTCCTGTAGATGTTCGTGTAATTCAAAATAGATCAGTTTCTTCATGAAGGAATAATTCCCGAAATTCTATCATACATTTTAGGAACTTCATACAGTTTTCAAACTCACACAAAAGAAAGATTTAATTCAAAATAGGCCTAAAGTAATTGAATAACTTACTTTGCATCTATGAGGTGGGGTGATGCCAAAGAAAACCATATTGATTTCGTTAATTGCTGGTGGAAACACATTACAGGTAAGCATAGCAATCACTAGCCACGAGAATTTACTCTGTCTTCCTAAATCATCAATAAATTTATCCAAAGCACTGTCCATTGTTCTGAAATAAAGGAATTAAAACAATCAGTGGATTAATAACAGGTGCGTACATAGATTTTATTTCAGGTGAGAAGATGGAATACGGTTGTCCTCCAACGGTAGATTAAAAAAAAAAAAAGATAGCAAGCCAACGTCCGTTCAACCAGCAGCCCAACCTCCAACACATAAACGGTATGTAATCCCTACAAATTTCGTGATTTCTGAGTAGAACAGGGTTCGCTATGATCTCCTTTTTTATACTCCCAAGCGTAGTAAGAGGCTTAAATAAATGGACGAATATAATGGTGTGAAAATTGGACGAAGGAGAGAAGCTTTCCAGTATCGTAATTTTAAACCATTTTTAAATAAACTTACCTGCAAACCTCATTCTACTTTTCACTAGTTAATTGAAAAACTAAAATTCACATCTTAATAGTGCCAAGGCGTCCATCTTGTCAAAACTCGACCGTAGTCCAAAACAGCCTGGTACCGTAATCTCCGGTTTCACCGGACCAGTTTACGAAGTACTTCATATAAAATAGTTCATAGAACATTAAAAAAAATGCTTAGTTTTTCCTTTGACACATTTATAAATATTTTTTACTTTTTAATACTATATAAAAATTCATTAAATAGCTCTTTGAAAAATAAACATTAAGAATATTTGAAAAATAAAACAATAACTTTTGTATATTTAACATGAATCCAGAATTTCAAATGAATAATTATATTTTACAAAAACATGAAAATTCTTACCAAATAATTAAAGATTTTTTTTTTTTTTTTTTTTTTTTTTTTTATAAAAATATTAAGTTTAAAAATTATAGAATTGAAAAATACAAAAAATATTTAAAAACCGATAAGGCACGACTAGTTTCGATTGCCTCTTTCACGGCAAATCTTTTTCCTTTTTAATTAAGATTGAAAATATTCCTCATCTACTTTGTTTAATTTAAGAAGTGTACATTACCTTATTTAAGGCTGTCCGGCGACAACGACTCGAGACTGCGAAATCTTGTGTACAATGACACCCGTATCGTTGCGAGTTCTTTCGTGGAAGGTGGTTACCTTCAAAGTCTACGACATCTGTCGTAAGCATCAGTCAGCCACAGACGAATAATACATCAAATCACCTAGAACTGACAAGTTTTCAAAATGATTGCAAGGTTCGGTGAACGCACGTGACTGAAGAATCTAAGGTCAAATCTTTAATCCGATAATAAATACGAAATTCTTGAAAAGAACTTAAAACCTATTATTCTTATTTTTTTTTTCCCTCAATTATAAAGTCATAAAATGGCACAAATGAGAAGTCTCTATTAACATCTGTCTAAGTAGAAGTTTTTCGTTTTCTTAAAAAAATAAAATAAAATCCACATTACTTACGATTTAAATCCGATTAATTTTAATTACATCCAAACGTAGGGAAATTATTGGATACCTACCACGTATGTATCTCTATTTCGGTTCGAATTCTTATCTATGGGATTTTTATCTCCTTCACGCACTGATTTCTACAGATGGACCCACACAGAAAACGTTTCGTAGTAGCTTTAGTGTCACTATGAAGTCACTGTTAAATGGCAGCATGTTTTTTATCCATCTCTCACGAACTAAGGAATATCAAACCTCGCCTAACAACGCTTATAAAGAAACACCAACCCCATTCATGGATCACAACTATTTACAAATGACGTCAAAAACACACACAAAAAAAAGCAATCAGACACTTGACAGTAAATAGTAAATTTAAATACAAGTTGGGTCATTTCTTTAAATATGTTAGTGTTTTTTTTTTTTTTTATTCATAATATTTTATTGAAATCCTATTCCACTAGCGTCCCAATGGGGGCTTAGGAACTTCACCCTTCCCCGAAAATGGACGAAGTATAGATTTTGGAACTGGTTGGAAGGTTCATTAGCTTGTCTGAACCACCCCCTCCCTATTCATCCGAATGTTTATCTTTTTTTTTTTTTGAACCATCATAACCCTTCTCATTCCAAGATCTCCGTTCATTCCAAAGGTTGAAAATTATTTAAAAGGGTGATTTGATGAGCCTCATTTTTCTAAAATACAATAAAATAAAAATAAATGTATGGTAAAAGTATTTCGTAATTGGAAATGCTTCTTAATTATCTATTCTAAATGCTCTATTAGTAATACTTACAATCAGATCGATTTTGCTGTTTATCATTTGATTGTCTGTCGTCGCAGGCAAAGTTCATTTCTCCCTCGGGGTTCAAGTTAGCGAGAATCGATCCATTCAAAGAGTCTTTGATTAACTTGAATGGATCGATTCTCTCTGTATATACTAAAAATGAAGGGTATTAGAGGAATTCATGAAGAGCATGGCTTCATATCAGAGAGTAAAGTCAATCAGACTTGAGCAGACTCTGAAAATTGCAAATTAGCGAAAAAGAAATTAGCTGCTAAAAACAATCGTCACATTAATTGTTCTGAAAACTAATGTTTCCGGCAATATTTCACTATTGATATTTATTTATTTATTTCTAGAAGAATAATGTCTTCCGTTGTTGTAACCACTTGTGAACCCTACAACATTTCTATTGTTCTGAAAACTAATGTTTCCGGCATTCTTTCACTATTGATATTATTTTATTAGTCTACTTTACTATTATTTCATTATTTCACTATTGATATTTATTTATTTTTTTTCCTGGAAGAATAATGTCTTCCGTTGTTGTAACCACTTGTGAATCCTACAACATTTCTATTTTGAAATATTCTTTAATTAATAGGAATATAGAACTGTACATTAATAGGAGGAATGCCATGTATCGCAATCGCTTACAGAAAATACAGCTTTTCTATTTTCAAATGTAGGTGCAATAAAATTGAAACCTGGAAACAAAAATAATAGTACAGAAAATGCACATTCCAATTCACGCCTTTGAGTTGATCGTCAAACGGGAATCTGGGACAGCTGTTTCGTCCTTATTAGGATTTATCAGCCAGATTTGCTCATATCGACGATCAACTCGAAGGCCTGAAAGGCTATTAGAATCTTTCCCGCTCCCGGGAGTGGGATACCAGACAAACAAACAATAATGAATTCACTGTAATTAGTACAGCATCAAAACCCTGGCCAGCCACAGCTAGATACAAGAGGCATTTTGACGCAGACCCCGTTGGTCCTTAAACTGTTTTGTCCCTTTATTAAATTTGCAGATATTTCTGAAATTCTAATTCTGGTTTCTTTTTCTTTTTTTTTTCTGTTAAAAAAAATTAAAAAAAAAGAAGTACATTCAAACCAATTTTTCGATACCTCTTTAAAAATTTCCAATTGAGTTTTTAGTAAATATTTTTAGTTACACAGTCCGTTCTACAACAAAAGGTCTTATTTTCTTTACCTACTTAGAAATTATTTTCGAGGATTACAATATCAATTTTATTTAGATTATAAAATGGAAAAGTTGCAAAAATCATGTTAAAAACCTACACACAAGTTTAAAAAAGATTTTTTGAATTATTAAAAACTGCTCATTAAAAACATAAATATTGGTAAAATTAAAAAATAAAAAAGTCAAACTAGTTTCGTGCTCGCTAATTTTACCAATATTTATGTTTTTAATGAGCAGTTTTTAATAATTCAAAAAATCTTTTTTAAACTTGTGTGTAGGCTTTTTAACAAACTTTTAACAGGAATCACACACGTATAATCATCATCAATTGTAAAAATCATCTTTGAACGAAGTAATTTCTATGCAGGGTTGGGAAGTAACGCTTTATTAGTAACACCGTTACTAGTAACTGTTCCATTTTGTAGTAAAGATCGGTAACGCCGTTACTTTTTTAATTGAGTAACTCAGTTACTTTTATTTGTAATGGAGTAATGAAAACGCGTTACTTTTTGAGTTACTTTTTTTTGTTTTGTTTTTTTTTTTTGTTTATTTATTTACACTAAGCTATTTTGGCAAGAGCTGTTTCAAAAGCGCCGTATTGTTATCGGGACGTAGTGTTTCTCAAGATCTATTCTAAGATTATCTTAGAAACTAAATCCAAATCTCATCTATGATCTTATCCCAGTCATTCTTGTTTGAATCGTTGAATAATAATTTCTTGTTTGAAATTATTATTGAAAGTTAATAACTTTAAATGTGAAACTTGCATTTACATTTATATCTAAGAGGCAATCTTCATCAAGAATTTTGATAATCTTAATGTGACTAAGCCGATGTTTTCACATTGAATAAATCCAATTTATTTTTTTAATGCAATCCAATTTGAATATATCCCATTTGATATAAATATTGCTTGCTAATAACAAAGATACTTGTTTATTTGTTTATTTTTAATATTTTTGATAAATAAACAAATATGTATCCGAATGAGCTAACAAAGATTTCTTTCCATTCCTTGATTGTAATAAAGAACGTGTCTTCAAAATGTAGAGAAAACGTGCTCTTTACTTTTCCCAAATTCAAAGATCAATATACAGTATTTCAATTGTGATAAAAAGAAGAAAAATGACAAAATAATTCCACTTTATAATATGTTGGATACGTTGGATAATAATAAAGGAGAAACAATTTCAAAAACTTTCTCAAATGTGTTGAATTAAGATTTAATTAATGGAAAAAAATAAAATGTTTATTTATGCTCAGGAAACCATAGCCTAATTCATCAAAAATAATTCTTGTTTTATAAAAATATCGTATTTAGTTTTTTTTATTTATAATTTTATTTTTGTAATGTAAATAAATATCTCAATGAACGAAAAAAATGACAGCTTAAATAAACAAATTTGGTAAAATAAAATGCTGCTAAGAAATTAATTAATTTAGAAATGCATAAAAAAAAAAAAAAAAAAAAAAACAAAACCTTTTGACAGTATTATGTAAAATATAGGAATGCAAAATAATCAGCGTGGATTATTTGATTAAATACGAGTGCTATTGAATAAACAAAATTTCTAATTCCCAACATAATAAAAAAAAAAAATAATTTGAACAACTAACTTGAACTATTACTAATTTGAAAACTAACTTGTTTGTGCGCCGTGAAGCAAGAAAAGATTGAGAAGACTGCTCTACAGTATATATAAATTAAAAAGAAAAATTCTAAATAAAATTCCTGAAAAATAAAATAAACTACGGTAAATCTATACATTAAATTTTAAACTAAATCTATAGGATCAATATTTATAATGTGATATGGCAATTACAACTGAGTTTTTAAAATGTAAATTCTTATAATGCTTTTAAGAGAATATTTTTTTTTTTTGTTGTTGTTAAAAGTAACTGTAACTCAGTTATTTTTTGGGAAGTAAGTGTAACTCAGTTACTTTTTAAAAGTAACTTACCAACCCTTTTTCTACGCTATATTAAACAGCGGCGAAGGGTCCATGGAAGCCCCGCTTCCCTTTGAATCGTGAATCCTATTTTTGTTTTAAAATATAAATAAAATATACAAAGTATATAATTAGGTGCTATCGCTGGTTTGTTCTTTACAGATGACGCTATGTGTTATAAGTTATTATACAATATTCGTCTATTCAATTAAATGCCCATTCCCTGAACGCTGTATGTTGGGTAAAGGGCAGCGCTCTCAAGAAGCAGTTAATGTAGGCCCCAAGTTACTCATTCTTCTATGCAACTGTCAAGATCAATGAAAACCAAATAAATAGTTACTTATCAATTAAAGTGATTTTGAACTTCGAAAGTACAAACTCTTCACACTGGTGTTGAGTCATTTAAATTTCCTTTTTATTAATCTCTGCAGTTGTGTAAACACGTTTGTTGAATAAAGGAAATCTGTAATCAATTAGCTTGCCATAGAAGCTCTGATCCCATCATAGATTATGGATCCCATGAGCTTCCACAGACAGCTCCATTCGCTGAAGGAGTGGAGGGATTAAAAAATAATACTTAAATAGTTAGAAAGTCTGACTAAAACATACCATTCGTTCCAAATGATAATTTTGTAATGAATAACAGAATAATTTGTTTTCAGAAAATGTCCTTATTAGTTAATGGAGTAATGCGTTCGAGGATTAAGTATTTGAAAAAGTAATATTTCCTAATATCGTTTAAAATACTTTAAGTAGTAAGGATAACAGTAGCAGATATGTCTCCATTGTTTATCATGGTCCCTTACGTCAAAAATTAAAACCTCTATTAACTAAGCATAAAATAGGAATAGCTAATTAAGCCAATTAAACATGTTCTAGCCAGCGAAATACAAAAAGCAACAAAAAAATCTAAATTAGAGGCACAAGGAGCCATTTATGCATAAATGTCAAAACAATAATTGTTAGGGTTTATACATAGGAGAATCGAAACGAATGTTACAAAACGACTCAAAGGAGCACGAATACGCTATGAAAAGGGGAGATGTGCAATATGCCACAGCAGAACATTGTATAAGGACAGACATAGCTTTGACACCATAAACCTAATCATATATAAAATGCAAAAAGATGCCCATCTTAGAAAATTTTGTGAATCCTTAGCTATAAAAAAAAAAAAAAAAAAAGTTATAAACAAGATATTTCCAACACTTCACAGTATAATATGTTTCAACCATTATACGACACTACTGATTAACTTAACATCAATATATCATACAAAATTATGGCGCTCATTATTTTAGCGCCGGAAAATAATAATAATAATAATAATAATAATAACAATAATAATTTCTGTCTGCCACTGGTCTGGTGCCTCACACATTGCACCACAGTCTCAGCACACTAGGACTTCACAAAATCACTTATGCACAACTGCAGAAGGCTGTGGTACTCAACACTACACGCATAGTTAGGAAATTTATGGACACAAGCACACATCCCTAATCATTCTTGCACACATCTTTACACTTGGCAGTATGTGCTTTGGTCCTTGACCCGCCATATTGTTTTTGCTGGGGAAACCCAAGGTTTGAAACATACAAACATAATAATAATAAAAAATTTCGCACTCAATAGCAGACGATTGATTCTAGTTCATGAAGAATAACAACAGAAGGCGCAACAATAAAAAACCAGTAATGAACATGTGATCACTGTGACTATTCCAGGGTGGATGAACTTTTATTTGAGAAAGGAGTCTCGATACAAATGAGCCTCGAAATGTCATGTTAGTAAGCTTTTTCTAGTGTGCTTTGATGGTTGTGAATAATTAAATATGCACCGATAAAAATGAATGCAATATTAACAATGGCAAAACCAACCATTGCCTATGTATTAAAAGGAGGCTCCCAACAAAATAAAAAGAGGATTAGATATTTCATAAATCTACACTAAAAATTGGCTGTTACAAGAGCGTCCATCATATTTAAGAATATATGTCGTACTCACAAACTACGTCCTACAGGCTGTTTCATAAGATAATATACAGATAATAATACAGATCAAGACGCTATCCAGTAAAATTGAAGCAATACTCATATCCGATAGAATACTCAGTGCACATTTAAAGCAAGTCAGGATAATAAAAAATATAAAAAAAGTGCTATTTTAATGAATTTTATCACAACTGATAGGTTTATCAACATTCTACAAATTGCAGCCAAAACGGCTATGTTGATAGAGAATGCTATCAATAAGAAACACTGCAATAAATGGGTACGGTTAAGCTATCGTCCAAATATAGAAGAAGCAGACAACAAGAATAACCATCTCAATTTAAAGACCACTAGGCTTATTAACAATAGCTGCCTAGTACTCAACGAAGTACAAAAACAACTCTTGGACAATGGATTAAACTATAATACAGGGCATGATAAAATTAATATCATGCAGGTTACAATCAATGTAGAGTCACAGAATCGATTCGTAAATGATGCCAATGAACGTACAACAATACGCATGACATTGGTCATATAATCAGGAAATTTAAACAAGTATAGCAATTTAAGTATAAATAATCTGATAGCATAATGTGATGACATAAGCATTTCATTACAGAAGCCGACAAACGAGGCACAACGGTGTTATTGAACAAAGATGATTATATATAGGTTTGTTTTTTTTGGTTTTTTTTTGAGGGATTTCCCCACTCCGGAATGACATATTTTCTCGATATTTCGGCCCGGTGTCTCGGGCCTTCTTCGGGAGATATATAAATATCAATTACATCAAGGTGAGCGCAGAACTAACAACTTCTGTTGTTGGTTTCTTGGATAAGTTTCTCATATTTCTCAAATATCGAAAAAATATCTCATCCCGGAATGGGGAAATCCCTCAAAAAAAGGACGTACGGTAAATGGTACCACTCCTCCTTCAGGTCCAAACTATAAAGGATGATTATATAAAAATGGGAGAGAAATTTATTCACAACAACGTAGGCTTCACCAATATTATGAAAAATGAAGAAAAAAACAGGTAAAATTTAACGTGCGCATTAGAGCTGAATTGAAGGACGCCGACACACAATTAAAATTGTTAAAAATGATTTAACACATTAAAAATTACAGGACCAGGTTTCACCTTTTCAACAAGGTTTTTTTTCAACTGAATGAATACAAAAAAATAACAATCTAAGTTTCTAGCCAATGATAGTTGAGAGGTGGCTCTGGGATGGACCAATGGCATCTTGGAAAGAGCTATCTATTCGAGACGCATCATGGAAACTTGTTTCCACTGAAACTTGTTTATCTCAGCATTGTAATGCACTTAGAAATTCTGATTTTAATTAAACACTATATCACATGTTCACAACACTGGTCATTCCTTATAAGTACAAAAAGCTAATATTCTATGTAGAGAAACTAATCAGTGACTACGTCGTGCAAAGAATCCATTCTGCTTTTAACATCCCCCGACTGTTTTACATGATAATTTATCAGTTCAATAAATAACCGAATATGGCTTCAATAATCCCACTAATGTTTAACCTTTCTTCCTTCCCGCCTCGCAACTGTGTAAGAAGAATTAAAATATGATCCCTTCTTACCACAAAATAAAAATACCTACAGAATTTCCAAAATAAAAAGTTATTTGATCGCTTACTATCAAAATTTAATACGAAAATTTAATAAGCAGAAATTTTAACAATGAGATCACAATGAATAATAGTATGAGAAACGGAAATAAAAAAAATAATGTTTTACTGCAATAGGCTAATTTAAGTGTTTTGTAATTTTACCATTGTCGATACGTATTTGTTGTTATCATCAATATAACTAATGCACCATATAAAAATAAGAGATTTAACATGTGTGAAACTGATATTGAATTAAAAAAGATTAAGGCCAACCTACAAATTTAAAAGTTTAAAAAGGTTATATTACCACAGTTAAAAAATACAATTACGTTTCGGCTGAGCTGAACCAGCCGTTTACCAATTAAAAATTGATTTGTAAACGAGTGGTTGAGCCCAGCCAAAATGGAATTGTATTTTTTAAATGAGTTAATATTAAATTTGTGTGTTGGCCTTAATTTTTTTTAATTGATTAAAAAAAAAACAAAGATAAAAAATAAGATCAAAATAACAAAATTTTATATATTTTTATAATTTATAATAAACAATGTTTTCGTATTATTGAAAAATATTTTAATATATTAAAGAATTAAAATAAGATAAATCAAATTAATTTTGACTGAATACTTTCCCTGAGTAGAATACTTTTGCATCATTATAAATTAATGATTGAATGGATAAATAAATTAATGAATAGACTCTTAAATATTTCAGGAATTCAGAACATCTTTTAATTTTCATTTAAAGGACTTATTCTTTTTGTATTTTAAAAAAAAAAAAGAATGTTGAATAGGTAAATCAAGATATCTTACCTATCCAGTGTCTACTACGAGAAGTTTCTTGTTTTAAGAGGTAAATAAGCTCGAAAGGGGAATTTGAGAAGTCGTATCGGATTTAAATACAAAGGTTTGAAACGGAAAGCATTTGACATTTGACGATGAATTTCCTGAGAATTAATACAGAGTCCAGACATACTTAGTGGTGAAGTGGAGATAATGTAAATTTAGTAATGCTTTGTAGTTAGTCATGTCGCTTATTGACTTTCAAAACATGGTTTTGGCAACACCAACAGCTTTCCGATATTATTTCGCTTCATGTTTGTTCTCAATCAATACAATGAATTTAGGACATTTGCGAAACGTGAGTGAACTCAATCGTAAAAGTGTAGGCAATGATTCAAAAGAAACGCATATCATTCTCACGATGAAGCGAAATTGTATAAAAATTTAACGTATCCAAGCCTCTAAAAATACACTGTATGGCTAAAAGTATTTGGACACCAATTGTTGTACAATCAGAAAGTCATGTGGCACATATTAATACAATGTTGGACACCATTAGCAACAATCACAGCCTGCACTCGTCTGGGAAGGCTTTCCATCAAATTTTGAAATATGTGATCAGGATTTTTTTTTTCCCACTCGGCCACGAGAGCTGCAGTGAGTCTGAAGAACGGGGGGGTTGGATCTGGTGCGTTCCAATTCTCCCCATAGATGTTCTATGGGATTCAGATCGGGGCTCTGTGAAGGCCACTCCACTAGTTCAGCACCCATTTATTCAAACCACGGCAGCACAGCCTTCACTCTATGTTGATACAGAAATGGTCCTTCCCCGAACTATTGCCAGAGGGGAGGGAGGGGAGTGCAGAGTTGTCAAGAATGTCAATACATCTCTGCGTTCATGTTTCCGGTCAAAAGAACTAAGGAACGCAGGCTGAACCATGAGAAACAGTCCCAAATCATGATGCGGTCGCCACCAAACTTGATAGTTGGCATAATATACTCCGATACGAAGCGTTCTCCTGGCATCCGCCAAACCCAGATCCGTCCATCGGACTGCCAGATCGTGTAGCGGGATTCATCACTTCAAAGTACTGGTTTCCACTGATCTACAGTCAATGGCGGTGCGCTTTGCACCACTGCAACGGCGTTTAGCAGTCACTTTGCTTATATTGAGCTTGTGAGCAGCCGCACGACAGTGGAAACTTGTGTGTTTCAGCTCCGCACGAACAGTCCTGGTGCTAGCGACGACGCTGAAGCTATTTGGAACTCACTAGTGATGGTTGCCAACGGGAAATTGCGATTCTTCTGCGCTACTCTCTGCAAGGTTCGACGGATGCGATATGCGAATTTCTTTGGCCTACCACTGCGATTTCCTGCAGTTGTTATTCTCAGACGTTTCCATTTTATAATGACATGATTTACAGTGATCGCGGCATCTGTACCAAGGCCGATATTGCACGAACCGATTTGTTGCACCGATGGCGTCCAATGATGATGCCACGTTCGAAATCAGTCAGCTTTACTGACGTAGTTATGTCTTCACATAGCACATGAATTGGGGAACAATTAGCTATAAAGGAAAAGAAAACAGCACTTGAATAAGAAATTAAGAAGAGATTGCCTTTCTGATTTTAGATTATGGGGAGGAGTTGGGAACGGCCGTTTCGTCCTTCTTTTCTGCTGTTTTCTTTTCCTTTATAACTTATTTCACGGCACGTTAAGCTTATTTTTAATGGAACAATTAGCTTTATTTAATTATTTCTGGATAAGATTTGTTCTTTCAAGATTAAAGTCTTTTTATTTATTTTTTTTAATTTAATTTCTGAGATAAGGATGATTCCTTAAGACTTTAGATTTAGGACATTCGAAAAGAAAATCGCTTTTCCATATTTAAATATCTTTAAAACAAAGTTTATTGCAGATTTTTTTTCTTTTTTCTTTTTGTGAAAACTCAAAAATTTAAAGTAATTGTTTTTTGATATAACTAGCTAAAATTAATTTGAGGAGTTAATCAGGGTTTTTTTTCTCCCACTAGTAGTTTAAGATTTAATACGTATTCTTTTGGAAATCTAACTCGCCATTTATTGTCCCTTTGTGTACTATGACGAACGACATCGTCTCTGAACTAAGGGAAAGGAAGTCTCAAATGGTTTCAACCGTACAGAGCCAGCCTTCGTGTGACCAGTTTCAGAACAGAGTTACCAACAAGTAGGAAAAGGAAATGTTACGGACGAGACTGTTTAGTGGGAGAAGTCAAGCCAGTTATCGATTCCAGCATTTCCACATAGCCGCCATTGACATTCGATTTCCATCATGCGTTCTATCTGCTATTCGTTAGAATCAAAATTTACGTATTATCTTAATATTTAGATTATCGATAACATTAAAACGCAAGTATTGATACTTTCGCGTACAATGATTTTTATCTAAATATTATTATTAATTTTTTTCCTCTCGTCATTTGATTAATTTCATAGTATAAATCTTTTTATTTTTATTTTTTTCAATTCTAAACTTGAAGAATGAACTAATTTTTACCCATTCGAAGTTATATATTGAGCAATAGGAAAAATGGAGAGAAAGATTTAATATGAAAGATTCTAAAAAAATTTAAAGAGTCATATTACCTGTGTATTTTTCATTCTTTAAAACTGATTTTCAAGTAATATTTATTTGAGATTAATTTGAAGTTAGTTTTATCTACTGTAATTTTACTCTGCATTAAGTGTATTTTTATCGTTTTGCTTTTCTTTCTCTCATAAATTTATTATCTAACTAGGTTATGTTACACTGACTAGTGACCGTTTATGACCGCCCGATGCTGCGGTGACCACGTTTATCTCGTTCTAGGACGTCATAGCATGCGATAACAGCCACAACCACTTCTCCAGAGGGGTGTCCGAATACTTTTGGCCAAATTGTTTAAAAGCAAATGAAAAATTTAGTAAAAGTTGGTGGCCTTTAAAATTGTTCGTACTCACTTCGTTTCCTAATCCATATTGCATATTTTTTGCTATTGCTGTTCAATGTCTTTCCACATCAGTTAGGAACGCTCTGGTATTTGAGCGGATTCAGATATTTGTTTCACGTTACGAAGGATTACTGAAATGTTTTTTTGCAATTGAAATTTTCCATTTATAAAAAAAAAAAAAAAAATACATAGGCCCTATTCGGTTAGCTGTTTGCGACAAATAACCAATTATGAATATGAAATAATCTCATTATCTGAATCTGTAGGATTTCATTTGTAAATTCTATTCATTTCATCTTATAAATAATCCTTGAGGTTATCATTATATGCATTGTTTCTAAAAGTTTAATAAAGAGTTCCTGATGGAATTTGAAGCCTACTTTTTATTAAAATGTTGCCTCTTGTTTGTTTTTTAAGTCGCAAAAAATAATAAAAATGAAAATCCATGTTAACATCAGAATAAAAAACATACACGCACATAAATAAGGAATCACTGATCTGTTTTTTGTGTTTTCGATACCGGGAATCCAGAAAAGCTGTTTCTGGCTTCCTAACCATCATCAGCTGGATTCGCCTAGTATTTAATAGCTCAGTGATCTCAAGAAACATAAAATAAAAATATAAAAATTAAAATAAAAAATGGCTGACATTTAATTCCTGCTAGCAGCTGCTTAGTTGCCCACGTAACACAAAGCGTTGGTTCAACGTTGGGTCATAGTTGGCATTGTTGGGGAATGGTTGGCCAACGCTGGGCCAACGCTTTGTGTTACGTGGGTGGTAAAGGATTAAATCAGGGTTTCTCAACCTTTTTTTACCCATGGTCCCCTTTTCCCTTCTTTTTGGTGGACCCCCTATTAGCTATTCGATAAAAGGAAAAGTAAAGGGATTATATTAATAATCAACGAAGTAGTAAATGATTATGCATTATTTTGTATGAAAACTAATTTAATAAAATTCTATGGAGCATTTATGCACACTGGTAAATAATTCTTAATAAGCCATTTAAAAATAAGTATGATTCAATGAGATCCCTGTGGACCCCGAAGAATATTACATGGGCCCCCAGGGTCCATGTGGACCCCGATTGAGAACCACTGGATTAAATTATACGAGTATAACACGAATACATATGACACCAAATTAAACGTGCGGAAATCATATTAACATCACAATAAAAAAATACAAAAATAAATATCCTTTTTTATCAGCTGTATCTTTTTATGGTGATTTTAATATGATTCCGCACGTTATATTTGTTTGATAGGAAATCCATGTTGTTTTTAAAATTATCTCTCCCGCTTATCAAATTAGTAATTTTTTCCCCCTCCATTTTCTAATAAAAAAACAAGTGAATATAATTTTGTGCCAAAGCGTAAATTTAAGGGAGACCTATAATAATAAAAAAATTAAAAATAATAATAAAAAAAGGAAGTGCATTAACGTATGGAAAAATGAAAAAAAACAAAAATAACAAAGTTAGAAGGCGACACTTGACGCCATGAACTGATGTTGGGAGAGATGACACACAATTCAAATTTTTCACGTAAAATATTGAAAACCTTATTTTTTAAATGTTTGAAAGCTTTAAACTGTTGATTTATCCTTTGCTTTCATATCTAAGTTATTTTTTTTTTATGTTTTTTAATGCTGTTTCTTATTTTTAAAATTTTTAAAATTTTTTGACATTGAGTCATCTCTCCCATACCTATGGGAGAGGTGACACGGGTAGTAGGGGGATAGACAGCCACATGGAATATGGGTAAGAGACCTGCATAAATCAAGCTACTACTCCTTTTCTTTTTGTAAAAACATATGAAATGAAACACTAAAATCAAGTTAAATAATTTTTGAAACTTTTTGTTTAATAAAAAATAAAATTCCCTGCTGATCAAGACATTAAATATATTATTCAATATAAAAAAAAGAAACAATATTAAAAAGTTAATACAAATAAAAAGAAACACAAATTTAATACATATATAAATCAAATTAAGTTAAATATAAATATAAAACTACAGTATTAACTTAAGTAATAATTAGGCTATTTACTTATTTTAACGTTTATTTATTTTGAACAATAGAATAAAATTTAATTATTAAACAAGAAACAGTTTAACAAATAATTTTAATAAACTGAATAAAATCTTTTGATTTACATATAGTATTTTAAAATGAAAAGGCTAAACATCATCATCGAAGTCACTATGAGAATGAATACATGAGTAAAACTTAGTGGGATTTTTTTGCACATTTCGTGTGAGCCCACTTCTTACAGCCTTGACACTGTATCCACTCTTCACCGGACTCTTAAAGCCAAACCAAATATCCCCATAATTATCAGATTTGCAAAATGTGATTTACAAAATCTTACTTAATATGCAATTAATTATTAATAATGATATAAGACACATTCTCTTCTTATCTACGCTATATTTCGCTATATTTTTAGAAATTTAATTCTTGCATCTTTTTGTAGGTTTTTCAAAATATCATTTTGTTTTCTAGTTATGTTTCTATTTGATATTTCATTATCAATATTGTTCATTATTTGCATCGTATGAGATTTGTTCTTTATACTTTTTCCAAATCTTTCTATGTCCATAAACATGTTTATAAATCTACCTTTTTCCGATACTTGGAAATTCATGCCTTTACTTAAAACGTTCATCTCTTCTATGCTAAGTTGTCTGCTACTCAAATTATATACATAATTTCTGTGTTTGGCAAAATTGTTAAAATACTGTTCATTCATTGCCTTCCATCGTTTATGTATTTTTTTCTTTTTCTTATATAACATGTTCTTTAGTGTACGTTGAAACATATCACAATTAATTTTCATTATTCTCTCATAAATGTCTACATTCAATTTATTATTTAATGTTATATTTATTCTGTATTCCAGGTCGTTCAAATTTCTCCATTTTTACCTGCTTTCGTATTGTTGGTTAGCAAGAATAGTTCACTTGAATTTATGAATTACATTATTCATCCAATCATTCTTTATCAATACTGGTAAATACTGGTTTATCTATTTTGGTAACACGGAGAGGAAATTGAGGGAGCGGGTGAAGGAACACGTGGCTGCTTTCCGCAATGACCACCCGAAAGTTTCTGATTGGGCCTATCACTGTATAAAATTAAATCATAACCCTGATCCGATTGTTGAGATAATGTATAGAAATGTTTATGACAAGGAAACCAGATTTATCCTGGAGGCATGTGTTGTAAATACTTTTAAATGTTTTAACAAACAGAAAGGAGTAGAAATTAGCCAAGCACTTTTAGATAAATTTAAAGTCAATTGTAAAAATTTGGAAAAATTTCAATAATTTCAATAACGAAAATAGTTTGTAAGCAAAATCCTTAGTAAAAATATGGAAGTTTGAAATGTTGAAATGTTGTTAACATTGTTGTAACAATATGGAAGTTTGAAATGTTTGAAATGGTGTTAACAATATGTAAGTTGCATATTATTACCAAATTCTTAATTATATTTTACGAAGAGTTTTTCCATGTATATTAAGCCTGATGAAGCAGTTAAAAGTAATAAACTGCGAAATATAGCGTAGATAAGAAGAGAATGTGTCTTAAAATCTTACTTGCAAAAACGTAAGTCTTTAAAAACAAAAACAAAAAACAAAAAAATTCCAAAAACATAAAATAAAACAAATTTTTGTTAGGACTAACATATTAATGTATATAGTCCGTAACAACTGTAATGTGAGTATGTATACGCATTTATTTTGCCCGAGTATATTTCGACAAAAGAAAATGCAAATTATTTCAAAATACTTTGGATTTTATTTTTTACGTCAATACGAAACTTATATATTATTTTTCAAAAATAAAAAGGGTTTGCCATATATGGTCATTACATAGCGATCGATTTTGTCTGGAACAAGCGCCACCAGTCATAACGTCATCAACTTGAACTCCGAGCAGTCAGTCCAAGATGGCGTCGTTTTGTGATCGCATAAGCGTGACCAAGAAAGGACAAACTTTGCATAGCCAAGCAAGGATATAGTGTGGAACGTTTTTAACTATTTCAATTTTGATTATTATTATTAAGTTTTCGTAACTGTAGAAAATACAAAAACCAGAATGTTTTCGTAATGTTTTTAAGATTCAGTTACGGATTTTAGCAATAGATGGCGCTGTTCCGTCCTGGAAACATCAATCTATAAGGAAATTACGTCATGAGAAGCTCTTCTTTAATGAACTGAACTGTAGTGGTAATTATTTTTTTTTTAAATTATGCAAATTGTAATTATATTGTAATGAATATAAAATAAAAGAAAAACAAAAATAAAAGAAGAATAATAAAAAAGGGGAGAGATGACACGTGGCATCTCTCCCCAAGCGATGGGACAGATGACACACACCGCCATTTCCACCACGTCGGACCCAAGTGACCGGTATATAACCTTGCTTACTCTATTTACATGTTCACACAGTGAATTATAGCGAAAGATGCCTTAAAAAAGAGCTGTTAATTAAATAAATTCTCGAAGTTAACGAAAATTCGAGCACAAACCTGGCTATATCATTGGAAAAAAAACTCAATAAAATCTCAGATATCAATTCAGCACAAACACTCTACACACACTGAAGCTCAGACTGGCCTCGGATTTTGGTCATGTGATGCGCTGCAGTCTACTGCAAACCCCTCTTGAAGTTAAATTTCATGTGTCATCACTCCCAACTTTACCTATATATACAGGAAAATAATAAAAAAAAAAATAAAACCTCTTGAAAAAAAAAAATTAAGAGGAAAAAAAAAACCCAGTAGATATACGGATTTGAACCTACAACCTCCACCATATGAGTCCGAAAACTTAGCCATCAAATTTTGACTGATAACTGAAACGAAATGGTTACATTTCTATATTATTTAAGCTAGTAACTGAAATTTAATGAAAACGATGCCAAATATCTCGAACATGGGGGGGGGGGGTTGTCCCACGAAAATAACCCATACCCACGGTGTTTGGACCTCTGAACACGATAGTAAAGTCCGTTTATCGATCCGACTTTCCGTTCGGGAGTTGTTGGGGGAGAACAGATACGGACGGACAGGACAAACGCAAAGCTATCGATTTAGGCCACTAACTCCAAAATGGGTCGCTACAAATAAATACCTCCTCCTTTCTTTCATTAATTAAAATCCCCAAATTCATACTTTCGTAAATCCGATTATTAACCAGTAAGCTCACGCAGGCAGTAATAGGATTAATAAGTAAATTAATATGTATTCTTAAGACATCGATGAGAATCCATTGTTTTTGATTGCTTTTCTTTGGGAATTTTGTCGCATTCACTGCTAATGGCTGAACAAGGATCGAAACGGAGAAAAATTCAATTAGGCAAACTTTTATAAAATGACTGATTTTTGTGCCTCAATTTTCTAAGAAAGAAGTCTAAAATGCTTTCGTACTTACTTTTCTAAAGTATAGTTCAAACTATTGAAATCCAGAGATATTCAAACAGAACTGAAAACCACTTTAACTTTGACTCGGAAAACAGAATTAAGAAATGATGTTCAGCTGTTTTTTTTGAATGGTTGATGGTCGTTTTGTTTGTTCAGTAAATGAACAAACGACAAGAAGCAGTTACGTCATTCTGTGCCAACAAAAACCGGAATTAAGTTATTTCAATATCAATACTACCAGTTGAAAAAACTAAGGTAAAAGTCAATCTTTACTCACTACTACTTCAACAGTATTACATTGTAAAATTTTTAATTTTTATTCTTTCATTTAGTCGTATTTTAATCATTAAAGGAGAATGGGCACAAAAATGTATGGGAAGTTGCCCCACCCTATATAGTGATAAGATATACACCTACAGAAAGATCTCCTTAAATAGAACATATTTTATTATTACGACTCGTCTCAATTATTAGTCCATTAGGAGTTATATAATTCTAGATGTGACTATCTAGTTGACATCTTAATTCCCGGATTTATTAATTAATTAACTTTTAATAATTATTATAAGTAAGTAATAATTAATATTATCATTTATTTAAGCCGAAGTCAACGATAGAAACAGATAACAGTGTCCAAGGAAAAGCGGGGTCAAAAAGAGTAACAAACACATCAAGCGGAACGTTCTTACACACACAAAAGCGGGCGACAATTATAGAACCAACGCGGCGCGCGCGCATTCAACTGAGACGAGGTGCGATGAAGGAGATAAATAATTGTAACTATATGATGAGTAGGTAATAATAATTATTTACATGTTACTGAAAATAATTATTAAAAGTTAATTTAAATAATAAATCCGGCAATTAAGATGTCAACTATACAAGTCATTTCTAGAATTAACTCCGAACGGACTAATAATCGAGACAAGTCGTAATAATAAAAAATGTTCTATTTATGGAGGTCTTTCCTAACGTGTATATATCTTATCGCAATACAGTAGTGGGGCAGATCTTTCCATTCTCCTTTCTTTTGAAATTAAGCTTAGTACTGTAATTTTTACTTATTCTTAAAAAAGCTTTTAGAAATAGTAAATTAAAATGGATGAAAACAACGCAACAGGATTTACAAACAGTATATAGCATTTTACACCGCCGTTATTAGGTCCTAGTTGAACCTAAGGTGTTCTGTCGCTGCGGCTATCTGTTTGACCGGATGACCTCTATAGGTCTAGGGATGTCGGAACTGGGGGGAGGGGGAGTTGCCCCTCCTCTTTTCTAATAGGGGGATGGGGCAGAAACTTTCTAAAGAGACGATTTAAATAAATAAATGTGAGCTCCGCTTCGTCAATACAAAAAAGTGAATGTTTATATTATCGAATTTTCTCAAATCTGTTTTGTTTAAAACACCAAACAACTTCTTTAAAATAAAGTTTAACATGCAACAATTAGTGGAAAAGTGTAAACAGATAAAGCTACAACGGTGAGGATAAAATTTAACGCGTGTGAATCCAGTTACGGACGAATTTAAAAAAGCCAATACACTTGCTTACAAAACTTTTTTCTTTTTAAATTTAAAAACCATGTAATTGAGAAACCAAACCTAGGTTCCAACCTGTTAACAGGCCTTCTTCAGTGAATGATTAGGAGCAGGCAATATATGGAGGCTAGGGACCAATGGAATCGCTGAAGAAAAAGGGCATTACGGAAAACGGAGTTTCCCAATGAGTGAGAAGCTGATTGCCACGCCACCCAACGGAATTTACAAAAAGCAGGGATCATGTGGTGATGGCAAGCATGGACCTAGATTTGGTTTCTCAATTACATGTTTTTTAAAAAAAATTGTAATGTTTCGAATCTTCTCTTTTTTTTTTACACGGATTTACTCCTAAAGCTTGGAGTCAATAACATTTTCATATTCATT
>JAFIDM010009631.1:300046730-300058940 GCA_023159025.1 Thereuonema tuberculata
CGTCCACCTAAGTTAGATGTTTCATCTTAGAGCCTTTGTTGGCCTATATGTGAAATTGTCTCCACAGTTCCACTGCCTATACTTACACACTGAGCTATGGAACACAGGCATCCACCTGAAGACTAAAATAATTGCTATTTTAAGAGTTAAAGAATAGTACTGAATGCAGGCGATAAAATAACGTAAAATTACTAAGGTGCTTCATTATTAGAACTATAGATTGGCTTTCAAATAGCTTAAACCAAGTTTTCACATTTAAAACAGATTTATAGGTAAAAAGAGAGAATTTCACTGCCACAGTAGTGTGGTAAAAAAAATTATATTCAGTAGTAAATTAAAAATAACTAATGAAATATTTAAATTATTTGATGGATCTATTATTTTGAGGCAGAAATTAGGAGGTGAATTATGTATAGACTTGACAAGATTTACAATTGACACTAAAATAAATATAAATATCATTAGAATGAAAATGGAAAGAATTTAACTTTTAGGATACTGAATTAGCTAAGAAAGAAATAAAGAGAAAGGAATTTTCAAAATAATTTGGAGAATGACAGAAGAAGATTTTGAATGACACTGAATAATACTAAATAACATTAGCAGTGGGATTTAAACCAATCTGGATTACAAGCATTTTGTTTACTAAGAAAAGGTAACTGGAGAAGCCTCATCTAAAATAGTCAACTAAGAATGATAAAAAAATAATCTACATTGAAACTAACGGTATAGCACTTTTTTAATTAATTTCTTACTTAATATATATCTTTTAAGTCGATATTAATATTAATTAATTTTAATACTTTACAAAACCTAATAATCTTGTTTTGTTAAGAAAAAGTGAAAATTTCTCTTACCACTAAAGCTTTCATTTTTCAGAGAGTTCTTTTTGTGTTTACAAACACAAATTCATTCTATACTTGTTCACATTCAGGCTGATCTTATATATAGTCTGGCCTCTAACGAGAAGAACTAGTTCAGAAAGGGGAATTCCTAAATACGTCAGCTTTTCTTCATTAGTATTCATCTCTAGTTATTATTAAAACACCCCCGAAATATCCCCTAACCTAAATGGGTCATTTCCTCTTTCGTAGCTACTTCATAAAATTACCTGAATTGGATCTAACAGGAAAGTAATGATGAAGAGATAGTAAAAATTTTGTCCTATTTCACCCTCTTCTTCATCCAATTAGAAGTTGTCTTGTCATCGACTTGGATTTGCCAGTAGCCGGTGGGGAGGTCGACGCTAGAGAACTATTTTGAACTGCGGTGAGAATCCAGTGTGTATCTTAATATGCTTATTGCAATGAGCAATTCAAATGATAAATGATGTATTACTAAGAAGGAAAAACGGTGGGTTTCCCTGGATTTGCTGATGGCCATGAATAAGTTCTTTCCTCCTGAGACGACCTTGAAGTAATTGTTTTCACTTATAAAAGGTCCATATTCTTCAATAAACTTTTTCCTTTTCATTTCTGATGTATAATTATTTACAAAATTCCATGAAACACATCATACTTTTGTTTTGTTGTTACTACACTTTTGATCGGCGAATTTTTAAATTATACCATTTCTTCTACTTTAATCAATTGACAAAGGATTTAATATTACACACTGAAATGCATTTTACGAAAATATTTCCAAAATCATTAATTAAGGAAATTTAAAAGAAAATTTACTTTTTAACAAAACATAAGTATCATCATTGATATTCATATTCATTCTTATTGAAACAGAAAATTATTTTTTCTGATTGATAGTCCAATCTTTCTAGATTTTAATTAAACAGTAATTTATATTTCATTAAAGTTTATTAGGTTGTACTACTTCGTAATTCTTAACCTTCTTACTTCTTGCATATCGCTTTTTATCTTTGCAAATTATCGAATTAAATTGAAGTTTTTCTTTTTTCATTAATAAAAAATTAATTTAATAATTTAGTTCTACAAATAAATTCTGTTAAATTCTATCAATTAATGTAAGCATTATATTTAAAGCCTTTTAGATATTCTTTTAAATCCTTTTAATATTCTAAATTTGCATAGAGTGTATATTAAATTCCGTTGAAGTTAAGAATTTTTTTTCTCATTTTATAATGTCAAATTTAATACGATAAGATTAAGAATTTATATGTAATAATAAAAAATTTAAATTATATAAGTTTCTAGAATCCTGATTCTGTTTTTAAATTAAAAAAAAAAAAAGGCGAAATGAAGAAATCGGAGAAATAGACAATTTATCTCTGAAATGGGTATATTAACTTAGTCGTTACATTTAAATATACACGTCTATTAAATATGAAAGTGTGAGGGTGATCATGTTCATTCTAATAATTTACTATCAGTTGCAATTATAATCTTACTCTAATTTTTGACTGAAGTATTAATACAAAAAGAAACAAAGGTTTCGAACAATTCATGAATTGGTCTATCAAAATAAACAAATAGTGTGAATTTGATTATGTACTTGTATGGTCATCTAACTTCTAATGTATATCGATCTTTCGCTCGCACGTGGCGGGAGCATTGCACAGACCAAAGGCCATCACCGTGAACTTTTAGAGGTCGTCCGTGGTGACGAAGGCTGTCTCTCATCGACTTGGATTTACCAGTAGCCGGTGATAGTTAGTTGTGATTATAATTTGCATAGAGTGCATTTTATAATATCAAATTTGATACGATAAGATTAATAATTAAAAAGTAATAATAGTACTTATAAATTATCTAAGGTTCAAAAATCGTGATTCTTAGAAATAGTTTTATTTATTTCCTGTTTAGAAACAATCTGATTGGTCAGTCTTGTTCTTTTGTTGACCAGAAATTGAACCACCTGAGGCGAAATTCTGATGAGAGCTTCTACAATTAATCTTTACAGAATAAAAAAAAAAATGATTAGAAAAGAAAAAAGTTAAAACTAATAAGCATTTAGTGATTTTCTCGCAATATTTGAATATTATAAAAGTTACTTCTATTAAATATGAAAGTGTGAGGATGATCATGTTCATTCTAATAATTTACTTTCAGTTGCAATTATAATCTTACTGTAATTTTCGATTAAAATACAAAAAGAAACATTGTTTCTCGATAGAGCAATTCGTTAATTGGCCTGTCTAAATAAACAAATAGTGCGAATTTGATTGTGTATTTGTATGGTCATGTAATGTATAGTAGCAGTATATTTGTATTATTTACAACAAGTAGAGCATATGTAGAGCTTTGTGTTGTTCATCATGGACTTCATTGATACATACCCGACATTTTTAAAATTATTATTTAACTTAATTTTATGGAAAAAAGGAAAATTCGGGAAAAAAAGATAATTTTAAACTCACTGAAATTCAATAATGTTAATTCAATAAAAGACATAAGAGAACATCTACTTTACGAGATTTAAAATCCAGAGAGTAACAATTGCTAATAAAATTTCTAATTTCTTTTTTTATTAATAATCAGCATGATTTTAATAGTAAATATGAAAAATAAAATATTTCTAAAACAAACTAATTTGAATATTATGCTTGTTTTTGTGAAAGATTAATAAATCAAATTTCCATTTATTTTCAACCTAATTTTCAAGTAATAGTTCATTAAATACATTACAATTTTTTTTTTATTAATTATTGATTACTTAAAGTTTTCTGTTTTATAATTTGAGATTATTTATAAAAGAGATCACAAAAAAAGAATAACTTCTAGTATTAAATAAATTCTTGAATTAACTAAATTCAAAACTATTTTTATTACTGTAGGCTATTTCTTTCTCTTTATTACAATCTAATTGGCCAAAACTTTTTCCTGTTTCTACCAATGGAGTTGTTTGCTTCAAATCGACTTCAAAGAACTATGACCCATTTCATGGAAAAAAAAATCCCTGTCCAATAAAACTGGATTTGTCCTCCTAATTCTCTCAACTTCTCATTTTTCCATTGCTCTTCACTAGTCAGGACACAACGTCCAAAACGATTCATCGTCAAGAAATGCAGTCTTTAAATGTAAGAGAAAATATTTTTAACTTCTTTTCACTAATCCCACAAATAATTCATAGTTCACAGAAATTAAATCACCTTTTTATGAATGATATATCAGCTTCTTTAAGTTTTAGAATTGTTTTATTTACATTGTTTAAAGATTTTTTAGGCAAATTATATATATATATGTGTGTGTGTGTGTGTGTGTGTGTGTGGATTGTAATTT
The DNA here is from genome assembly GCA_023159025.1 of Thereuonema tuberculata. Taxonomy (NCBI): domain Eukaryota; kingdom Metazoa; phylum Arthropoda; class Chilopoda; order Scutigeromorpha; family Scutigeridae; genus Thereuonema; species Thereuonema tuberculata. The sequence continues at coordinate 300,050,924 of JAFIDM010009631.1, forward strand.
AAAGAAATTATTAAATGAACTCAAAGTTATTTGGTTTCATTAATTATTGATATAAAAAGCGAACTAAAAAACTTACAAGGTTCAAGTTTACAGAAATACATAAATAAGAAGTTATTCTTTTCCCTAACTGATTTATAGCTTGTAGTAGTAGTAGATTGGGTTCCAAGATTATATTGAAAGTCTATTATGTTGTTTTAATAAATGTTATCATTGCTGGTTTATAGAAATCTTCCTTTAATTTTTTTTTTTTGGTTTGGAGGATTGAGGGTTAAGATTTATTGCTTTTTACAATTTTATTATTTTTATTTTATTATTTAGTTATGTAACTAAAAGAAAATGTGTATCGTTAGACACAGACCACATTCTTTGAGCTAATGTGTAAAAGATTTTTCTAAACCAATACATGGTTTTGTGTTTGTTTGTTTGTTTTTTCAATCCGTTATTTCGAATATTGCTCAGTACTCCAACTTTCGAGTATTTTTCAAGAACTCGTTCTCAGTTGTAGATATCCGTTAGTAAACGATCGATTAGAAATATTTATGTAACACAAGAGTACTAAACTTTCTAAAAAAAATACTCTAAAAACGAAATAAATTTCATTTTTAAGTGGTTGTAATATTAAGATGTAATGTTTTAAAAAACATCTGTGATCTCAAATTTAAAAAAAAAAGGCCAAAGCAAATCTTTAAACCCCGGAATAAACAGTAATCATCCGAGGAAAAAAAATCCCAGCACATTTTCTTACGTAGTCCTTAACTATTACCGATTGGTGGAGTGCCATTAACTACTTACTAAGTTGACTGTGACTCTAGATGTTGTGAAAGGATTTCACAGAATTTGAAGACATTCTTTATTTCCGGTTCTTGTAGATTATTTAGATAACAATGACATGCTTGGGTACCATCTTACTTGTAGATCATCAAGAACAACAAATTTATAATTATCCTTTTCATTCGTAAGACAACCTAATAAAAAGAAACCGTCATTATGTGCAATCTAACAATAGTCTAGAAGAAATCGGAAACGGTTATTAAGATAAATCAGATGTATTTTTGCTTCATATATTATAAAAACTGGAATAGAGCAAATTTTCAATATTTCATACTGTCATTAATGCCACTAATGTAAGAAGGATTAAAAAAAAAGAAAGCATTCTGAGATCAAATTATTACACTTTAACTTTTTGTAATTATTTCATAAAGAGTTGGGTGTAAATAAAGCTGAAACGTTATTATTATATTAACATAACAGGAAAACTAAAAATAAGTAAGTTCAGTACTATAAATGCCTCAACAGTTTTTAAACGTATTACTAATAATTATTTTTGTAAATTTCTCATTACAGCTTGCAATATTTACGATTGTTTACATGTTCACTACTTGTCTGTGTGACGATGTACCATCACCTGTTGCTCTTCCTTTAATATCGAGAGAAGTTCTACTACGACAGAAAAGACAGGGTGCTCCCGGAGCTCCTGGACAGCCTGGAGGAGGATTTGGTGGAGGTTTTGGAGGAATTGGCGGCGGAGGAGGATTTGGTGGAGGTTTTGGAGAAAATGGTGGCGGAGGAGGGAACGGCGGCGGAGGAGTAAACGGCGGCGGAGGAGGAAACGGCGGCGGAGGAGGCAACGGCGGCGGAGGAAACGGCGGCGGAGGAGGTAACGGCGGTGGAGGAGGAAGCGGCGGAGGAGGAAACGGCGGCGGAGGAGGTAACGGCGGTGGAGGAGGCAACGGCGGCGGAGGAGGTAACGGCGGCGATGGTGGTTCTGGGGGATTAGGTGGTGTCGGAGGAGGAGGAGGAAATGGCGGTGGTTGGGGAGGAGGAGGAAATGGCGGAGGTTGGGGAGGAGGAGGAGGAAATGGCGGCGGAGGAGGAGGAGGAAATGGCGGCGGAGGAGGAGGAGGTGGTAGGTAATACGAAAGGCTGATTGAGACACATTAATTTTAAAAGAGGACAATTTTGATTTAAAGAAATTTTCATTAAGTATCTTATTTTTACAAATGAGAATTTGTTGAAGAAGTAAAAAAAAAGAAGAAAAAAAAACAAACTTTTAGAGAATTTTTTTTTTGTTTTTTTTTTGTTAACAGCAATTTAAGTTAATTGATAATGTGAATGTAAAAATTATAAAAATGAAAACTAGTCTTGTCTTTAAAGGATTTATTCACAGTAATTGTCATATATTATTGTAAAATTATAACTACATTATCATTATTTGTACTGATCGTAATATAAAATAGTTTGTTAAATTGTTTTACTATGAATGTATAAAAAGTAAAAAATTTTACAAAGAAATCAAACAACAACTTTTATATTATGAAATTGACATAAAAAATCTTAATAAAAATAATGAAATGTGTAATTGAAAATAGAAAAAGTAAACGTAATAAAATCATAAATTTAATATTTGTATTGGTTTGCTTTGGTTTGTGATATAGCTTTAAATAATTTTAAAAGCTTATGAACTTTTGCATAATTAGAGAGACGATTTTTTAAATACTACGGCAATATTCTTCAAAGAATATCTGAAGGTTAAGAAAGGTCAATCATTTATGATCTTTTCTAAACATTTCATTTCTTTTTTAACATTTTGTAATATGTAGGGGAAGGTGTTGTACCTTTGACCAGTTTTCACTAAATGAATTTTCTAATTTTTTGTACTCAAGTAAATCCTTACCTGAATGGATACATGTGATCTTCATGCATCTTGCCATCAACTGCATATGTTTTATATATTATATTTTGGCTATAAGTATTTTATTTTTATTTTATAAAAAAACTATACCTTGTGGTCAAAGGTACAATTACGTGTTGTACCTTTGACCGGAGGGTATTGTACCTTTGACCAGGTGGTAGTAGGAACTGACAGATAGATACAAGTTGTTTAATTAACATTTATATTCAGAAATGTGTACATTTGGCAAATATATGCAATTCAAAGTAATAATAAAACATTAAATAAATTCTAATGCATTAACTCCTGCCCGTTTACTCTACATTATATAATGAAAAATCAACTCCAAAAGATAGACATTCTTTTAGTCGAACTGTGCCGCCAGGTGTGGTTTGATTTGGTAGCCTGGCCACAATATCTTGTAGTTCTACGTCGTAGAGCTGGTTATCTTCTTCGATGAATTTCACCATCTTCGGTAGTTTTTTCAAATATTTAACTTTAAAATAATCACATGCTGCTTCCTTTATTTGGGCCACAAAGTATTTCTTGGTTGTTTTTTGTTGTTGTTGTCAGCTTGACAAGGACATAACTTTCTTCAACTAAATCTTCTTTTTAAAAGTTTAATTCCTTCTCCAACTCATGGCATTCATCTGAAAGATCGAAAACACTTTCCCCTGATGAATATTCAACATCAGACTCAAAGTCGTGGACAAACAATCAAATGTTTAATTTCTTTGGATAAGATTTGGTAAAAAAATAAAAATTTGGCAAAAAATATTTAAATTTCCATCTTACATAATGCTAAAATGACTGTAAGTAAAAACATTTACATATTTTTTAGTAATGTTGTATCTTTGACCAGGTCAGAGGAACAACACCCTGCTGTGGTCAAAGGTACAACATCAGTCAAACTTACGTTTCACGCCATGCTACAATTTTTAGGTTAATCTAGTCATCTTAAAAGTCCTAACAATTAATCTATAGGCATATATATATTACTCATTATTGTTAAAATAACAATCAAAAGAAAACAAACAATGTTATTAAAGAAACATGCACTTGCAAAATACTTACTTTTCGGTGATGGAATTGGAAAAATATTTTTCACTCCTTGCAAGTCAAAGATCTAACTACTACTGAAGGTTTAAAGGCGCAAATAGTGGGAATATTGCACATTAAACAGAAAAGCTTTTAAGGTATGCTGATACATTACAGCACAAGCAAGGGTGGTCAAAGGTACAATCGGTTAAAGGTACAACACCTTCCCCTACATCATCTAAGAACTAAGTAATGTTGTTTTAGAATCGAATTCATTAAAATACTGAAATTGTATAAAATCCTTTCCATTTCTTATTTTAAATATTCGCAGCGTGTGGAATAGCAAATAGATTCTGTAGCTTCTAATCTGGTGATCATTGGCAAATATCAAAATGATTTTAAATTCTATTTGAGTTCTAACAGTCCTATTTTCATTCTAAGATAAATAAGTTCTAAATAACGACGTTTTTCTAATAACTTTTTAGCAATGAAAAAATCTTACTGGAAAGTGACGTGTGAATGGATGCATAAGAATACATGATAAATTTACATTTTCCCTTCATTCGATTCAGTTAATTTTATTCTTACAGCCCTGAATGGTTATTCGAATCTCATGACCTACCCAGAGTTTTCCAAACTTACGACAGATTTTAAGAGTTGGTGTAAGGATCCTGAATTTAAAGTGGAGGACCGTCGCGTCGGTTTGGCATTTGTCTTCAATTTTATTTTTCTGGTCGAGCACTGACAAAGCTGGCCTGTTTACTTGAACCTTAACAACCTTGAACACTAACAACCAAAAGACTTAACAAAACATTTAATCACCATTCATTTTCAATAAAAAAAATTACAGATTGGTTAATAATACAAAAAAAAAAGAAGAAAAAAGTGGTTATCATTTTATAGATTTTAAGAAGTTTATGAAGCTGACATCTTATACTAAGCACAATAATATCTCATCATAAAATAACTAATATTATAAAAAGCTAAAATAAATTACAATGGTTTAACAAAAATAAATCAAATAAATGAAATAAATAAATCATAATATTTCGTTTATATACATATATATATATTTGAAATGACCTTTGTAACCACCCACTGTTTTCTATAAACACCTAGACATTACCAGACATTACTGGCCATAGTCAACCGGAAGAAAAGAAGGAGAAGAAGAAGCAGACAGACTCAGCTATGCCCACCCGAGATTCAAACTCAGATTCAGGCGTAGCACTCAAATGAATACGCTACCGCCTAGACCGTTTGGCTATTCCTCAACGGTTAAGTTTAGCTTGTTTTCAAATATTATCAAAACAGACAAATTGGCAGTAATTATTTGTCAATGTGACAAAAGAACATCGAACTGAAAATTATCAGATTAAGCACAATACGATTAAAATTAACTATGGACATTTCGATTTATAATGTTTTTTTTTTTAATTTTTTTTGTCATAATCTTCATTTTCTCTTCAATGCATAATAAAAGATATTACAAATATTAGACTAAACCAACAATATCCTTCAGGATTCCTCCTATTATCATGTGGATGCAAAAAAGAAAACACATAGAAAAGAAATGAGATACAAAACAAAATATATTGGAGGAAGTTTGCATATTTACTTTATATATAAATAAAATTAATAAATGATAACCTCATAAACTTTCATTCAATGATGATACTAAAAATTATAAAGATAAAAGTGATTTTCCATTTTCATAAAGAATTTATTTTTTCCATTTTAGATTTACTATTGTATAATTTGTTACTTCCACAATAGCCTAGTTTAATGTATATTTTGCTAAGTTCGGGAGTTTGCAGAATAAAGTAATTCGATTAGAAGAAGGCTTTAGTTTAACGTTGCCCTGTTACAGCAAAAGTCTTAAATTTTATGGGCCGATGTTAGTTGTCTTAATCTTATGGGGAGTCATCTAGATTTAACAGTCGGGAATTATAACAAAGTTGAAATATAAAATTTAAATGATAATTTTCTGAAAATAATATTAAATTCATTGGAGAATTTATTTTTTAATTTTACTCATGCATTTCATTTCTCTTAAGTTTCGCAAAATTTTCTAAATAATGAATCAGAACTAAAGCTGCTGAAATAGATTTTAAATGATAGACATAATAATTAGAAAGTATGTGGCGGCTACTGAATTTGTGATCACTAATAAACTAATTCAATATGGATGAGTACTTGATTATTGTTACTTATATATGTTGAATCAAATAATGATCTACAAAGCAGAAAAGTCTTGAAAATGTTTTGAAATTCAAAGCTAAATAATTCATATCGCATCTAAGGAGTCCAAATTCCATAAAGATTTTTTTGTTAATTTTTTTCCTTATTTATCACACAAGCCTATTACCGATTTGTAAATCTTCTACGAATATTAATATTCAAAGGTTGTTAGTTTTTTGAGATCCTACTGGGGGGGGGGGATGAGAAAGTGAGATCCACAACATTCTACACCAATTCAACTCTATGTCAACTGGATAAATCTACCTGACGAGTCTTAAGAAGGACTAAAGAACAATCATTCCAGATTACTGTTGACAATTCATGGTGTGTTTGTTAAAATGTGCATTTCTTATGTAAACTAAAACGCTATAATTTTATTGATAAAAGTCTACTTAATCGACACAAATCAATTCTAAAATAGAATAAATAATATAAAACTGCATGACGTTTCAAAACCTCATCCGTATGGTTTTTTTCTCAAATGCTCAATACTAAAAAGATTAAAAATTAAAAACAAGACCCCCTATAACCCCTAAAATGTAATTTACAACCTTAATTAGTTGCAAGTAAGAATAAAAGTGACTTCCGGAAGTTCCGAGATTTGATAAACCCCTGGTGTCAAATTTATGAAAGTAATTTAAAGCGCTTCAGCTTTTTGTGTTATCGGATTTTTTTTTTTTTTTTAATTAATATTACAATACATCCCATATTCTAACACATTACGCGTTGATAGATCTTGATTATAACACTTAGTCTTTCTGATCATGGCAGACTCATAAAATTTCCTCATATATTCGTTTTTATGTCTTGCCATAACCCCCACTCTTATCAGAAAGGCATTAGAATTTATATTCAATAATGACATTGATATACAAACAGGCAAAATAATTGTCAATACACAAGAAATTTTTACACTTGTGGACACGTTAATGCACATACAAGTGTTCACCTTTCACAATGATTTTTATTTACAAACGTTGGGGTTATTTATGGGTCTTCCGTCTTCAGCTATATTAGCTGAATGCGTTATGTTATGGGTCGAATATCAGATTACATCCATAGATAATGTTTTTCATCATGTACTCTTTATGGCCCGTTATGTAGATGATGTCTTTCTTATCCTTAATCAGGAATTTAAAGGTCAAATTCTGGAGACCTTTAACAGTGTTACTCCAGAAATACAATACACAAGGGAGGAGGATAATGATAGTTTTTTACCATTCTTAGATATTGGCATCTCACAAGGAATAAAAAAGTATGAAACCACAGTCTATAGAAAACCCATGGATGCGCAGATAACTATCAATTACCGAAGTGCAGTGCCTGACAACTATAAAATAAACACATTCATGATGATGATGAAAAGAGCGTATGATGTATGTTCGAATTATAATCTATTACAGCAAGAGATATGTAATATAGTCCAAATATTTAGGTACAATGGCTTTCCTTGTGAAGTATTGGATAAATACTTAATAAGGTTCTTCAGAAACAGGCAAAAAAATAAAAATAAAAAAAAACCGGGAAAATATTCTACACAAATAAAAACACAACAAGATAATACCATGGTTAAACATAAGTATGTGTCAATCACATATATTAAAGATATGATGAATAAAGTAAAGCCGGTTTTAGCTAAAGGTAATATAAAAATAGCATGTAAACCCCGTAATAAGATCATGACAATATTAAATCATAAAACTAAAACTAAGGATCACAATGACATCTTGAACACACAGGGTACAGTTTATGGTTTATACTGCGACTCTAACAGTACTCACCATAGTGATTGCCTTTATGTGGGTCAAACGAAACGAAAGTTGGTTGCCCGCATAAAGGAGCATATAAGCGCAATAAAAACTAAAAATAAACTATATCATACGGCTAATCACTGTAATCAAAAAGGACACAGTCTCAACAATAAAGATGTGGTTATCATGGCAAGACATAAAAACGAATATATGAGGAAATTTTATGAGTCTGCCATGATCAGAAAGACTAATGCCCAAGTGCACCAAACTTCAATTAAGTTTGACGGCTGCATTGTGGACGTAGCTAAAATTAGTG
>JAFIDM010009631.1:300059040-300069733 GCA_023159025.1 Thereuonema tuberculata
ATGAGCAAGCCTAAGGAAACTGATTTAAATATAATTATTACAGAAGTTAATTCTTAATTTTATATGTATAATTTATATTTTTCCATTAATTAGAGATAATTAAATGTTCTCATTTTATTTTTTATAGATAAATCTTTTTAATGATTATATGCTAATGTAAAACGTTAACTTTGCTAAATAAATTAAAAGTAAATAACTAAATAAATAAATAAATAAACCAGCAGAGAGAAATTAAAAAGCATAAATAAAATTGCACCATAATAAAGGATTTCCACCCTGAGCTATCACCAACGGGAATCTGGAAAAGCCGTTTCTGTCTTTTTAGATATCGTCAGGTAGATTTACCCTCAGACTGATTTATTTTTATTACTTTTCTTGTTTTTTGGGTTTCCCACGTTAAATCCCTTTCATCTTGGCAGTGGACAAGGGATTTAAATCTGTTTATTTGACAGTTTATTTTTTATTGTTGTGTTTTGTGGTTAGAGAACCACTTTCCATCCTTATCCTTTGCACACCATTCTGAGCTTATCGCTGAGATTAAATCTGACTGAGGATGCCTAATAAGACAGAAACGGCCGTCCCAGATTACCGTCGGTGATAGTTACGGTACAAATCCTTTACTATAGTGCATTTTTATTTATGTTTTTTTAAGTTAACATACGCACGTTAAACTTTAGTTTTATTTAACAAAGACAAAAATTTCAATAGAAAATAAGAAAGTCAAAATAAGCAAACTTTCTTTAAACAAGTTTCGAAATATTCATAAAAAAAAAAAAACAAAAAAAAAACCACTTAAACAGATAACTACTTTCTTATAATAAATTATAATTATACATTTCTATTTTATTGTTTTTCTGTAAATTTTCCTATTAAAAGAATTTGGTCAAGTTCGTGTCCTCCATTTATCTGAGAAAATTTAATAAAACTTTGATACTAAACTAATAGATCTTTCAGGTCGCGGTGCTCGGCTGTCAAGCCACCCACGCTCACCACATTACATTAAATTACATTGATACTAAACTATCTACTAGAATATTAACGTCGTTTTATTGGCACAAAGTATACCTGACTTGTTATAAAGTCTAAAGCAAACGTGCCTAGATTTAAAAAAAAATATTATTGAAATTTCTTTTCAAAAACTTTTCTTTGTATTTCCACAAAAGTTTTGTCTCTTTTATGTTTTTTGTTTTCTTTTGAAAGAAGAGCAAAAGGCGTGCTGGCGTGGCCGTGTGGTTTAGCCGGCGGGCTGCCGTTGTGGTGATGCGCCAGTACCTGGGTTCGAATCCCGGTGGTGGCATGGCTGTTTCTTTCTTCTTCTGTGTTTCGTCCGTTTCCCACCTGGGACTTACTATCTCAGGTTTATCCTGGACGGGATATAATTCTCGTCCCCCCTTTCTTGAATTTCACTAGCCTCGCCCTGACGTTGTCAGGTTGAGCTAGTTACGTGGTCCCTAGTTGGCCAAAATCGATAAAAGGAAGGAAGAAGAGCAAAAGATAGTAAATATTTTGGAGTGATTCAAAGAGAATTCATAACAGTTCGAAAATAAATTACATTTTTACATTTTTAGTTTTCAGATTCCTTTAGTTTTAGGCTTCTATATACAGCATAGCTCATATCAGGAGAAGCCTTATAACCCCGCTCTGTCGCGAGAAATTCATGATTGGTCTATGGACGGCTGAAGTGGTGTCGTCACAACCTACATCACAGTTCGAAGAGCCCGTTGGTAGGGTTTTAGCATTGCGAACTGTTACAGTCAAGCCGGTATTTACCGTGTTTTTCTTTAAGAAAAAGGCCCAAAAATTAATGAAGAAATTATCAGAACGAATATAAGACTTCAAGAAAGCCCACATTAGAGCTTTTTTTCTTTAGTTTTGAAAATTTTAGGAGAAGAAAAAAAGTTGTATTTTTGCATATTTTTGAGGTTTGGATCGCCATAGGCATCCGATGTCGATAGCTTGTGATTGGTTCACTCAAAAGCCACTCTTCAATAGCAAAGTACAGATCTGACAGACTGAAACTCACTTCAGAAGTAGGATTTTAGAAGAATAAATATTATTGTTCGCAAACACTAATAAATTTAACAAAACGTTTTATATTTCATATAATAATAAAATTATTAATTTTTCTACATTTTCTACAATGAGATCGCCCAAATCTGTAGAGAGCTTCTACTTTTATGGTGGAGTTGTAATTTGAAGTTGTAATTTTGGTTAAATTTTCATTTATGTATATTCTTTGGTTGTTATCATTTTTTAAGATATCCTTATTGATTTAATATTTTCTTTGTTTGAAAGCTAAAAGCCAATTTTCCTTTTTCTCTTCTTGAAGTAAATCTTACAGCGATTGGTCTATTTTTGTTAAAATCTATTTTTGTTATTTATGTCCCAAATCTAGGGAGAGCTTCTATATTTTCTGAGGGATTTTGAAGTTGTGAAGTTTCCGAGATTTTAACATTCGCTCTGTATAGAAGCTGTGGGATCACTACTGGGATTGCTTCTCCTACCTTATTTAACAAATATTACTAAAACTTCTTTAAAGAAAAGGGAAAAAAATAAGAAAAACTCCTTAAAATTTCCTTGAGCCTATTTTTGTTTAATATTTATTCTTTTATTCTTCTTCTATATATTCTTCTATTATTCATTGTTGAAAAAAAAAGTATTTCATAAAAAAAGTTAATGATTGTTGTCAAATATTGTCAGTGGATGAAATATTTCCCTACTCCAGATGATGGTATTTCAGTTCACTCATCTTGAACCTTTTGGAAGAGAGTTTGAAACATAAAACTTCATTTTGCATCCATTGCAATATTTTCTGAAATCGACGACATTTTCGTCTTTTCTATTCAGAGATTCAAAGATCCTCATTTATTTTAAATTTATAATAACTTTAAAAATTGTTAAAAGGTTTAACATTTTACTGAATTTCAAACCCTAACTGTAAATGGTATCACGATTTCGTTGTATTGAACTGTCAAAAGTAAACTTTTCTCTTTTTTTTTTTGAAATATAAAGGAAAACGTTTCTTACATATTTGTGCATATCAATTTCAAAAAATTCCCAGTACTTTTAATTCTGTCTCTATATCATTTATTTAGTAATTGTCTCTATCTAATTTTCCTTTAGATGATTGCAGTTGTGTTCTTGGTGATTTTGATCGTGGGTGAAATAACTGGTCTTCCAGCCATATCTGAAGATGGAGAAGCCTTCGCCAGTGGAATAATCAAAAAAAGGAGACAAGAAGGAGGAGGAGGAGGAGGACGTGGTGCTGGAGGAAGTGGAGGAGGAGGGGGCAATAGAGGTGGGGGACGATGGTGGTAGATGTGCTTGATTCCCTTCTGATCGCAGGGCTGGGATTCTCCACATTATCCTCGAAACATCTAGAAGCGATGAACAGAATATAATAGGAAGATAGCAAATCTACTGAATTGAAAGAGATACGCCAGTCTTCATTATATCTGTAGAATTCACGACAATGTTAATTAAATGATAATTAAAATGTGCGAAATCCGTTTTTCAAATATCATATTTATATAGTTCTTTGAGCTGTACTTTGAAATTATTTATGAATAAACAATTTTTTTTGTTTTTGGTTTTTCTTTTTAAGAAAATTTTTGCAAATCTTCTTTACATCTCAAAAAAAAATTACCAATTACAAAATTCCATTAAAAGGATAGCTTAACAGAATCCAAGAAATCAAAATTTCTGAATATTATCACGATAACTTCATAATCTTCGAAAATATTATCACCATTTGGTATGATTATTGTAATTATTATAATTTGCTTTGTATCTTTTTAATTATTGCTTTGTATATATTCGATTATGATTTAAAGGAGAAAGAGGATGTTTATTTTCTCTTTCTCGTTTCTGTATTTTATTTATATTTTTATCCTGAAGAAGGCCCGTCATTGGGTTGAAATATAGAATTGATTTTTATGAAGATATTAAGGAGAAGTGGATTATTTCAGTACTTTTATATTTCTGAATATTAGTTTGTTTGTAAAACACAGATGTTTTCTTTTTAATTGAAATTCTTTAAATTTTATAAATTACTAGAGATTTTTAAGAGATCCTGAAGTTAAAGGCGAGGACTATATAACTCGATTAATTAATAAAAACATAAAATATAATAACAATTAACATAAACTACAATCAACAAATAAAAAAATAAAAAAAAATAACCACAAATTTTAATTTAATTCAATAAGGAGGTTAAAGAAAATAATCTAATCTACAATCTAATTATAAACTAGCCCTTGATTTTTATTTGCTTAAACGTCATCTTTAACAGTTTCTGTTATTTAAATTTTCCAAATTCATTCTTTGTTCCATTTTACAAGTTATGTTCTTTTAAAAACTTAATTGACAATAAGGACTTTAATTTCTTTACACACTCTAAATTCGAAGAAAGAACAACAATATAAAAAACCCTGTCATTGGGAAATTTCACTAACAAAAAGAAATATATGAGGAACTCCTCCTAACAAAAAAATAGAATACATAACTCACTGTGAGTTATCTAATGGAAAAGAAAAAATATTAAAAATGTAATAACACTTAACTAAGCCTAACTAAGTAGTTTTTAGACTTATAGATTGAGTCTGAAATTCATTTAGATAAATATAATAATATATTTATGTTTCTTTAAAATATATATTCCACAAAAATTTAGCATAGGCTTATTATTTAAATCGAAAACTCACTTTGGATATATAGCGAGTGGCCGTAATTAAACTGACATTATTCAAAGCCATCCGTAGCTCGATCGAACAACAGGAATGGCACCAAATTTAAGGGGATACTAATGAAAACATGGGGAGAAGGATTCAGCGAAAAAAAAAATAAGTTCCAAAAGTCGCCGATAGGGGGAAATGTGGCGCTGTTGTAGCCTGTGTAGCGGAGAATTTCCATACAACGCAGGTAAAAGCCGGACAGAAATTTCGCAATATGTTGAATAGTCTCGTCATTCCGCAACTTCAGCAAAGATAATGTCTGGACGAGATAATTTTTATGCAAGATGGAGCACCACCACGCATTGCTCGATCGGTACAGCACCTTCTACGGCATCATTTCACAGATGAAAAAGTCATCAGTCGCTTCTTTCCGGTTGCATGGCTGCCTCGCTCCCCGGATCCATCTCCACGCGACTTTTGGCTGTGGGGTTACTTGAAGTTCAAGGTGTATCTTGGTGGGATCCTGAATTTGACTACCTTAAAGACCACCGTATCACGGGCTGTGATGAACATTCCTTCAGACATGTTACGTTCGACTGTAGAAAATGTTATGCACAGGATGCAATTCGTGGTCTACAAGAACGGTAGTCACATTAAAGCTGGGCCACTTCCCCAGGAAGAAATGAATGTGCTGCATAAAAGGTGATGTTTCAGTTCAGTTTCGTCTTTGTTATTCATTTGTCTGTCCATTGCAACTCTTTTTTTTTACATTTTACATTGCCACATTTCCTTCTATCGGCGACTTTTGAAGCTACTTACTTTTTCGCGGAATCCGCTTCTTCCTTTTTCTTCATTAGTCATCTTGCAAATTTGGTGCCATTCCGGTTGTTCGATCGAGTTACAGATGGCTTTGAGTAGCGTCAGTTTAATTATCGTCACCTTGTACAAAAGATCACAAATGGAATCATTAAAAGAAAACATAGTTTAGTGAGTATAAATTTAAACTGTCCTAAATTCGAGTTACTTAACTCCGGCATTTAGAACTTCTTACAACTTTCGACAAATGCTTCCTTGTCCATCTTGGTGAAAAAATATAACTTGCTGATGCTTATACTTCAAATGACAAAACTAGTCCCAAAAGCACTGAAAGTCCAACAGGATTGCTTCAGCCAGGTGCTTCATAAAATACAAGAAACCAAGTATTAATAAAGGTCAATATCAACTTAATATCTTACAAAATATATTAATACTCCTTTAAATATTTAATTTTGATTGTTAAGTTTAAAAGCTTAAACTACAGAGTTCCATCTTTTAATCTAATATTTGAGGATAAATGGAATAGAATTAAGTTATTAACATTCCGATTAATAACCTTAACAGAATAAACTCTACTTTAATCAACCATTTCGAAATAACTCAATTTAGTTAGTTTTAATAAAATTTAAATGCAAAAAGCAAAAACCATAAATTCACTATTTTTTTTTTTTTTTGTATTTCTTTCCTTTATTACATAAATTCCTTACTTTTCCATTACATTAATATGTTTACTGTAGTTAATTAAGGAAACGAACGTTAAAAAAGCTGAATAGTCACCTAAGGGCAAGATTCAAAATATGAAAAACTAATAACTTGAAATACTAAGAATAATGCACTGTTTAAAAGCTCCAAATAATCTATGAAGCAATTTAACTCGATACAATCCTAAGCTGCATCTTTAAACTTTAAAAGAATTCCAATGCTAGTTGATTAAAAATTAATACCAGTGTCACAAACTCAGCCTGAACTTCATAAACCTCAGCTTCTAAAACACACAAATCATACGTCCGGCGTTCAGACATGATCTTTTTTTCTATCTGAATCTTATGATGAGAATTCTCTCTCTCTCTCTCTGGTCTTTCTTCCTTAAACTTGCTTACAAAAAAAGAACAAATATCACATTGCTTGTCCCAAGATAGACTAACGCAACACAACAAGGAAATAGATACGAACAACATAGAATCAGACTGATATCACGAATAACAATCACTAACACTAAATTGCTAACAATTTAAGAAAATTGTAAGAAAAATCCTTAAACGAGAACAGAATAAAAATAGGAAACGGAAAAATAAAACAAGAAACCAACATCAAGATTTCAACTGTCGGTTTGGATATCTCTGAGTTTTACGTTAACCATTAGTTAACATTATATGCTGTGGTTGAGCATGCGATGTTGCGATATCAGTATGTTGCCGATACCGGGAGAAACCATATCAAACATGATTTTGTGTAACAACGAATCATGTGCATCCGCTACAGTACTGGACCATTTATCGCCATTTATCGCCCTAACGGCAGGCTTCGGAAGTATTTTTTTTTTTTTTTGGCGCCAAACAAAATTTCATTCTCACGGATGTCCTCATGTGAAATATGAAGTCGTTTTCCTGATTGGTTCTCCTGTTACAGCCTTTCAGAATGTGTACTTTAATTATCAACATCTTGTATTATGTTAAAATTTAATAAAAAAAAATTAAATCTAAAATTCCTTTTAAAATAACTTTTTTTTTTTGTTAATATTGATGGGTGAGACCAATTGTTTACAAAGTGACATCCTAGAACAGCTTTATCTTTAGCAACTAGGAGTAGTTTCCAGTAAACAGCAAGGTCTCGGTATAATAGGAACAATCGTCCATCCACATTGACTCCCACGATTGTACCTTTGTTTGCACTTTAATGATTAATGTGTAATTTCTAAACTAATGATTAATGTAAAAAACTCAAAGAGATATCCAATCTGACAGTTGAAATCCTTTTGTTATTTGATTTTTTTTTTTTTTTTTTTGAAATATGAAGACGTTCCGCTGATTGGTTCTCCAGTTACAACCTTTCGAAATGTGAACATCAATTATTAACACCTTGGGTATATCTTTTAAGTAGATATTAATATTAATCATGTTTCATATTAGCGAGAAGAACTAGTTCAGAACAGGGAATTCCTAAATATGTCATCTTTTCTTCATTAATAGTCATTTCCTTTCGTTATTATCATAAAATTTTTTAAACATTATAAAGGTCACTTTTTTTTCTTAATCACTTTATAAAATTAACGAAACTGTATCTATCATTAACTTAGAATCTTAAAAGGGTATCTTGATAAAAAAATTGTTCTATTTCACCCTCTTCTTCAACCATTTGATCTTAGCTTTGCTACTTAAGGAACGAGTAGAGAGATGGATTCAAAGATATAGCTATGTTCTGATATTCCTTAATATTCATCGTTTCTTATCATCCAAAATAAAAAGAAGAATTTCTTAGGTTATGTGAATGTTTCTCCATTCCTTAAATAAATGGCCTGAAAAATCAGGTACTTCAATCAAAAAAACAGTGAGATAGGAAAAAAAAATTGTACTGATATTAAAAAAGTAACAATTTTTTTCTCAATTGCAGTTTCTTTTTTAATTCAGTTTTGCTAATTACATATACTTTACAGTAAATTTCCTTACATTTGATTAGTGTTTTTTATTGTTGATTAAAAAAAAAGATTTCTTTTTTAATTTAATCAATGATTTTTGGTGCTTTGTAGAAGATATTGAAACCTTTATTCCAAGATAGCGGTTTCCAACTTTTATTACCGCAAGGAACCTTCGAAGAGCTACTCTTATGTAAGGAATCCTATTTAAGTTAAAAAAATTAATTTTACATTTCATCTTGTAATTTAGGTAGACAGAGAAGTGTATCCCACTGGGCCCCACTATGGCTTGAGATGAGGATCCCAACGTTTCATTGATCTCAGGACTGAGATGAGGTCTGATGGTCAGATCAACACTCGCCCGCCTGTACCCCGAAAGAAACCCGGTACCCATTCTATAGAAGGCTGGACCTAGAACCCGTCTAGAGGAGAATTTAGCGTGGAAAATTTCCACGAGATTCGAGGTCGGGGATTGAACTCGTCAAGCCCCCTTACCACTTGGCTACTAGGCCCATCTTATAATTTAATTCTTTGTATATTATTACAAACGTTTAAGAAAATAATTTATTTATTTATTTAGCATTTATTTGTTATCACAATCTTCACTTCATTACTTACTGTAAAATAGTTGTATATAATTTACATTATTTTTAATTTGGTATTTTGTGTAATACTCCTCAATATGTAGAGTATTCGAATAATTCTTCTTATTTATTCAAAGAATTTTAATTGTATCCTTGATTATTTTATGAGGAATCCTATTTGGAAATGTAATGTACCTTTCTTGCTTTACTGAAAATACTTGCTTTACAGTGCCTTAAACTAAGTAACTCAAATGATAAATTATGTATTACAAAGAAGGAAAGACGATGGGTTTCCCTGGAATTAAGCTTACTGATGAGGTGATGACCATGAATAAGTTCTTTCCTCCTGAGACGACCTTGAAGTAAAAGTTTTCACTTATTTTGTTGTTGTTGCTGTTGCACTTGTTATCGCTGAATTTTTGAAT
This sequence comes from Thereuonema tuberculata, assembly GCA_023159025.1. Classification (NCBI taxonomy): domain Eukaryota; kingdom Metazoa; phylum Arthropoda; class Chilopoda; order Scutigeromorpha; family Scutigeridae; genus Thereuonema; species Thereuonema tuberculata. The sequence continues at coordinate 300,068,171 of JAFIDM010009631.1, forward strand.
TCTATCATTTTTTCGTAATCTAATAAACTAGCAAAGAGTTCTACATTTTAATTTTGTAAACTTTATACGTATTTCATATAGCTTTTTATCTTTAAAAATTATCGAATTAAATTTAGGATTTTCTTTTTTCATTTCCAAACAAATTAATTTAATAATTTAGCTCAACAAATAAATTCTGTTAAATTCTATCCATTAATGTAAGCATTATATTTAAAGCTTTATGTTTTAAACCTTTTAGATTCCAGGATGGATAGCAGAACAGATTCGCATTATTGTAAACTTATAATTATACGCTGAAGAACTTAAAATATTAATTTTAAAAGTTGCATACCGTATATATTGAGTAGTTTTGAAAATACTATTTCTTATTAAGTATTTGACAATATATTTTAATGATAAGCTTTAAAAGTAATAGAAATATTCGAGAAATGTGAATCTATTTTAAAATTTTTATAAAATACAAAACAAAAAAACAACAACAAAGTGGCGATTTCGGTGAAATAGATAATTTTTCTCAGAAATGGGTTTTATTTATTTCCTGTTTAGAAACAATCTGATTGGTCAGTCTTGTTCTTTTGTTGACCAGAAATTGAACCACCTGAGGCGAAATTCTGATGAGGGCTTCTACAATTAATCTTTACAGAATAAAAAAACAATAAAAAACAATAAATTTAGAAAACAATAAAAAAGTTAAAACTAATAAGCATTTGCTAACTTTCTCATTACATTTGAATATTATAAAACTTACGACTATTAAATATGAAAGTAATCATGTTCATTCTAATAATTTACTTTCAGTTGCAACTATAATCTTACAGTAATTTTTGACTAAAGTACAAAAAGAAACATTGTTTCTCGATAGAAAAATTGGTTTGTTAATTGGTCTGTCTAAATAAACAAAATGAAAATTTGATTGTGTATTTGTTTGATAATGCAATGTATATTAGCAATATATTTGTATTTTTTACAACAAGTACAGCATATGTAGAATTTTGTGTTGCTCGTCATGGACTTCATTGATGCATACCATGGCATTTTTTAAATTATTATTTAACTTTTTTTAATTAATTAATTTTATGGAAAAAAGGAAAATTCTGTAAAGAAAGTGGATTAATCTTGAACTTACTCATGAGCAATAGTAACTTAAATTTCAATGATAAATTTAGTAACGGTAAACATAGAAATACATAAAAGATATAAGAGACATGCGACGTAAATACTTGACGAGATCTAAAACTCAGGGAGTATCAATCTATAGATATAAAAATGAATGTATCTTTCTTTCTTTTTTTCATTGTTTCTTTGTCCTTTATACACTCCTAGGCCCTTTGACCTATCTGGACTAAACTTTGCAGCATTACTCTTTAGGACACTGCGGAAAAGATAGGCTACCTTAGAACCCGGACCCACCCCCCAAAAGGGTAAAAGCCCTGAAAAACCCAATATCCACCTGGTGGTGAAAATAAGAACTACACAAATATTGTTTAAAGTGAAAAATTCGCTCTCCTATGGGGGACAGGGACACCACACTTGGGTGGGAGGAAGCCAACACAAAGGCTGAAG
>JAFIDM010009631.1:300077539-300087875 GCA_023159025.1 Thereuonema tuberculata
AATATTAGTGGCAATCATTTAATTAATTTCAATGTTATTTTAAGAACTTCAAATGTATAGACCAAGTGCAAGAAGAAAGAATCCTTATATATTATTTCTCAAAGATGTTTTTGTGTCGGTACCGGCATATTTCCCTTTATACTTCATTAACATCAGTGATTGAGACATCATTTTGAAGATTACGTTCCCCGCAAATGACGAAAAATAACAAATTGTTTAAAATTAATGTTTTCGTTAAAACACTTTATTTTAAAAATCTTTCTTATAAAAATGTAGACACGCTTTAACAGAAGCGACTTATTTTTCGAAAGCGATACAATATTTCCAATAATGCTATAGCGTCGTAAACTTCAAATATATCCTTTTTTGAATAAAAATGCACTTTAAAATGATATTTCATCGTTTATTTAATAAGAACAGATAAAAAAAACAAACAAAGATTTATATTTTAATAAAAATAAACGATTTATTACAATAAAAAACATAAAAATTTGGCAACTTCTCATATATTATTTATCAAAGGTGTTTTTTTTTATCTTCCTTAATACTTCATCAAAATCAATGATTGATATATCATTTTGAAGATTACGTTCACCGATAATGACGAAAAATAAACAAATTGTTTAAAACTAGTTGCGACCCGTTAAATATTCACGGAAGTAAAACAAATTCCACATTTTTGAAAAACACAAAATTGAAAAATATGTTCTAAGCTAATTTTTTTAGAAGCCATGACTTCCACAACAGTTAATATGTAATTTGAATCTAGGCTTATTTGTTAAAATAATATTATAATATTGTTAAAATAAAAAAAAATAAAAAATTGATTTATCGTAGTTTCGTAGTAGCCAGCGCTGCGGTTTCTCATTATGAAACATAATGGGAACCTGCTGCCCTAAAAGAATAGGGTCGTAGAAATTGAGGCAATATTCACGGAAGTAAAACAAATGCCACATTTTTGAAATAACCTGAAATTTTTGAAAAACACAAGATTGAAAAAGATGTTCTAAGGTCATTTTTTAAAAGCCATGACTTCCGCAACAGCCCACATATAATTTGAATGACTAAGCCAAATTTTTTTAAAATAAAAGAAAAGAAAAAAATGATTTACCAGTTTCAACAATAACAATAACAATAACGAATGTCCAACAGCCAATACCAATAATCCTGTCTGGACAACAATGAGAGCATGTGCAACGTCATTGTCTCCTACTTGTTGATTATTGAGCGAATGACTCCACAGCCGAAATTATGTAAAAACCGAGGTTTTACAAACTATCTGATAAATTTTGACGCATGAACTTCCTGCATTTCAGTGTAAACTTCATTTATGTGCGAAAGAAAATCTCAATACGCTGATAATAATTGTGTAATCGCGATCCGTCGCGGTGAAGTGGGAAGAATATTCAAGACGCCATGTTTAAACATGGGCGTGACGTCATGTCTGACGTGTTCCAATGCTGCCCTGTGATTGGTTATTTCAAATTACAAATTTACAAAACTACAAATATACAAAGGGTGTGTCTATAAAATGTTACCACGGTATCGGTTACAAGCGCTCCGGTTACGGTTGTCACGTGACAGGTTGCTCTGACAAAGGAGCCTGGTTATTCCCCATCCCTTCATTTTATAGACGGCGGGGGTTACAGCTGTGTTCAAAGATGGCTGCCAAGATTGCCGATTTGTTGTTAGAAGTTGAATCAGAACTTTATTCATTGTTAGAAAGAAAATCAAGCACTGATTCCTCATCCTCGTCAGATGAAAAGATTATTACGTTATCAATGTATAGTAATGTAGGTAGAAAGAAAGCAAGAATTGAGAATTACGCAAGAGAAACTATAACCTTCGTAGTAGCCGACAACATTCCCAGCAGACGACACAATGGACGCATTTTACATTACATTTCTATTTTACAATACAGAGTTGCTTTTTACTCAATGATTAAATTTAAAAAAATGTATTTTATTTTACTTCTTTGTTTCATATACAACGCCGATGGTTCCGTTCCATGAAGCCGTGGCACCACCTACCGGAATATCTCCGTTTTCGTGCCACCGCGACTGCAGTCCGGTACCGCCGGCTCTCCTGCCGACCAAGGCGCACCGTCCGTGGCAGAGAGCCGGCCACCGCCGCCGGCAAACTTCGGTGCCCGACAAAGATGCCCTAAATAAAAGGGTCCGGTGTCGGTCGGGACCACCCACCATACATGAGGCGAACTAAAAAAAAAATTACGGCCAATAATTTTCTTTATTCTTTTTTTTTTTTTACTTGTCTGTGTTGCATAAAAGTATAGTTACTATTTTTAGTTACTTGTCATTAATGAAGCAATCACACTGCCATTGAAATTGAGATGTCGGAATATATTCACTATTCTTTTAAGAAACAAAACGAAGTTAAAAAGAATAAAATTTAATAGAAGTGAAATAGCAATCCTAAAAAGAAAAAAGAATTAAATTTAATAGAAGCGAAATTGCAAGTCTAAAATAATAAATAAATAAAATAAATAAATAAATAAAAAAATTAAATTTAATAGAAGCGAAATTGGAAGTCTAAAATAAATTTAAAAAAAAAAATTAACAGAAGCGAAATTGCAAGTCTAAAATAAATAATGAATAAATAAAGAAGGATACTAATCCTTCCCCCAACACAATTCTCAAATAACGCATGATGAAAATTTCTCTAGATAGAACTACTCCAGGAGGTACCTTAAACAGGGAATCCTCCGTCGCAAAGGGCGGCGCAATCGGGCCATAAGGGGTATAGATTGATTCTGGAGAGCCCGAAACAATCTATATTACTAAAATCTTTTATTTCTCTGTCTGTCTGTCTGTGTGTCTGTCCGGCGCAGTTTTCTGTGAGAATGAAAAATAAAAAGATTTTTTTCAATGAAACATCCGCGACAGGAATCGAACCTGCAACCTTCTGATCCGAAGTCAGACATCTTACCCATTAGGCCATGGGAACTTCAACTCTCTACATATTGGTTTTTTGACTTATCTGTCAAAACTGAACTGACTTTGACTGAAAAGTAACAATCTACATTACTAAAATCTTTTATTTCTCTGTCTGTCTGTCTGTCTGTCTGTGTGTGTCTGTCTGGCGCAGTCTTCTGTGAGAATGAAAAATAGAAAGAATTTTTTCAATGAATCATCCGCGACAGGAATCGAACCTGCAACCTTCTGATCCGAAGTCAGACATCTTACCCCTTAGGCCATGGGAACTTCAACTGTCTCCATGTTGCTTTTTTGACTTATCTGTCAAAACTGAACTGACTTTGACTGAAAAGTAACAATTGTAATTAAAAAAAAAGTCAAAAAAGAAAGACGCAGTACGTCATTAGGTAGAATACTGAGAAATCAGTATTTGTAACTTAAAAACCACTGAGAAGTATCAATTGGAATTGGATAAACGAGATGAACGAGAGTGTCGATAACATCAATCGAATGATAAGTCTAAGAATACAAGGAGAGACTACAGAGCATACAATACATGTGCGAATAAAATTGACACTTCTGATAATCCACCACACGAACATCTCTATATGCCCGAGTGTCTGAACGCATTGAATCTCAGCGGAATTCCTCAACATCGTTTGTCATTGAAGATTGGATCTCCAATAATATTGTTGCGAAACATCAATCCCAAGTTTGCATACTGCAATGGAACTCAACTTAAATGCTGTTCATTCGATAATGATCTCATAGAAACCGAAATTATAACAGAACTCACAAAGGAGATTTTGTTTTCATCCATAGGATGTCTATGGAACCATGCGGTAATCTACTTCCATTCACTTTCACAAGAAAACAATTTCCGATCAGACCTTCTTATGCGATATTTATCAATAAAGCTCAAGGACAAACTCTAAATAAAGTTGCCATATAATTGGAAAACGTTGTCTTAACTCACATACAACTTTAGGTCTTTGAGTCACAATTCAACAGAATTTGGTTATCTTCACTCTAAAGAATACTCACAATCAATTTGTTGCGAAGAATTTCGTATACAAGCTATGATCTTCATTTATCATCCATATCAACTAACGCCCATCTGAAATCTCTTCTTCAAATATCTATATCGAACAATCTGATGGCCTAGCTAATAGATATAGATAATTTTCACTATTTGTAACTCAAAAGCCACTGAAAAGTATCAATTGGAATTGGATAAAAAAGAACAGAAAAAATAATAATCACTATTTCTATTAGGTAGAATACTGAAAAATCGCTATTCGTTACTCAAAAACAATCACTATTTCTAACTCAAAAACCACTGTAAAGTATCAATGGAAATAAAAAAAAAAGACTCAAGAAAGAAAGAAGCACTATTTCTATTAAGTAGAATGCTGAAAGCTCACTATTTGTAGCTCAAAAGCGACTGAAAATTGTATCTATATTACGAAAATCTTTTATTTCTCTTTCGGTCTGGTGCAATTATTGTAATTTACAAAAATAGAAATAATTTCTACAAGTTATCTACTGGAATCCAACATACAACCTTCTGCTCCGAAGTTAGACGTCTTAAGCATTAGACCACAAGGATTACATTCTAATCTCTATAAAAAATAAAAATATATCACAGATATATGATTCACACGCTGATTCTAAAAGCAGTCGTTAATTGAGAGAATATATACATCAAAAATTAAAATAAAAAAAAAACTTTAAAAAAAATTTTACTTGATGTAATTTGTGTGTGTGTGTTTTTTTAATAAATAACAAATTGTTTTCAGTTACATACGCGAGGCTTCCGGAGCGAAGCGACGGGTAGCCGACTAGTTACATACAAAATCCTTTCCAAAGCTTTACAAAACAGATTGGAGGCCCAACTGGATCCACAATTAGGTGACTACCAGGGAGGATTCAGGAAGGGAAGATCATGTGCAGAACAGATATTAAATTTGAAACTCATAATAAGGTACAGGAGACTGAGATCCAAGGACATTCATGTGACATTCGTGGACTTCAAAAAGGCATACGATTCTATAGACAGAGACACACTTTTCAATATATTGGAGGAATTCGGAGCTGATGACAAATCAATTGCGATCACCAAAAAAACTCTAACAAACACGAAGTCAAAAGTAAAATTTTTGGGAGAGATTTCAGAACCATTTGAGGTGAAAATAGGAGTAAGACAGGGAGATGGGCTTTCCCCATTGCTCTTCAGCTGTGTGCTGGAGAAAGTAATGAGAGAGTGGAGGAAAAGAATGGAAGAGGAAGGAATCAAGAAAATAAAAATAGGAAGAAAGAAAGATAACTTGGAAATGGACTGCCTGGCTTTTGCAGACGATCTTGCAATACTAGCGGAAAACATTGAAGATGCAAGAAGACAAATAAATATACTGAAAGAGACAGCAGAAAAGGCTGGACTACAAATATGAAAAGATGGAATACATGACCAATAGAAAAGATGCACCAAGACAGATCACAACAAAGTATGGGAAAATCAAGAGGGTTAATAAGTTCAAATACCTGGGAGAAATAATTCAACCAAACGCCCTTGACAAAGAAGCGGTCCTAGCAAGAGCAAGAAAAATGGAACTGTCATTCCAGTTGAAAAAAAATATATACAACAAGAAGTCCATATCTATAAACGCTAAAATTAGGCACTACAATACAGTCATTAAGCCAGAAGGCCTCTACGCCTCAGAATGCCTTGCACTAAACACAGCCAGACAATTAGACGAGGTAGAAAAAAAGGAAAGAAAGATCTTACGGAAAATCCTGGGACCAAAATATGAAGATGGAAAATGGAAACTGAGAAACAACAAGGAAATCTACGCAAAAACAGAAAAAATAACTGACACAATGAGGAAAAGAAGAGTGACTTTCTACGGATACATTAAAAGAATGAGTGAAGGTAGACTGACGAAGAGATTATTCACCTTCTTCGAAAGAAACCCCAAGACTCAGATGACATGGATCAAGGAGGTCAGAAAAGACATGGAAGAAATGAAAATAGATGGAGAAGAGGTGGAGAGAAGAGAAGAATTCAGAAAAAAGATCAGGGGATTCAAGGGTTTTCAAGAAAAGGCAAAGAAGAAGACGGGAGCAAAATGGACGGAAGAAAGAAGGAAACAACATGGAGAAAGAATGAAAGAATACTGGAAGAGAAGAAAGAAGGTAGAAAAATAATCATGAGTTATTTCACGTGGTCCATAGTCGGCCAAATTCGAAGAAAGAAGAAGAAGAAAGAAATTAAATTTAATAGAAGCAAAATGGGAAGTCTAAATTAAATTTTAAAAAATTTAATAGAAGTGAAATTGCAAGTCTAAAATAAATAAAAAAAAAATTAAATTTAATAGAAACGAAATTGCAAGTCTAAAAAAGAAAATTGTGGAATTGATTTTGGTACATCGCATCGTCTGCTGCGGGTGAATCAGGTGAATCGTCTGCTACGATTCAAGTGTCGGCTGCTACGAATGGAATACCCCACCTCCTCAACCGGTTGCAAAAACGTCACCTCGGTTACTGCAACCTGAAATCTGATTGGTGTTAATAGAAGCGGTCGCTGGTTGGCTGGAGTAACCGGTTTATTTTATAGACGGCGTGGTTGCTTGGAAGGTTGTGACCATAACCGTGGTAACATTTTATAGACGCACCCAAAAATTGTACAACTTTTGCCTATTAAATGGATGATTACTGTTTTCGTTAAAAAAATTTATTTTAAAAACCTTTTTATAAAAATGTAGAAGACGCCATCTATTGACAATCTGTTCATTTATTTATGTCCACATTAACATTCGGTGACTGATCAAGATACCACGCGAATTATTTGCACGGGTCAACCTTTTTTAAAAAATGGAGAAGTCGCCATCTATTGACAATGTGTTTAACTAACATGCATTACAGCTGTTGGATTTGTTTATTATTTTTCAAAGGTGGTTTTTTGTTGCGAATTATTCGCAGGAGTCAACTAGTTAAAATATAAAAATAATTAATTGTTTGACAAAATACGGATATAAAAGTAAACCTGTGAGTAACTTATTTACCATTAATATGTATTTTAGGAGATCAGTTCTTCAAATGAATCTAATGTTATTTAGTGATTCCTTTCCTCAAATAAAATAATAACAAATAATGAATATCAATGAATTTAAGAACACTTGGATAATTACCTTTTGCTAAAGATATGTCTATCTATCGTTTCTATCAGTAGCAAAGTTAGTATCAATTGGCTTGAGAAGAAGGTGAAATATAATTAAATTTTTACTAAAATACCCCCTCTTCATCAGTTTGATCTTTAATTTCCTGTTAGATCAAGTTCAGCTAATTTTATGAAGTAGGTAAGAAAGAGGAAATGACCTTTATATTTAGGAGATGTTTTTCTAAGAAAGAAAGATAAATACTACTTAAGAAAAAAGGATGTAGTTAGGAATTCCCCTTTCTGAACTAGTTTTTCTCGTTAGAGGCCAGGCTATACACTACCCTACAGTAATGGACCGGACAGTGCGCGTTACTGGAAACATGTTTAAGTGTTCCTGATTTAAGAGTGGGATGGGCCCCCACGTGCTGAAATTACATAGCCACCCTGCGGAGCATGTTTTCCACAAGGTTTTGTTACAGAGCTATGGGTATTTTTGTCCATTTCTGCTTCAAGAACATGGCCAGTGCAGCTGTAGATGTCGGACATGATTCCCTGGCCCTCAATTGATGCTCTAACTCATCCCATAAATGTTCGATGGGGTTTAGGTCGGGACTGTGAGCAGGCCATGGAAGCCGCTTTGCAGTCATCTCTGTATACCACTGCTGGACAGAGGCTTAAACATGCCGTGGAGCATTGTCGTTCTGAAAATAACAATCGTCATTTCCAAGCATTTGCCAGAGAGTAGGAACAACCCGATTGTCCAAAATGTCCTTGTAGCCTAAGGAGTTCAAGATTCCCTCCACAACGTGCAATGGTCCCAGGTCATATCATGAGAATATCATGACCATATCACTCCCACAACATGATTCTCCCACCGCCGAACTTAACAGTTGGAACGATGCACTCGGATAAAAGACGTTCGCCTGGCATTCGCCACACCCAAACACATCCATCCGACTGGAAGAGAGTGTAATATGATAAGGCACGATACACTCCATAAAATTGTTTTCCACTGCTCTACAATTCAGTTGCGATGTTGGAAACACCACTTGAGTCTGGCGGCTCTGTTGAATGATGAGATGTGTGGTTTGTGTGTGGCAACACATCCGTGGATTTTAAGGGCATTCAATTCCTTCCGCAATGTATTGTGATGAACTGTAATCCCTGATGCCTTTTGAAACTCACTGTTTATGATTCGGAGGGTTTTTTTTGCGGTTCTTACTAACCTCGCGCTTCAGGACGCGTCGATCGCGTTCGGTCAGTTTCCAGGGACGACCAATGTTTGCAGTTCGTGCCCCAACGCCCGTATTCTTCCACTTCTTGATGACATCACCAACAGTTGAACGTGGCTGTGATAATTTCGCCGAAATTGCATGATTAGACATGGCAGCAATGTGAAACTAACTATAACGTCTCTTTCAAAGTCGCTAAGTTCGCTGCATTTCGCCATATTCTTCGCACTATTCGACACTCCTATAGACGTTTCCGTAGCAACTATCTGAATGGACTTTGCCTTATCACGTGCGCACATGCACTTTGACGATCTCGTCTGATTTTATGTAAATATATTGGTCCATTACTGTAGGGTAGTGTATAAGACCAGCCTGAATCTGAACAAGCAGAGAATGAATTTGTCTTTGTAAATACAAAAAGAACTCTCTGGAAAATGAAAGCTTTAATGGTAAGAGAAAATTTCACTTTTTCTTAACAAAACAAGATTATCAGGTTTTCTTAGGTATTAAATTTCTTAGGCTGATTTAGTATTACTATCAACTTAAAAGATATACATTAAGTAATATACCGTTAGTTTAACTGATTATTTGTTTTATCATTCTTAGTTGACTATTTTGGATGAGGCTTCTCCAGTTGCCTTTTTTTAGTAAACAAAATGCTTGTAATCCAGATTGGTATAAATCCCCCTGTATTTATTTTATTTTATTTATTTATCCCCCTGTATTTATTTATTTAGTATTACAGTAAAACCCCGATTATCCGAGCCCCGATTATCCGAGTTCCACTTTAACCGCTTTCTATCATTCTTCAAATTATTGTAAAAATTCCTTTCTGTTTATCTCTTTCTTAACTAATTCAGTATCCTAAAAGTTAAATTCATTCCATTTTTATTCTAATGATGTTTATATTTATTTTAGTGTCCATTGTAAATCTTGTCAAGTCTCTACTTCATTCGTTCCTCATTTCTGTCTGAAAATAATAGATCCATCAAATAATTTAAATATTTCAATAGTTATTTTTTTTTATTACAGAATGTATTTTTTTTAATTCACTACTGTGGCAGTAAAATCCAAAGGTGGATTGAAAATCTTCAATCACATCTTGATAAAATGAAGAATTCTTAAAAGAAACCCTCCATATTTTACATCAGTTAAATTGTTTTATATCAGTAAAAAGAAAAAGCTCTTCAGTTTTTATTTCTCTAAATTTGATTTCTAAAATTTAATTTAGGAAGATATTCTTCTTCCTTAGAGTTTTATCATTTTCTAATTTCGACAGTTTCACAGATTTATAGATGTTGAATCCTTATTTTTTCTAATATAATTTCTTGTTTTCTGTTGATATTCGCTCTGGATTCAGAACTAATAATAAGAATTGTAGATTTGATTTTAAAATTCTGTTTAACACCATTACTGTGCAATGGAGTTCAAAAATAATTAAAAATAAATAAAGTTTAAAATATAAAATATTTGTAAAAATATTATATATAATATCTAGCAATATAATATCTATCTTTATCTCTCCCTGCATCTACGTGTACTCAAGAAATAGACATTTATCTATTAATCATAACACATTTCAATCACTAAAAAAATGCTTTCGATTGATTTTGATAACAATTAAGTAAAACTAAAGAAAAAAAAATAAACGAGTCGCCTTAAATCAAAAAAAGATTCGATTAAAAACTGACTATTAATTTTTGACAGTTATGTCTTTATGTTATGTCTTTATTATTATCTTTCTTATTTGAATAAATATTATTTAAATCTTATTTGTAATAATTGCGTCTGTATTAATTTCAGGTGACTACTGTTGTGTTGGTGGTGCTTTTGATTGTTGACAATGTTTCCTGTCTTTCATCTGAGTCAATGGATGAACAATCCTTAATCAATGAAAGACTCCGAGAAAGACGAGAGGTCGAAAGTGAAGAAGGAATCCTTGGGAGTCTCCGAGTAAGAAGGCAAGGAGGAGGAGGAGGAGGAGGTGGCGGTTGGGGAGGCGGAGGAGGAGGTGG